>JAAXLI020001233.1:89056-107467 GCA_014621495.2 Entosphenus tridentatus | reverse complement strand
TGCAGTCACGAAAGCTTTAAATCGAAATTTAGCTCCAGTGGCTTCCTAACATCGGAAAATAATCATCTTTCCATTCATGCATTTACATGTGCGCTCGCTCACACGTAACATCGCAAGCGGCATGCATCTCATCTCAGGGACACGGGGACATACCCCCCCCTCCCCACGACCATTCAGCGCGCACCTCCCAAAGTGTATAAACGAGCACAATTGCTGTATCAAGTAAAGAGAAATCCCAAGAGACCCGACCTTATATATGGGATTTCTCTTTACTTGAAACAGCAATTGTGCTGTGACGGTTCCACCTGAAGACGGAAGCTTGTGTTGCCTCCGAAACGTCGTGATTTATTATTTTATTTCTATTATTTCTTCTATTATTTTTTTTATTTATTCTTTTACCTACTTGACTTTACCGAAAAAACCTAAGAGTACGAATCCTAGCAGTCACGAAAGCTTCAAATCTAGAAGTGTATAAACGGGTCGACCGCGTAAGCACTGGACGTATAAAAGTAAAAAAAAAATGCACAACGGCGAGTTGAGGGCGGGGATTACTGCGAGAGACCGAGCACGAAGCGGTCAGCCGGGGGCGAGAGTGTGTGCCCAATCTTCGCAGACAACAACATTCTGCGCGCGGCAACCCGGTGTCTGTGGTCTGGCCACTCCGTACACTCGCGAATACCAGAGTCCAGTGGGGGGGGGGGGGGGCTTCGCGAATAGGGTACTAGGATGCACTTAGTAACGGGCCAAAATGCGAAACTCGCTAAATCCAGAAGTCGCGCGTTGAGAGAGGGCTTAAATCTTTAACGACAACGGGGTATATAAGAACATTGTTAATGTATTACAGACAGGATGTATCACGGACAGGAGAGTACACAACAAAAAGCATTCTTATGAATAATGTATTATGAAAGAAGTACACAAGAATAACATTCTAATTCTAGATTTGAAGTTTTCGTGACTGCAAGGATCTTTGGTTCTTTCGGTAAAGTCACGTAGGTGAAAATAAAAAAATAAGAATACCTTATATAATCGCTTGTCACAAACAGCTCTCTTTGCCCACTACAGTAATTTTGTTTTGTGCTGTGGTTGTCCCACCTGATGACGGAAGCTTGTGTTGCTTCCGAAACGTCGTGATTTAATAACATTCTTATGAATAACGTATTACGGACACAGCAGGATACACAACAAGAACATCACTACGAATAACACATTGTTGTTGTCCTTCCCCACCAGCTGGTCATCGCGTGGTGTGGCTATTTCAGATGCGCTTTCGCGGCCGCCTGGAATGCTCTTCCTTCCGATTTAAGGAAGCCATTGGAGCGTATGCGCTTTTAAAATTAGATCGGAAACTCATTTGTTTAGAACTGCTTTTTGTGCTTAGGTTGCTGACCTTTCCCCGCACCTCCGATTAGCACGGTTGGCTTAGTATGGTGCGAAAGAGGTTCAACGTACATGCATGCATACACGACAAGAACATGATTACAAACAACCATCATGGGACCTCCTTTGCCAGTACCAAAATATAAGATGTTAAAACACCAAACTGAAACCTTTTACAAGGAAGTAATAAAATAATAAAAATAAAACATAATAAAATAATTCTCACGACGTTTCGGCCACAACGCAAGCAGCCGTCCTCAGGTGAAGAACAGGTCCTGTCAACTACTCTATTGAGAATTATTATATTATGTTTTATTTTTATTATTTTATTACTTCCCTTCTAGGTGACTTTACCGAAAGAACCAAGAAGATGAATCCATGCAGTCACGAAAGCTTTAAATCGAAACTTTTACAAGGAATCGTGTTACTGCATTAACCACAAGAGACAGCCGTCGCCATGGTCTTTTCTCAGTGTTAGACCAAGAGAACGACGTCAAAAATCGACGTTTGTTGAACTTCTTTCGCACCGTACGTAGCCCAACATGCTAATAATCAGAGGTGCGGGTGTAGGACAAAAAACTAAACACAAAAAATCAGTTTTTAAGAAATACGCATGTTGGACTTAGGCGAAAAGAAGACGAACAGTACAGCAAAACCTTGGATTGCGAGTAACTTGGTCTGTGAGTGTTTTGCAAGACGAACAAATTTTTTTTATAAATAATAATTTCATAAACGAGCAAGGTCTTGCAATACGAGTAGTGTGTGTATACGCTTTGTCTGCCGAGCGTCATGTGATCACAACTGATATACGAGTGCTTTGGATTAGAAAAACGTTTCCGGAAAGAAATATGCTCGCAATGCAAGGTTATACCGTACAATGGAAATGCAAGTATCGACAGCATTAACAGGTCGGATAGAGCGGTATTTTTATCCCACTCATTTCAAATGCTTAGGGTTACACAATTCACCGCTGTTGGCCAACGTAGAGAAATTGGAACCGCTAAAAGTGAGGTCACTTCGTGTGGTACCGCCGAACAAACGGGGGGCCTCGGCTCGCACAGACGTAAGAGTTTTGAAACGACAGAGCGAGCAAACGCACGGTCGTCACGACGCTGCACGCTCTCACCTGGCACAGGTAGCGAAACTGCCCCAACTTCCACCGGAAGCTGCGCTCGTAAGCGATGGGCACCCCATAGGCGCCCTTGGTCCTGTCAACGAACGGCAGATCCCGTTATATACATTCTATACGTTCTACGGCGCATACACAGCAGAGGAGAGCTCCTCTTACCAATTACTCTATTGCTCCTACAATGATGACGGTGGTGGTGACGAAGATGATGGCAGTGGTGGTGGTGGCAGCGGTGATGATGATGATGATAGTGGTGGTGGTGATGACATTGGTACAAATAGTAGTGGCTTTTATGCTGGCAGCGGTGAAAGCAGCAGCAGCGCATGCAACTCACCGAGAAGCCTACGCACCATGCTGCGGTCCGAGAAGGTGGTGGTAGTGATAAGAATGAGGATTTTTCGATTTAAAGCTTTCGTGACTGCAGGGATTCATCTTCTTGGTTCTTTCGGTAAAGTCACGTAGAAGGGAAGTATTATTTTATTACTTCCCTTCTACGTGACTTTACCAAAAGAACCAAGAAGAAGAATGATGATGATTGTGATGGTGGTTTTATGGTGGTGGCAGCAGCAGTAGCAGCAGCGCAGGAAGCTTACTCAGAAGCCTTTGGTGCCTAGAAGGTGGTGGTGATGATTATGAGAATGATGATGATTGCGGTGGTTGATTTGTGGTGGTGGTGGTTTTATGGTGGTGCTGGTGGTGGCGGCAACAGCAGCGCAAGGCAGCTCACCCGGAAGCCTTGGCGCCAGGCCGGGGGTCCTGGAAGGTGGTGGTGCGCGTGTTGTGGTCCACAAAGTAGCGGACGCCCTCGTTTGTGTAGCGCATCTCCCATCCCTCGGGCAGCGGCTCCTCGTTCACGATCCTGCAGGGCAGGGGACAGGGCTGTCTCTCTCAAAGCCTTGAGCCACTGGCCCGGGAACGGCTGCTTGGTACCTCTCAGGGTGATATTTGCTAACAATGATTTTCTTGAAACAGGTCATCTCAGGATCACAAATGGGTATGATAGCAAGGTCCCGATGGTAGCTTTTGATGAGAAAAATGCAGTTGAAGGGCTTCGATAGAGAGAAAACGAGTGTGATGTGAAACATCTACGCAATGTGAGAATAAACATATTGGTGGACACTGCCCGTGGCGGACACTGCCAAATATTCTGCTGTAGCGCAAGACGTTTGACAATGCTGCATACAAACTCTATTCCTAAGAACTTGTTGTTGCAAACCCAACGGGCGTTTCATTATGCCCACCGGCTTCCAACCCTAAACCACGGCCTAAAATTAAAACGCACAAACGGACTTCAACGTGCCGCCACTTCCACCGACGACCTCGCGTTTCGCAGCATCCTACGCGACGCGTCTTGAGTTCCCGGTCACATTTAGACTTTTATAAATATCCAGGCCGTATCGAATTGCCGCCCCTACCCAGGGACGTAAAAGCGGCCCAGGTTGACCGACGAATCCACCGATTCGCTCCGGCCACTCGCCCACCGGCGGTCGGTTGTCTGCGCTTTGCTCTTCCATCGCTGCCACTACTGCCACTGCCGTGGCCGAAGTCGAGGACTCGGGTCTGACGTCGGCATCGCTCTGCTGCGAGAGATCTCAACGGGTATCCCCGCGGGCAAGACGCGATGCCGACAGCGCACGACGAGGATTACATTTGGGGGGGAAATAAAGACCAAAATAACGTCCAAAACACAATGACGCTGTACGTATGTATGTTGAACGTCTTTCATACTGTACGTAGCCAACTGTGTTAATCGGAGGTGCGGCGGAAGGACACCTAAAGAGAAAAAGCAGTTCTAAATAAAAAAAAATTATATTTAAGAAAAAAAATGCATAAGTTCCAGTGGCTTCCTAATATCGGAAAATAATAATCTTAACAACGCTGGAATGTATATTGGACCCATGACCTAACGCAACATCCGAGAGGACGGTTTTCTAGGGGGGTGTTGGGGGGGGATCGTGGGGAGGGATGGGGGGCGTCAGCCTACCCCTGTGTCCGAGGGTCCTCCCACTGCGTGGTGCGCGTGTTGTGGTTGACGAAGTAGACCCTTCCGTTCTGCTCCACCCTCTTCTCTGCGGGCGGCAACGGCACAGGAGGCAGGGGGACAGTCGACAAGCGGCGACGTCATCATCGTCGTTGAGAGACGCGGGCGCGACGACTACGACGGCTCGTATCGGTCGTGCCGCCGCCGCCGCCGCCGCCCAAATGAGCCATCGGTGGTCACTCCGTCCAGCCGTCGGCGTGGTCGGAAATTTCCACATTTTTGACGGTGCGAGGCCGGCGTGAAGCGGAGGCGCGGCGGTTACGTGCATGTACGTTGGTGAACTCCTTTCGCACCGTACGTAGCCAAGCGCACCGGACGCTAGTCGGTTAGCGCCACAGCGCTGCGAACCCCCCCCGGGTGAGCAGAGTTTGATTCTGGGCCACAGCTTAACTTAAGCGGCGTGTGATATCTGAACGGGTTCCTGGGCACGGTAAGCCGTTGCTTTCGCAAACCCGCACTGGCCATCGTGGTGGACCGTCGATTATGGTAAAAAAAAACACGTAGACCCGCGACCAATGCTCTTCAGATATCACTCGTTACCGTTAGCCGTAGCCGGGAATATAACTCAGGTCGCCTGGGTCATGGCACGGTGCGTTAACCACTGCGTCCGCTACTCCACTACATTATTGTTATCGTCATTAAATCTGAATTCGGGCCGTTGCAGCCGCAAGGTGCCAGGCAGAAGTTCAACCAAGGAGGCCTTCAGCTGTGAAGATGGCAAATTCCTGAAATATTCCATCATGATCAACGATGCTCGATCCGCTGCAGGACGAGAGCCTCGCCCCCACGCTCCTGCCACCTCGCGGGGACCTGTGGGTGCCACGTTCCATCTCGATTGCCGCACGTGATGATCTCGCACGCGATGATCTTGCGTGCGTGCGTGCGTTCGTTCGTTTCGCAGCGTTAAAATTAAGATCCTGCTGGGTGGCTAAGAGGTGGTGCGAGCGGCTTGCGATCCCTGGTCGGTGGGGTTGACCCAGCCCCACTATCCATGTAAAGTCGATAAAATCACGAATAAAATGTCCACTCTGCGCGGCAAATAAAAGTTACCCCTCTCGTGGAGAAGGGGCTGTAAAAACAGGGGGGGAGCACCGCCGCGATGCTCATTTGAGCGGGAAAATCGCTTTTGCTACTTTGTTGTAAAATTTTGAACGTGGTGAGATCTCTAGTTATTTATTGAATGCGGTGTTTTTGTTGCTGTTGCTGAGAAGTCGGGGTTCAACTTACCCCAGCCTCCGGGCAGGGCACCCAGGGGGTCATTCTCAACCGCAGCAGTGGCGGTCTGCGCACACAACAACAACAACAACGGAGCGCACGCTCAACAATACAGCGGGGGAGGAGGGGTGGGTGGGTCGGTGGGTGGTGGGAGGTCCCGCACGCACGCACGTGCCGGCGGACACCGCGAGGGCTCGCGCGACGCCGAGAGTCCGTCCCGCGGTGAAGCGTTTTCATCGGCGGCGGCGAACGACGTCAGCGTCACGAGCGGCAGGGCGAGAGGCGGCCGCGGGCACGCGCAGAGGGTTGACCCGTTAATTAAAAAATCGCCAAGCTTTGGGGAAAACCTTTGACCGTTTAATTGCACAATTTTTTTGTGCGGATTCTTTGGGTCTTTCGGTAAAGTCACGTAGATAGATTCAAATAAAATGACAAAAAATAACAAAAAAGCTACGACGTTTTGATTGCAACACAAGCGTTCGTCATCAGGAATGCTTGTGTTGCGATCGAAACGTCGATGTTTTTTGTTATTTTTGGTTATTTTCTTTGAACCTATCTACGTGACTTTACCGAAAGATGCAAAGAATATGAATTCCTGCGCCCTTGTTCTCCTGCAACGCGTGTTGTTTTCACAACGCGATGTGGATATAACGTGACGAGTGTATCACGGAACAAGTATTTTTTATAACGCGGACACGGACTGGACACAACGCGATCGATGCTTCTAGATGTTACCCACGTGCCTCAGTCTTTGTTCAGCCTGCGTACGCATCTCACGTGTTAAATTTTGATTTAAAGCTTTCGTGACTGCAGAGATTCATCTTCTTGGTTCTTTCGGTAAAGTCACGTAGAAGGGAAATAATAAAATAATCTTTTTATCTAAAATAATAAAATCATAAAAAATAATCTAAATAAAGCATAAAAATAGAATTCTTTTATTCTGTTTAATTTTTATTATTTCCATTCTACGTGACTTTACCGAAAGAACCAAGAAGATCTCACGTGTTATCGCAGACTGTGTTTTACCCTACATGACATGTTATTCATGATAACGCGTTACAGGAGAGCAGGCCGTACTTATATTTTTTCATCAAGGTCGATCCCTACACGTTTCATTCGTATCGTATCGTCTGCATGACCGTTATCGTGAGCCCAAGTCACGGACAAGAGAGACGGACGTGCAGACACACAGACGTAGCCCGACAGCGCTAAAAACAACACACCGACGCCGTCAATCTTAGAGAAGGCATTTAAAACAAAACAACAAAAATTCCAACCGATGATCAGAACCCGACAGAGGCAGGACCCCCCCCCCCCGAACCCCCACCTGGTAGAGGTAGCGCTGGTTGAACTGCTGCATGGCACCCTGCAGCTGGTTGCGCTGGATCTGCCACTGCTCGAAGTTGCGCACCGACTCCATGGTGGGACGCTGCCACGTGGTCGTGCGCGTGTTGTGGTCCACGTAGTACACGCGTCCCCGCGGGTCCACGCGCCGCTCCCACCTGCGGGGGGCATCGGCATCGGCGGCGACGGTTTGGCAGAGCGGGTCAAAGGGTCGTCGCGTAAGCTCTTGCGACGTGCGCGGGTTTGCATTTCGTTCATAATCAACGTTTTTGGGTTAGATCGCCGCGTTATTTATAAATGTGTCGTGACCCTCTACCACCCGACACGGCCAACCAGCAAAAAAAGTGTCACGTTGACAAAAGACAAAATAGTTCACTGCTTTAGCCCACCGGTGTGTTGAAGCGTGAAACCACAACATTTACAATTTTTGAGTAGCACGACGTTTCGCTGGTAAGTGCATCCAGCATCATCGGGCAATTCGCCAGTGAACTATTTGTCTTTTGTCAACGTGACACTTTTTTTGCCGATTGGCAGTGTCGGGTGGTGGAGGGTTACGACACATTTATAAATAACGCGATCGAACCCAAAAACGTTGATTATGAATAATATTGGTCGCGAAAACCTACGTGTTGAATTTCGTTGTTTATAACGGCAGTATCTGACCCCCCCACCTCTTCCCCTCCCCTGCCTCTGGCATTGTATTGTAGCCCTTACCACCTTTCCCCTATATATTTTTGCATGTATTTCTGAAATGATGTATGCAGCCGTTGCATCGTGGGCTGCTCTGACTCACTCGACTGTGTGAATGAACGATGTATTTTTAGGGATTATTTCGTTGGGATTGCAACATCGCCAGCAGATTGGGCAGCAATCATCGCCCCCTGCTCTGGCAGAATACTGCTCGTTTCGCGGGGCCAGGTGCCAGAATCCACCGTGTGCCACACAGGGACAGCTGCCGCTGGGGGTGGGGTGGTGCAATGTTGGAGTGAGTGGAGGAGGGCAGCGGCGGCGGTCTCTGTAAAAAAAAAAAATCACAAATCGCTCTCACTGACCCGAGCGGAAGTGGTTGTGGCCTCTCCCACGTGGTGGTGCGGGTGTTGTGGTCCACGTAATACGTCCTCCCGTGAGGGTCTGTCCTCTGCTCCCAGCTGCCACACACACGCATTAGCCACCACGTCGACAGAGTTAGAGGGCCGGTTGCATCGCTTCCGGACTTGCATTTCACGCAGGCCGATTAGCACGGTCGGCTACGTACGGCGTGAAAGAAGTTCAACATATGTCCATACATAGAGGCCACTGCTCGCGGAAGAAGGGCATCCCCACAAGAGTAGAGCCTCTCTAGAAGGACCCTCCCGAGGCTGTTTTTGGCCTACTCTTCCACGCTGGCCTGACGTCTCGGAAGAGGTCACATTAACCACACGTCACTCCACTCGCACACGACCTGCCAATCTACCGAACTGCGGTTGTATCCATTTACACCGCTGGGTGGACACAGGGACAGTTGGGGAGGCTGAGGGGGTATTTAAGCAACTTGCGCCGCTGTTTTTATATTGCAAGTCCGGTGTGTGCCGCTAACCATCGACACCACGGTGGCAGCGTCCCTCATAGCGCAAGCCATGTCGCAGCATCGCCACATCGCGCAAACCTTTGCTGTTACCCTCACAACCCCCCACACCCTCCTGTGCCGGAGGCACCACGCGCAACGATCTCAACTGCTGGACATCCGCGAAATCGAGCTTAACACGCAGGCTTTCGCGACCAACATCATCCATACTTTAATTGAAAAATGATTTAACTGATCTAACCCAAAAAAACGCTATCATGAAATCGAGCTTCATAGCTCATCGGATTCCTCCGGGATGAACGAAGATTCCGATTCAACGCACTTGGCCGGCAGAGGGCCTTGGCAAACTTCGGGACTCTGCATCTCCCCCACGGGGCAGCCGTCGGCCTGTATTGGCGGCGGCGGCGGTGGCGGCCCGGCCTCCGAGTTCGGGGCGCCGTCTGCATCCGACGAGGAGCCGGCGGTGTGCGGTGGCGGCTGAAGCGGCAGCGCTGGCGGCGGCGGCGCCGGCGCCAGCGGCGGCGACGGCCCCTGCTGGTCGGCGGCGAGCGTCGGGGGAGAGGTTGGCGGCCCCAAGACGGCGCCCGCCGAGACGGCAGCCGCCACCGATGCCGCAGACGCTACCGGCGCGCCGGGGGGCGTTCCCGCTTGCTGCGCGTCCGTCGCCGCCGAAGCTGCGGCTTGCGCGGAGGAAGTGGACGACGACGATGGGGGAGATGCGGCGTCGCCGTTAACTGGAAGCCGGCGCGGAGGGCAACGGGCACAAACAGTAGAAGCTTGAGAGGAGGCCTCGGAGCACTGAGACTGTGCGGCAGAGGTCCTGGGTCTGAATCCAGGTTTCAGCCACTGCCCGAGGTTAAACCGAGTTTTTAAGCGTGGCGAGTGGATGGTCTTAGCACGGCCATGAATGACCGACACGGAGACCCACAGGCTCACACACAGACCGAACTGCGATTGAATCTGCTTCCCAGCCTGCTCACCAATGACCAAGCGGAGAAGCATTACATTTTGTTTTGAATCTTACATTTCCTCAATTCCAGCTCTGAGAAATATAAAATAAACGTCAGGTTGACTGTCACACGCAATGAATCTCACTCTCAAAATGCAGAGCCAGTGGGAAAAGTACTGCCCCTCGAGTGCCGGGATAGAATAATACATATCGTGATCTCACTCAGAGGCAACTCTGATATCCGCTTCTGTGGGTGGCTCCTAACACGAAGGAAACTAAAAACTAAACTATTTTATTTTCGACTAAACTGTTTGAGCCATATAGCGGTTATGCATGAGTGACCTGGCCAGAAATGATGGCTCAACAAAGCGGCTTATCATCAATCAGGTGGAAATGTACAAAAGCCAAATACGCGTGACGTTGATTGTAAATGCGGAGGGAAAAAGCCGGGAGGACCCGGAGAAAAACCCACGCGACTTTCTCGACTCGTTCACCGCTGCACATGTGACATCGGCGGCACGGCACGGCTCGGCAGTGGAAAAACGACCCGACCACTCGCGAGCCAACTGCTCGGCGCGTCTTGGTTAGTGCCAGTGGGAAAAAAAACAGAGGGGGGGGTGGGGGTTAGTGGCGGCTCACCGTTGCACGTGACGCTCGTCGGCCGAGGAGGCTTCCTGAGTTTGTTTGCGAGCGTGGAGGGGGAGGCGGCGGCGGCGGTGGAGGTTGTGGCCAGGCCCGTGGCGCCGGGTGTCGACGGTGCGACCGTTTCGTCGTCCGCTGCCCCTCCGCCGCCGCTCGTGGTCGAAACGTCCAGCTGCGACCTGCGCCCGCCGCGGAGAAGATCGAGACGCGCCGCGGCGGCGGTCGAGAGACGTCGACGTCGGAGTACGAGTGACCGCCCCACCCGCCGCCACCCCCCACCACCCCCCCCCACCCCCCCCGCGCCGAGCGGCACACAAATAAATCGGCAAATACAGGAACGGGCGATTCGATTCACCTACGACGACTGCTTCTCCTGCCGTCGATAACAATCAAGTGTGGATTTGTAACGCGCGCAGCTATCGTTCGCGCCGCCGAGAGAGAGTACAAGTAAATATTCTGATTCCGTTTCTGAAAGAGAGAGCGGGTCAGTGGTGCGGGACAATCAAAGGCAAGCGGGAAGGAGGGCGGGTCAGGACCGGCGCACCAACCGCAACAATTTGCCCAAGTTCTGCGACCCCGCTATTGGGACGCGAGGGGCCAACCCCACCGAACCGATCGTGCCAACAACGGGGCTGTAGCTCGGGGTGGCTGTAGAAGTGGCCGAAGAAAAGATGGCCGGTGAAGGGTGCCCCTCCCCCCCCCCCCCCCCCCCCCGGGTGGCTCAAAGAGGTGAGATCGCTGGAGTCGGCGTCGCTGAGATCCGTGTTTAAGGGGCCGTCTGGTGATTACGCCGGCTCATCAAGAGTCAATGGTCTCGGCCTGGTCACCAATAACGGCAAAAAAAAACCTTTGCTTAAGATTTGGTTTAATGCTTCAGATTCACCGATATTTCAGCGCTGAGAATTTAAAATACAGCGGTTTGACCGTCAAGTGACGAACATTATTCTCGGCGGCAGGGCGGGTGGGAAACGTGCTGCCCTCCTGACTGTGCGGACCAGAGGTCAGAAGTAGTTCTATGGTATCCATTCCGCGGGCTGCTCTGCAACACGAAGGGCCCAGACGCTGCTCTGCAAGAGCTCCAAATAGAAACACCGTCTCTGGACGAGGCGACGCCGTCAGCGTGATCGTCATAAAAAACTTGGGGGCACGTGGGTGACACAATCCCTGGGAGTTCAGGCGAAGCCGGTATTTCCTCCCAACTCTCTTGACGGAAGGGGGCCCCCCCCCCCCCCATGTGGTAATCGGCACTCACCGCGGCCTGGTCCTGGCAGCGCTGGACGAGGTTGGCGGCGACGAGGGGGAGGTGGCCGGCACGGTGGAGTCGCCCGGCGTTTCGGAAGACGATGACGTACCGCCGGCGCCGATGTCCGCTCTCGCGAGCTCCCCGTTCTGCATCGGCTCTACGCGCCGCCACACACACACACCGAGCGTGACGACCCCACGCGGCACCACCATGACAGTGCCGAATATTCAAACCGTTCCCGGGCCTCCGCTAGGTCGACTCGGCCTCAAACGATTACACGGCGAGACAAGGGCCGCCCACCCCCTCGTGTGCCGTGCTGGCTTTCATAGGCGTTCGCTAACGGCACGTGCCCCAAAAGTCTGTTCAAGCGAAACGGGGGATCTTTGTTCTTTGCTGGTAGTGACGGCAGCGTCTGTGGCGGTAGCTGCGTCGTCTGTGGGTGGCGGCGACGACAGCGGCGTTGGCGGTGGCAGGCGGTGGCTCACTGTTGGGCACGAGGCGTCCGTTGGGCAGCGCATCGAGGCTGACGATCATCCCGTCGAGGCAGATCTCCAGGTCGCCGCACTCGCCGCCCACGCGGCCCTTGACGTCCCCGCGCAGCGTCTGCTTCAAGGTCACGTTCTCCACTGCGCCCCGGCGCGCACACGGCACAATCAGCTCTCGCTCCATCGCCCGTCGCCACCGGCCGTTCCGTTACGTTGAAGCGAAGCGGTGGCCGATGCGCGGGCGGATCGTAATACGCGGTTGTATCGCGATGCACGTGCGGATCGTAATACGGGGGTGCATCATAATACGCGGGCGGATCGCGACGCGTTGGCGGTTTGACCGCAAAATACGTTTTAATGGATCTTAGGACAAACCAAGACAACAATTTACGTAAGGTCTGATGGCAAAGTGACAATCCCCTACTAAGAATTTGAACGTCAAGTTCTAACCATGCTCAACTAAACAAACTTGAAAATGTACATTGCGCCTGATTGGGCAGATGAGTATATGTACGTAGAACTTATTTCGCACCGTACGTAGCCAAACGTGCTAATCGGAGGTGCGGGCGAGGGGGAAGGACAACTAACTCAAACAAAAAAAGCAGATGTAAAGAAATGAGTTTTCAAACTAGACGACTTTAAAGTGCATAGCTCCGGAGGATTATTAATATCTGAAGAGACAGCGTTCCAGACGTCCGCAGAAGCACATCTGAAAGCACGCGGGAGGCGTTGACCACTGTCTTTGCAGAGCCAAAAGGCGCTGCTGCTGCTACTGCAGCTGCGGGCACGGGCCCGTTATTTACACCAAGTGCGCCGCCGCCAACGCAGCAGCAGCCTCGTCGAATAAATGTGTCACAAAAACACGCGGCGACTGACGAGCGGAGACTTGGCGGTAAGCAGGGGGGAAGGCGGGGGGGGGGGTGGCACGCACGTTTCCCGTCGTTGCTCTTGAGCGCCTCGTAGATTTCCACGATGGTCTTGCCGACGAGCGTGTCCGAGCGCAGCGCGTGGTGGTTCCACACCCGGAGCTCCACCTTGCTGTGCGGCGTCACGAGCCTGGGGACGCACGCCGGTCGGAACGGTGAAATCACACGGCAGCGACCGGGGCGACAACGGTGGGCAGGATCGCGGCCGATGACGAAGGGACTGGTAATAAAGGTGCGGCCCTGCAATTGATCGTTGCTCATGCTACTGCTTGCGGGAGGGGCCTCCAATAGGGGAGGCTCCAGAGAGCCCCCATCCAGAGGGTACTTTGGGCCACTCTTCCACGTGGGCCACATGTCAGACGGCGGTAACGAATGGCGAATGACGGCTACGATGACGACTACGATCGCGACTGTGATGACGATGCCGACGATGCCGACGACGTCAACACCATCGGAGAAACCCTACGTCACACAGCTTGCGCTCTCTGGGCCTCCCTACTGAAATATAATTTTTTGTTACAATTTTTTTTTATTCATAATAAAAAACATCTAAGAAGATCACACAATGGCGAGCAAGACGCGACGGTGAGAGAGCGACCGTGCGAATGGGTGGGGGGGGGGGAGGTTGGGGGGAGGGGGGGGCTGCGTACACGGTGAAGTGCTCATCCCAGCGCGGGTGGGTGACGCTGTTCACTTTGTCCGTCTTCTTGGACGACTCCGGCTGACCATCGACCACCAGCTCGACGTACGGACGCGACCCCAGCAGCGACTTCTTGACCTCCCGCAGCCGGGCGCTCACCACTGCAAGAGTCGGCAACAACAACAACAACGATGATGACGATGATGACGACGACGATGATGACGATGATGATGACGATGACAACGATGATAACGATGATAACGATGACGACGATGACGACGACGATGACGACATTTTCAGCGTCCATCTCGTTTTCTCCCAGTTACAATCCGAGGGGAGGGCGGTGGGCGCGTCGGGGCGCTAGCGAGTGTTGCCGCTCGTTGAAGAGGTCTGTGGGTCCGGCCCGGTGGCCGCCCTGGTAAATACTGCGGTGGGTACCAACTGTAAATACGTGGGCGTCACGGTAGCTAGGCGATGTTAACTACCTCGCCTGGTATGCAGGAGGTCGTGGGTTCGATCCCAACCCTGACGACGCCTGTATATTTCATAGTTTGCATGTTCTCCCCGTGGTCGCGTGGATTTTTCTCCAGTTCCTCCACATTTAGAATCAACGTGCGTTCAGAGTGTTTTGCGGCTATACATTTCCACGTGATAAGCCACTTTGTTGAGCTATCATTTGTGGCCAGGTCGTTTCAGAAAAAGATCTATATAGTTCAGTGGGGCATTACCTGGTAAAATAAAAAAAGTAAAAAAAACAATCAAACAATATATATTTATCCAAACTAAGTGCAGAACGACAGAGCTGACACCCAGGTCAAGCCACTGGACACCCAGGTCAACTAACTACCTTAACTATTTTTATTTGACCAGGTAAGGCCCACTGAGCTATTTAGCTTTATTTCAGAAGCGACCTGCCCACAAAGGATAGCCCAACGAAGCGGCTTTTCACGTGGAAATGTATAGCAACCAAATTCTCTAAACGCACATTACTAAATGTGGAGGGAAAAACCGGAGGACCCGGAGAAAAATCCACATGACTACGGGGAGAACATGCAAACTCCAAATATACGGAAGGCATCGTCAGGGTCGGGATCGAACCCACGACCTCCTGCATGCCAGGCGAGGTAGTTAACATCTCGCCACCATGGCAAGGCTGCAGTAAAGGTTAAGAACCACCGGTTCAGACCTTCCTGGTCCAATCACAATTGAATCATCACGCATGATCTATCCCGCTGCTGGACCAAGGCCTCCCCATGCCCGAGACGAACGACGCAGTGGCAGCCAAAAAGGAGGGAGCGCGTTCGAGAGGGCGACCATCGAGGAGGAGATGGAGCGGCGCGATCGGATCGTGTGCAGGCGCCGGGCGGAATTGTTACGTCGCGAGAGCGTGACGGCAGTAGCCTGGATGAGGAGGCCTTGATCCAGCAGTGGCTTGACCGTGGCGGACGACGATGATGATAATGACTCCGATAAACGCAACGAAACGCCTCTTGTCACCTGACCACCCAAGTCTTTCCTGCCGCAGGACGAGCTTGACAAGGTCAACAGCGGAGCCGCCATTCCCACCGCAGTAACAATTACCCGCGAATCAATTCCCACTAATTGGGAGTATCCCCAAATGGCTCTTACCCGTGGGGGTGTTGGGTTTTTTTTGGAGTATTATTTTCTTCTTCCCCCGCTGCTTGCACGGAGGCAAAACGACCCGCAAGTTCCAGGCTTAACGCGTAAGGCTTTCTAGTTCCAGGTGTTACGTTTTCTGCCCTTTCAATGAAGGGGCATCGCCGCTTGGCTTGCCATTTCCCGTCGCAATAGTTCAGGCGTAGCCCCAGGAGAGGTGGGGGGGGGGTGCAAAGGTTCCTAAATATATCTGGCGCAACGCTCTTTCCTGCCCCGGCGTCGCATCACTGACACTTTTTCCTCGTGCGATCCTCGACGCTAGAATGTTTATCCGGGATGCGATGCGCCAAATCACTTCCGCACCCCCCCTCCCCGTCCAGCTTTGCGTACGTTCAACTTCTTTCGCACCGTACGTGGTCAGCCGTGCTGATCGGAGTTGTGGGGGAAGGACAACAAACTAACACAAAAAAGGCAGTTCTAAAGAAAGGAGTCGTTTCAAATTTAGATTTAACAGTGCATAGCTCCCAGTGGCTTCTAAATATGGGAAGGAAGAGCGTTCCAGACGGCCGCAGAAGCGCATCTGAACGTGCGATGCGGTGACCGTCTTGGTTCGACGGGTTAGGCAAAAAGCCACTGCTGCGAGGATGACCGGAGCTTGCGTGATGACGGTTCATGCTCCGTAGCCAGCCAATCACGATGAAGGTCAGGCGATTGACTGAACGCACGCATTTTAAATGCTTTCCGGCGTCACGAGTCAGCTCTGCCCACCATCTGCCTGTCTGTAGCCGGGCCGCGGTGGTGGTCTCGCTGCACGTGGCCGCCTGTGATCCCGCACTGCGGAGGCGGCAGCGAGGGTGAGCGGATCACCACGCGGCAATGTTGTGAAACTTTCTTCCTGTGGGATAAATTGTTGCCGCCCCCTCCCCCCCCACCTCAGAAACGTGGGACTTCTCCGGGTGATGCGGGTTCCTCCCACGTGTAGAAACACTCAATAGGTGGCTGAAAACATCTTAATATAGAGAGAATTGCAGAGCAATTGTATGTATGCTGAACTTCTTTAGCAGCGTACGTAGCCAAACGGCGCCGGCTCAACGCCTGGCAGCCTTCCAGCTTGGTATGGGGTTCCTCCTCTGCGACTGTGAGAGATGCAATTTACATGAACGATGCAAATATATAAAATAATCATAAGTTGATAATTGGAGGGGGGTGGCGGGGGGTCCATGACAGCTCTAATAATGATCATCCAATATTACTACTACTACTACTATTTTTCATGTCACCAGGTAAAGCCCACTGAGCTATGTAGCTCTATTTTCATAAGCGAAATGGCCACAAAGGATAGCTCAACGAAGCGGCTCATCATCACCTGCAAATTTATCACAGCCAAATAATCTGAACGGGTGATGTCGTTTCTAAATGTGGAGGGAAAAATCCGGAGGACTCAGAAAAAAATCACGCGACCTTGGGGAGAGAGAAAGAGACACGCAATCTTCAAATATACAGCAGTAGTCGTCAGGCTGGGGAACGAACCCACGACCTCCTGTAGAACAGGCGAGGTGGTTAACATCTCCTAGCCACTGTGATGATGATGAGAGAGAGAGACACGCAGACTCCAAATATACAGCAGCAGCAGGCATCAGGGTCGAGATTGAACCCACGACCTCCTGCACACCAGGCGAGGTGGTTAACATCTCCTAGCCACTGTGATGATGATGAGAGAGAGAGACACGCAAACTCCAAATATACAGCAGCAGCAGGCATCAGGGTCGGGATCGAACCCATGACCTCCTGCACACCAGGCAAGGTAGTTAACATCTCCTAGCCACCGTGAAGATGATGAGAGAGAGAACACGCAAACTCCAAATATACAGCAGTAGGCGTCAGGGTCGGAATTGAACCCACGACCTCCTGTACACCAGGCGAGGGAGTTAACATCTCCTAGCCACCGTGATGATGAGAGAGACACGCAAACTCCAAATATACAGCAGCAGGAGTCAGGGTCGGGATCGAACCCATGACCTCCTGCATACCAGGGGGAGAGAGTTAACATCTGCTAGCACCCGCTGCATGATTGATTTAAAGGGCGAGACCCAGCGATTAAAGGATTCCCAAGAAAAAAAACCCAAGGGCCTCTATGCGCGACATCATCGCGTCGGACGGCGTGACGGCGTGACGGCGTGACGTAACCATCGCAAATAAAATCACGTCCGCGTGTCGGGGAAGCGTTGCAGAATGCGTGTGCGTGCTTTTTCTTCCCGGTTGTCTCGGCGCGGAGGGGCACCAAACCACGTGGGTGGGTTTCATGTGTTGTGAAAAAATTCAAGATATGTTGAAATTAAAACTAAGACTAAACTATGTATGATTTTGCCAAGTAAGGCCAACTGAGCAATACAGCTCCTTTTCATAAGCGACCGGGCCACAAATGATAGCCCAACAAAAGTGGCTTATCACGCGGAAATGTAAAGCGGCCAAATGCCCGAAACGCATGTGGAGTGAAAAAAAAACGGAGTACCCGGAGAAAAATCCACGCAACCACGGTGAGTAGAGACGAGCAAACTCCAAACATACAGCAGGCATTAGGGTCGGGATTGAACCCACGACCTCCCGTAAACCAGGCGAGGTGGTGGTTACCATCTCGAAACATCTCAGCCATTCCATTGCTGTGTTCCGATCATCCTACACTTAATCCCTGCCAACGCTCAAACTGATACCAGCGCGCCAATCTTGTCACAAACAGTTGCCAAAACATGCCTCACTTGGGGCATGACACAATGACCTTAACCAGGGCTCTCCTCCTCGGCCTCCCCTATCAAATTGCCAAACTGCTGTTCACACTTCAGCGGACTACACTCAGCAGCCTTAAACGCCACGATGCTCGGTGTATGTACGCCGGGTGGCTATCTACGCCGGCTGATTCTACGCCGGGTGTTATCTATCATAGAAGCCCGGCATTCCGTTTGTCCATTTGTCCGTCAACTAAATGATAAGAAGGCCTGAAAAAAAAAATTAGAGAGAGTGGACGCCCCCCCCCCTCTCCCAGATGTGGGGGTAAAAAGTTGATGCAACAAAAAGTTGACCCAACAGGGTTCCAACAATTGTTGACCACCCTCCCCCACCCACGAAAAGAAAATCATTTTGTAGGCATGTATGCCTACACACCCGGCATACAATAGTAGAGTGAGATGAGAAGGGAGAGGCAGGAGAGTGCGTGGAGGGGAGCAGAGTGAGATGAGAGG
>JAAXLI020001233.1:6056-33424 GCA_014621495.2 Entosphenus tridentatus | reverse complement strand
TCAGAGAGAGAAAGAGAATGATTCAGAGAGAGAGAACGATTCAGAGAGAGAGAGAACGAATCAGAGAGCGCTGGAAAAACCACAGGCAAGCTTGGAAGGCGGCCAGAAGCGGCACCGACGATTGCCCAAGCTCTGCAGTCCTCCATTGGCTGAATTTTTGCACCCGGAGAAAAGCCACGGGTGAGAGGGCAGCCGTGGGGTCGACGAGGGGTGGGAGTTGCCGGTTTAACAATCAAACAAACCGCGCGGAAGAGCAACGGTGAGTAAATAACTCATATCCATAACGGGGGAAGGGGGGCGGGGGATTGGGTTAGATCACGTAAACATAAACGTGTCGTTAAACATAGGAGGCGGAACGTCACGTTACTCGCGAAATGTAGATGTTGTGGGTTTACTCTCCAACACACCGCTGTGCTGCACGCGTAACTAATTGCCACGTTTTGTTTACGCGGCAAAACCTCGCTAATTGGCTGTGTCGTGTTCGGTGGCGCTTTTAACAACACGTTTATATTCACGCGGCCCAACCCAAACAAAACCCCCATCATGGGCAAAATTGCTCGCGAAATCCTTACTACTACCACTACGTGTCAAGCGAAATAACGGATTGTTTTAAAGCCGCCTCGTCCATCCACCGCTGGACAAAGTTGGAAAAGCGATGTGTGGGAGAGTCGCTATATGCGGCGGGTGGCGTGCGTGCCACTCCCGTGGGGTAATTCCCCATCATCATGACATCAGGCTCAGCTGTTTTGCACGGAGCCACCAGGGAGAGAAAGGGGGTCGTCGTTCCATTACCTCATCTGCCTCTTGACTTGGCTAAAAATAAAAACAGAACAAGTGCCACTTACAGTGAGAAAGGTCGATACGAGTGATGGACTAAAACCTATTAGACAATATATTTTAACCAAGAAAGGGCCCACTTGAGGTCTATAAAGTTATTTTTAGAAGCGACCTGACTGCCACAAGTCATAGCCCGACGAAGTGGCTTATCGTCGCGTGGAAATTTATAGTGGCCAAATACTCCATAAATGCACGTCGATTGTAAATGTGGAGGACCCGGAGAAAAATCCACACAACCACGGGGAGAGAGAAACGCACACTCCAAATATACAGCGGGCGTCAGGGTCGCGATCGACCCCACGACCTCCTGTATACCTAGCAAGGTAGTTAACATCTCCTAGCCACCACGGCATCCCGCCAAGCAGCCCTTCCTGTTTGTTTTCGTAGGTACGTAAAAAATATTTATACTTTCCCGCAACGTCATCGCAGGTTGCGCTAACGGCGCCGAGTCTTCACGACACGAAGAATCAATCGGTAAATGTAGCAGGACAGCGCAACGACCCTCAGCGTCGCGTTGAGACATCGGGCTCGTTTCGTAAGCGGATATCAAGGAGCAATCTCTCAGAGCGCGACCCCCCCACCCCACCTTCGAGTGCCCCCTCTGGTCTTACTATACACTACACGAAACACTACACTACTATACACTACACATTGGGCTCTATGGAGGCCGGTCGTTAAGCGATTAGTCGTTAACAGGCGTGGTTGTTACGAGGGCTTCTAATGTATTTTAATTCAACAACAAAGATTTGAATGCGCATTGGACAGTCGGGAAAGTAGAGCTCAGGTACGCATTGCGGCCCACAGTTTACTTTATAAATGACCGCGCACACCCTCTGGGTCAACGACCGAGAAAATATTCCCACACCCGGCCCACCACATCCAGTATGCCTCTCGCTATTGGCAGTGGCTACCAGTCAAGAGCCGCCGACTCCAGTCTACCTGCGACACCGGAAAAAAATATTCGGTGAGAAAATAAAACCCTGTGGTGGTGGAGCTCGATGACAGCCACTCACCTCATCGCCGCCTCCACGTCCACTGGCCTTTTCTCGCCGTGCGCCGGAGGCGAGTGGAACACCACCGCTCTGCCACCGCCGCCACCGCCGCCCTTCTCCGTCGGCAGCGGTGATCCAGTTGGCGACCGTGTCGGCAGGCAGCGTTGCCGGTCCGTCACGTCGTCCCGCGTCCTCCCGTGCGCATGCCGCCCGGGCGAAACGATCCGGCCCAGCGGGGCCCACTCGGCTCGCTCCGCCCGCTCCTCCACGCCGTTGGGCCGCTCGTCGTAGCTCGCCGGTGGCGCTACCGACGAGCCGTGCCGCTCATCCCGGCTCCTGGGCCGCGCGTGCCGCCCGCCTCCTCCGCCCGCCGCTGAGGGCGTGTTGGCACGCTCCGCCTGCTTGTCGCGCGAGTTGCTCCGCGTGCGCGGGGTCGGAGGTCGCGCAGCCGCCCCCACGCTCGTCGTCGTCGTCGTCGTCGTCCTCACGTCGCGCCCCGCCGACGGGTGGGGCCTCGTCGGGGACGAGCGGGGCCCGAAGACCGAGCGATCGTGAGTCCGCGTCGGCGACGGGGCCGACGGGCCGGGGCTCGGGCACGGGGACCGCGGAGGAAGGGACCTCTCGGTCGACGGGGTGGGCCTCTCCGTCGAGGAGTCGGTGCGGTGGGTGGAGAATGCCGTCGCCCCCCGGGCCGGCGGGGGTGGGAAGAGCCTCTCCAGGTGGTCGTTGGGGAAGATTTGAGGGAGCTGAGACAAAAACGAGGTTTAGAGGCATCAGACGGATTTGTTGAGCAGCCCAATCTATTAATTGTGTGCTAAACGGGGGGAATTCTCGAAGCTGCCGAGCTGATGGTCTCAACCTGGTCACCAATCGCTTACACAGAGACCCATGGACTTACATAGAAACCCATGCACTCGCATTAAGATCACACAGTCACATAGAAACCAATAGGCTCACATAGAGATCCAGAGACTCATAAAAAGAGACTCACAGACTCACAAAAAGACCCACAAACTCACCCAGATAGACTCACATGGAATGAGTTGTAATTAAAAGCAGGTTCTCATCAAGTCTACAAAGCTGATGGACTCCATTCGGTCACCGATAATTATTTCACACGAGAAAAAAAAATCGTTACTAAATTTGGTCCGTCCAAATCTGATAATTAATCCGTTGGTGTTCCTGCCACTAAAATACATTGTATCACGATTCAGTCTCTTCAAAAGAAAATGTACGAATTGTTTTAATAATTTATCCCCACTCGCGGCGTATGTACAATCTACAGCTGTATGAATCTAGTGGCAAAAACAACTACAGGGTTGCAAAGCTACAGAAAGTGATGAGCACACAATAAGACTACTAATATTAGAGTCCTTTGCGGCTTCTACCATTACCACTACTAGACGTCACGCTTGTCCAGACGACAATGTTTCTCGTCTCTTTCGTCTGACTCACTCACACGCACACACGCGGGCACACGCACGCACACACACGCACGCACGCGGGCACACGCACGCACATACACGCACGCACACACGTGGGCACACGCACGCGGGCACACATCTGTTTCCACTTTTAACAGCACATTACCAGGCGCAGACGGCATTACTACGGCTGCCCCACCGGGCACCACCCGCCCCACCACCACCACCCCCGCACCCCCCCTCCACCCACCCGCCACGGGCCCTTGCCGCTACGAAGCAATTCGATGCAACCCACTGCCAACAACACCCACGCGCCTTACGGCGGCACCGACCTTGGAGAGAAAGTCGTGAAGTTCCTGGTACGTCTTGGACAGGGTCACCGTCGAGCCGTCCGACCAAAACACCTGAGCGGCGAGAGGTTCAATCATGAGAACGCAAGTGCGGGCAAGTGTAAGACCGAAACGATGGGGGGGGGGGGGGCACGCCGTTGTAGCACCGTGCGACGGATGAGTGCGGCGACGCGACTCCAAACCCCCGATCGCGGTCGCAGGGCGGGCGATGTTTCTCACTCACCTCCAGGTAATATTCGGTGCACCTTTCCCCCTTCCTCTTCGACAGGTTCTTGCGTTCGATCCTCTCGATGGAGGCTAAGGGGCAAGGCAGTGGGGGCGGCAGTGGAGGTGGGATGGGGGAAGAGATTAAGGACGATGATGACGATGACAAAGACACGCGTGTTCGTAACGACAGCGACGCTGCGTCGTTCCGACCGCTCGCCGCACGGACCCGGCTCGCCGAGCTCGAGAGGACCACTGAGATGATGGAGAAAGAAAGAGTGGCAGCCCTGCAACAACCAACGCTGGCAGAAGTGCCCCCACAGGGGAGGGAGTAAAGAACACACTCAACACAAAGACTCAACAGGCTCGTGGCCTTCAAAGCAACAGGCGATGTTTTCGAGCAATGACCCGTCTCTTCATCCCACATACATCGTGTGAGACAGCTCGTAAAAAAAACCTCTCGATGGTATTTGGCCCGTCAAGTCTTGGAAGAGGTGTGCAGTACTCACAACAACAACAACAACAACCGCCATTCGTCACTAAGTGGCGGTGACATCACCACGGCGGCTGCGCCAGGCCATATGCCTTTTAAAACCACGTGAAGTGTTAAATGCCCGCTGGTAGGTCACGGGACAGATCCACGTGCCATGGCTTGACTGACTGAGATGACTGGCCAAAGCACCACACCTGTGCCCCCTACTCTGCCAACTTGCTGTGTTTTAGCTGCCTGGCGCTCCGCTCGTTGTTGTGAGCGTCGCTCCTCTGCCCTCCGTTGCTACTGGAGGACCACTGCCTCCAAATGCCCAGTAGCGTCCTATCACGAGCCTCATCCTCCACAGAGGCCGATCTTGACACCGCTGGCACCAGTCGTCGGCAAGTCCACTCAGCCCCACGTCCTCTTGTACCACAATGCACACCACCACACGCCACCTGTGATTCGTACCCATTTACACCGCCGGGTGGACGGAGGCGGCGCCGGGCGATGGAGTGGAGCCGACGACCTCTGGACTGCCGCAAGCCGACCGCGCGGCTAACCGTTGCTCTGCAGCAGCGCCAAAACGAAAAATCTCTCCGCGTCGACGTCCACCGCGGAGACGGAGCGATGGAATCGGCTCGCGTGGAGCACGCGCTCGGTGGATCGTCACGTCGCAGGACCCCGAGCAGAGGTCGCAAACGGGTTTTGATTCCTTACCCGTACCCGTACCTGGCCGCACCAGGGTCGCAAACGGGTACCCGTACCCGGCCGTACCCGTACCCTACCCGTACCCGGCCGGGTACGGGTAGGGTACCCGATTGCGACCTCTGGGATGAAGCCATGTTGCAGGCGTGGGTGGGTTGATTCTAGGAACTTGAATTGTGAGAAGAGACAAGACGTTGGGAAATGAGTGACAAACGGTGTCTCACCAGTGACTCACGGTCTACCCGTACCCGTACCCGGCCGCACCAGGGTCGCAAACGGGTACCCGTACCCGTATCCGGCCGGGTACGGGTATCGGGTACCCGGTTGCGACCTCTGACCCTGAGAGACTAAAACTACTCAAACTATTTAAACTGTTTTTATTTGACCAGGTAAGGCCCACTGAGCTCTGTAGCTCCTTTGCAAAAGGGAGCTGGCGATCACAAATGATTGGCTCAACCAAGTGGCTTCTCCCGTCGCGTGGGAATTTATAGCGGGAGCAAAATACTCCAAACGTGCGAATGTTGATTCTAAATGCGGAGGGAAAAAAACTACGGAAAAAAAATCCAATACACCACGGGGGAGAGATGGATTTGACCCCGAACCTGACGCCTGTATATCTCTCTCTCTCTCCCTGTGGTTGTGTGGATGTTTCTCCGGGTCCTCCGGTTTAATCCTACACATTTATAAACATGCGTTAAGAGTATTTGGCTGCTATACATTTCCGCGTGATAAGCCACTTAGTTGAGCTATCATCTGTGGTGAGATAAAACATAGCGTAGTCGAGTTTTTGTTGTTGATGTATTGAATTGTGTTCCCGATTTTGTGACTCTCATATTGGTTCACCGGGGAAGTGAATAACTCTTCTGTTGATGCATCAAATTAATACCGAATCATCGACGCACGTCAGATACAAATTAGAGACAAGTGAAATTTAGACATTATTTTCATACATCGTAAATAATTGATTCTAGATTTGAAGTTTTCGTGACTGCAAGGATCCATACTCTTTGGTTTATATGATCCCTTGTCAGAGTCATCTCTTTGGCATACTTCAGCAACTGTTTTCCCTGTGGTTGTCCCCACCTGATGAAGGACGCTTGTGTTGCGCCCGAAACGTCGTGATTTAATTTAGTTATTTCTATTTTTATTCTTTTTTTTTCTTATCTTTGATTATCTTTTATTTAATTTTTTATTTTCACCTACGTGACTTTACCGAAAAAACCAAATAATTGATTCTCACACGCACTATCCCATGCGGTTATTGTGAGTGTACGAAGCAAGTTTAATAAATGTAACAATGTATCCTGTACATGTAGGATTTACGTTATATTGATAACACATTCCTGCGGAGGGAGCTGGTAGGAATTTGGGTTGCTCGGTCAATGGCCAGGGTCAACGGCGGCGTGGTGTATTCCGCAAATATGCCCGACTGTGAGGGCGGGCACAAGCCGGTGTGAGTAGGTTAAACGTTGAGTTTTATAATTGCACCACGGGGTGACCAGCCCCTCCCCACCCAGCCCCACCCCTCCCCACCCTGCCCACCCAGCCCCTCCCCACCCTCCCTACCCAGCCCCTCCCCACCCACCCCAGCCCGACCCTCCCCTCCCCACGCAGCCCCACCCTCCCCACCCAGCCCCTCCCTGCACGACGGATGGACACAATAATCCCCTGTGGGCTGGTGTAACCAGAGGTTCCTACTGACTGCAGGACGTTTCTTCACCTGTTGACTCCCACAGGAACACGAATGAGAATGTATCAATAACGTGGGTTCTCGATTTTGTTTTGGCAGAATAAGAGGTCCGAGCATCAGACGAGCCTGATCAAGATGGGGCTGGCACTGGAGATGGAACCCATGGAGGTAAGTTGTCTGCAAGTCTCTCAGCTATCGATTGCACATCGTAGAAAGATAAACCAAAAACTATAAAGCAATTTTTTAAAATTTACTAGGTAAGGTCCACTGAGCTTAGAAGCTTTGTTTCAGAAGCGACCGGGCCGCAAATGATAGCTCAACGAAGCGACGTATCATGTAGAAATGTATTGCAGCCAAACACTATAAACACATGTTTATAAATGTGGAGGGAAAAACCGGAGGCTCCATAGAAAAATCCACGTGATCACAGCGAGAGACACGCAAACTCCAAATATACAGGCATCAGGGTCGGGATAGAACCCACGCACTCCTGCATACCAGGCGAGGGAGTTAACATCTCGCCCACCCCAGCAGTTACAGCTTGGGGGGGGGGGGAAGCCTCCATCCAGCAGTGGATTGATCAAAGCTGCTGACGATGACATTGTTTTAACCACCCGCCGTAGAGACCAGCTTTCGCCGTGCCGATAAAACACCCGCCAAAACTTTCTTCAATAAACTGGTGGTGGGGGGCGGCGGTGGGGGCAAAAAAACGTAGCAATCTCCTCGCGTCACAAAGGCATATTTTTCCACGAGTCGATACATCAAACGGCGCGTTGACTCCACAACCATTCCCGTCTCCCCACGCCCGAGCCCTGCCAAGCCTCGCAAGGCGACGACGCAAGCGGATTATGAATAGCGCAGCGCTCCCGCAGCGCTACCAACAAGTCTGCTCTCTGGACCGACAGCGGGAGGGAGGGTGGAAGGGAAAGGAAGGGCACTTGGAGATTACACTTCATGGCCGACGACCAACGTCTCGTTGTTCATCCCCCCCACCCCCGTCCGTCCGTCCGTTAAAATCGATACGGATTCGGATCGCTCCGTGGCAAAGTCAACATTTCTTTGCCAGTGACCAAAATCCCCCTAAGCGCGCAGCCGTCACCACGAGAGAGCTTTCCCCGCGATCCGGCGACATGCGTGGTTTAATTATTCATACCGGCCGTACCCAACCTGCCTGTGATCCCGCAAGGCCGTAACGTATGGGGGGGGGGGGAAGGTGCTCCGAGCAGCTGATGCAAACACGATATTATTTTTTTACCTAATGAAACACCGCAGTTTGTTTACCATTTGGTGGCCGGCAAAAATTGTTTGAGGGCCCAGAATGGTTGGGGAACTAGCGATAAATGTATCTATGCATTTTAACTGCGGCCTAATGCTCGTTTTGCATATCTATACGCTAATAGTTGTCAAGTATAAATGTTTCTACACGTGTCGTTACATATTTGGAATGACCACACGTGTGTGTGTGTGTCAATCGACAACCTTGCAAATGAGCTGCCCCGTCTCAGGGATATTCCAGGTGCAATATTAAAATTAGCAGCGGAAGGGGAACTCTGTATCGAATTCACAGACTCGTGAGACGCTCCGTCCACCAAATGCACACGTGCAGTCTGGTCCCATCTCCCCCCACGGCAGAGGTCGCAATCGGGTACCTGATACCCGTACCCTACCCGATACCCGGCTACCCGTACCCGGCCGGGTACGGGTACCCCTTTGTGACCCTGGTGCGGCCGGGTATGGGTACGAGTAGGCCGTGAGTCACTGGTGAGTAACCGTTTGTCACTCATTTCCCAACGTCTTGACTCTTCTCACAATTCAAGTTCCTAGAATCAACCCACCCGCGCCTGCAACATGGCTTCATCCCAGAGGTTGGAATCGGGTACCCAATATCCGTACCCGGCCGGGTACCCGTTTGCGATCCTGGTGCGGCCGGGTACGGGTAAGGAATCAAAACCCATTTGCGACCTCTGCCCCACGGCCGCTCCTAGATCACGTTGTCATTGGTGCTGCCCCTGGCTTGGTGCTGTCCTGGCTGCCCCCGAGTTGGTGCTGCCCTGGCTGCCCCAGATGCCCCTGGGTCTCGTTGTTGTGGTTGGTGCTGGGCCCCGGTAGCTTGGCTCTGGGCTGTGCCGTTGTGTCTTGCTCTCTCCCCTCTCCCGTGTAAAGGGTTGTTGGAGATGCGATTGAATTGAGCCGCCATATAAATTCAAATTGCCAATTCTGCTGCTGTTGTAGTGGTCGGTGGTTGGTACCAACCTGAAGCAACCCCCGACATCTCTCCATGTGCGGTAACATCAACACCCACTGTTGTTCCCCTATTGCTGTGATCCCACCGTCCGTGCTCCCCCCTTCACAGAACCCAGACACCGACCAGAGCGGTGAAGTGCGGTCAATTAACCTTCCCCCCACCGCCACAACGACCCGCCAGCGGTGGACCGAGAGACAATAAAACAGGGCTGTATGCGCGTAAAATTCAGACACGAATGGGAAAGCATGAGGGGGACGGAGAAGGCAGCGGAATTTTATTTTGCGGTTGAGCTGACAAGAGCCAAGACACGTGCGTATGAAACATAAGGCGCATTTATAATAGTTTTGTTTCATGCCACGTCGAGATACATCTCGTTTGTACGGTTTTATTTCGTTCTCTCTCGCCTGCGCTGTCAATCACGCGCTGGTCGCGGGCCGAGGTGATTTCCCCGCGACAAACGAGCGTCGACGTGGCGGAACTCATCTCCTGTTTGCAGCCCTGAGCCAGTGGCGGAAATTCCACATTCCTATGGCGGGTGGCGAGCCTATCCACAGGACAACCGCTGTTGCGTTCCACAATAAAGCGGTGCTCACTTTCATCGAACCCCGGGAGGAGTGATGACGATTGGCTGAAAAAATCACCCCCCCCCCCCCCCCCCAGCAACCCAACCAGGATTCGAACTCGCAACCTTCCGCTTGCGAGCCGCTCGCTCAAGATTGCCGAGCCACTCCCTGGGCGGCCGGAGAGCGACGCGCGAGCGCTGCCCAAATGCCCGTGCCTCCCCTTTCCTTCGCCTCGGCCCGCGAAAATAAAGACGGCTTCAAAGCGAGCCTCGCGAGTAGGCAAGTCCCGACTTGCCTCTGGACTCGTCTGGGACCAGCGGGGGGGGGGGGCTTCTCAAGCGGGCTGCGATGTGGAAGCACCGAGCAATTTTTACGTTCCGCGGAATGTTCTTCGAGTGACCTCAAAAGCGTTGCGTTGGCGTCGCCGCCGACGCCCGGTGCCGTGTCGCGGCGGCCGCTGCTCGATGTTGGCCCGCGTGACGTAGACGCCGCCGATTAAAATTGAAAAATTCTGCTGTCATCAGTTAATTGCTATTTTAGCTTGCGCTAGCGCCGGCACCTTACACCAGATTGCGTCTCGAAACGGCGCTTGCGGACTTTGTAACGAGCACAGTTTTCGCACGGAAGAGCGGGATACCAGACAAACTGGAAGGCTGCCAGAACTTGTGCCAATAATTGCCCAAGCTGTGTGGTCCTATATGTGGATGTTTGGCCAAATCCATGAATATGTTTTAAACACGTGGGAGGAAACCGGAGGACCAGGAGAAATCCCGCGCGTGCGAGCGGGGTTGGTAACACTCAATCCCTGTGCAGATGGGAGACTGACCCACTTGCGGCACTCCCATCATACTGTGGCCAGACCAGGCAGACGGTGACCTCAAATACCACGGTTGAGGGAGTTCACGAATGTGTCCGTGATCCGGTAACCCTCACTGCGTCCCAGTCTCGGGTCAGCGCTGCCTATACCGCATGTGGGACTAAATTACCAATCATCAGGCAAATGCAGTGGGTAGCGACAATTTGTGTTCACCCGGTGAAGGTGGACAACGACGCGTCGCAACACTCCGCACGGATGCATCAACCAACCTGCACTAAACACGACATTGTGCAAAACCTCATTGATTGCACCGGTCAACATTTTGCAATCTCTGTTATTTTCCCAACCGCCACCCCTGCTGATTTAATTTCAAGAAGCCGTGGCCGAGTGGATCAGGGCCAGGGCAGCAGATATCGCCGGCTGCGTCACCGAGCTGGCCCTGCGGGAAAAGGAGTCTCAAGACCCGAGGCCTGGGTATGGGTACATTTTTCTTAACGCTTTCCACCCGAAGCCGAGAGCATTTACGCGTTAGTTTCCCGGTCAACATGGAACGTTGCGCCAACGTTGTTCGGCCAGCGGTTCCAACCAGAGGCCGGTGTTGGCCCAACGCTGCATGCTTACTGGGTCCGTGCGTCCGTCCGTACGTGCGTAACGCTCACGGAGATGGTGTTGCAAATAGGGACTGACCCTGGAGAACACTGGTCAGATTGATCAAAGGACTATTGCCCAAAATTTGTTGGTACAGAAACCACAGCAAAAACAACTATTTGCAAATACGAAAACACTCGGTTGGCCCTGAAAGACAGACACCCACTGGATATATGCTAATGCTTTCAGCGCTGACAACTATCCGCAAGATTCCATCTCGCAAGAACACGGTTGGATACGTGGTTTCAGCTCATTGCACGTGTTGTCGAATGTTTATTTTCGCCCCGACTTCTAGTGAAAATGTCCCAAGGTTCACCCCGCAATTGCCTGCTCACGCGCCATTACTACTGACGGAAGTTGCCTCCACTCGAATGAGCACCAGATCCCCTTTATCGAGGGCAATCTGTACAAACCCGTTCAGTCGTTATGTGCACCGATGCCTACTTTTATTGAGGGCGACATTGGCGCGTAAAATTAAGATTGATTAACTGAATCTTGTCGAGACATTCCTTCCACGCCGGTCAGACTTCTTGGAAGAGGTGGCAGGTGGCCCACACTTTAGCCCGACCGTACGCGACCTGCCCATCGCCCAGCTGCGGTGGACCCATTTACACTACTGGGTGGACAGAGGCTGCTGGGGCCAGGGGTTGATATAAAAACAATTAGGTAAAAAAATTGATTTCCAACGCACACACTTTTATTTGCACTCAAAAGTAGAAAACTAATTCTTTTGACCCCAGAATTAATCAAACTTGATGTGCTCGACAAATGTGAGTGGTATCCTTTCGACGTGTTTAATTTCCTTTATGCAATTAAGTAAAGAACACAAAGATGCTCAGGATCGGCGAGACCCGGACCGGTTCTTTCAACGAAATCTCGATTGACACGCGAGACGACGGGATAGCGTACAAAAGTTCAGCTCGTTAGGCTTCGTAGATCCGAAGACATTAAGCGGCAAAACATGTGAAAGAATATAAACAGACAACAGGGCAAGTGAAATAAAAGTGTAATAAGATTTTCATTAAAGCTTGCACCATGGTTTCAACCACCTAGCCGTGAAAATAAATCGAACCGGGTGACCTCCCGGACTGCGAGTCTGGCGATGTGGCGAAAGTGTCCCTGATTTAATAAAAGTAGAATTCGAATGGAGCTGGCTAACATCCCACACAGTTGGGCCCCGTCCGGAATACTCAGTGGCACTTTTCCTGGATGAATGACATCGCCATTATTATTACTACCGTCAATACACCACAAGACAAACGCTTGCCAATCCACGACACCAGACACACGGTGGCTCGGAGCAGCAGCAGTAGCAGCAGCTGCAGCGACGACGACCGCTGCCAGCGGTGGCTGGAGGCGCAACCGGTGGTCGTGGTTTTATCCGAGGTCGCCGGCTGCGTGGGCCGACCAAGTCACGTTAAGAGAATGGCCCGCGGAAGCAGGTGTCACAGAGCTACCCATGAACTCTCTTCAAGATTCTTCGAGTCCACGCAATAGTGGGCGGCCCAGTTCCCACCCGCCCTGCCACGTAAGAGTAAAGTTCATAGCGTGACGGTCAGTGAGGGCCGACCGTCCGGCCCACACTCACAGGTGGGTGAAGCTGCTCGCATGGCCTCCAGCGGAACTCAGATGAACAAGGCTGTTCCTCTCCACCCACTTTTAGAGTTTAATTTTTTTCTTACCCAGGAAGTGGCCGGGTGGCTCAAGAGAGTCGGCACTGCTGAGATCCTGGGTTCGAATCCAGGTTGCAGGTACCCGCAATACATTTTTTTGGTAAATCACCAGCCAACAACATTGCACTACTTATTGGTTGGATTAGGCCGGCAGGATTCATGGTGGAGCGTTAACGGCCGGCGTTACCCCATCTGCGGTGCATGAGAAGCAGGTTTCTGCCAAACAAAATCCTCCCACATCAAATTTGATTCTCCACTCAAGTTGGCCAAGATTCCAGCTCTCAGAAAGAAACACATCGACTTGACCGTCACGCTACGGACTTTACTCTCACGAGACAGGGCGGGTGGGAACTGTGCCGCCTCCTATTGCGTGGACCGGAGGTAGGCTTGAAGAGAGCTCAAAGGCAGCTCTACGACACCTGCTTCCGCGGGCCATTCTCTTTACACGACGGGTTACTTAATTCCTCATAGAATATTTTACGGGGAGTAACCCCCAAGCGGACCCCCACCCCCCAGACAGCTCTGGCTAAAATTTAGCCTTTGGTTGTGCTGCTCCGTGAGAGCTGCAGAGCCGCTTATGCCCTATGTACACGCACTCATCGCTGGGCTGAAAACATCTTAATATGGTGGGGGACTGCAGAGTTTGGCCAATTGATGGTAGCGCCGGCTCCTCAACCGCCTCGCTGCTGCCTTCCAACTTCCTCGGTGGATCCTCAACAATTCTGAGAATCGAATTTTCACGAACGGCGACGACGCTTCGATTCGCATGGTTGGCTACGTACGGTGCGAATTAAGCTCAACATACATACGTACAAATAACAAAAAACTGATGATGATGATAATGATCATGACGACGATGGCAAAACAATTAACCGCTCGGCACGTACGGGGTGAGTTGATGGATACTACGTCTCGTGACACTCCACCAACAGTACAATCGGGATAACATTTGAGAGGGGGGGCGGAAATAAGTTTTTTTTTTTATTTAAGCCACAGCATCATTGTCATCAGCAGCAACAACGGCCACAACTGAGCTATACAGCTCTTTTTCAGAAGCGACTTGGCTATCACAAATGATAGCCCAAAGAAGCGGCTTATCACGTGGAGATTCATAGCAGCCAAACACTCGAAAAGTGTGACGTTAATTCTTAATGTGGAGGGAAAAACCGGAGGACCCGAAGAAAAATCCACGCGACCACGTGGGGAGAGAGAGAGAGACACGCAAACTCCAAATGTACATACAGACGCCAGGGTCGGGATCGAACCCACGACCTCCCGTATACCAGGCGAGTTAGTTAACATCTCAATGTCCCACACCACGGCAGCGCCACAAAACCCGCCGCCCCGGAGAGCACTCGGCAGAGAAACGGTTTCCAATGGATCGCGCGCGCCAAAAATACTAACCCGACACGCGCAATCACGTTTCGGCGGAATTAAAGACCGCCCCCGTAATGTCACGCGAGAGGATTGCACGGCACGCAGCACACAAATAATTATTTACTATTTGTTGATAAAATACGTCCGACGGCAAAAGCATGTTGGAACGCGGTACGGCGGATATCGTTTTTCCGCGTTGTTTTTGAGGGCATCGACACACTTTGCCAGGCCGGGGCAATGCGGGGGGAAGAATGGGGGTGGGGATAGGACAGGACCGGTCTCGTTGATCATCACCGATGGGAGCGTCGTTCACTCTCGGAGGCGGCGAATGATGCAGAGGTGTGGGAATGATCCACAGCCCAGGCTGCAGGGCAGCCAGAACCGGTGCCAACAATTTGCCCAAGGTCTATATCAGGATATTAGGCCACCGCCATTGATTGGCAACAACTGTTTCTCTATCACACACACACGCTCTCGCGCTACCCAGGCCGCGCAAAAAATCTTCCGCGGGGTTTTTTTCCCTGGACCGGCTTGAAGCTTACGAGTCGGGACAACAACAAAAAAAAATCGCTCGCAGAGGCGGCGTGAGAGGCTCTGGTCTGGGGCATTTGTGTTGGGGTACTCTGCACGATGGCCGCGCGGAAGAGGCGCGCACCCACGGAGGAGGTGGCTAGGGAGAGCGGTGCAAAAGGGCCAGTTTCTAAAATCACTTCCTGTAAATGATCAATGAGAAAACCCACCATGGCGGGGAAATGCGTGGTGCAGGCTACATTCCCTGCTGCGATGGGTTTTTTTAAAATCAACATCACTGGAACTAAATGGTGATTATTTCTGCTGGATTTGCATTATCATAATTATTGATATTTGCCTTTTGGCGAGTGCTAATGAGGGTCTCCACAGTGTAAAGGAAAGGCCTCTTCGTGCGTGGGCTCTCAAAAGGATTTAAATCAGCAGCGAAGATTCATGACCGCACTGTTCTTGTGAGCTCCAATGAAGACAAAACCGACACGCGCAGCTGTCTGTTGCTTCAATGCTGCCTGGTGGGGGTGGCCACACTTTCAACTCCTTTTTGAGTCGGTGACCTAAACAAGAACAACAGCAACAACGACGGCAACGCGCAGGCGGCCACGCATCAGAGGTCGCAAACGGGTTTTGATTCCTTACCCGTACCTGTACCCGGCCGCACCAGGGTCGCAAACGGGTACCCGTACCCATACCGTTCACGATACCCGGCTACCCGTACCCGGCTGGGTATCGAGTAGGGTACGGGTACGGGTACCCAATTGCGACCTCTGGGATGAAGCCATGTTGCAGGCGCGGGTGGGTTGATTCTAGGAACTTGAATTGTGAGAAGAGACAAGACGTTGGGAAATGAGTGACAAACGGTTACTCACCAGTGACTCACGGCCTACCCGTACCTGTACCCGGCCGCACCAGGGTCGCAAACGGGTACCCGTACCCGGCCGGGTACGGGTAGCCGGGTATCAGGTAAGGTACGGGTATCGGGTAGAGTACGGGTATCGAGTAGGGTACGGGTATCAGGTACCCGATTGCGACCTCTGCCACGCGTTCAGCTGGCGGCTTGGAGAAGGCGTGCGAGTATTGTCCGCCCGGCGCAGCGGTCACATGACATGCAGCGCACCTTTGCCCGTTGCTAAACCAAAGGTGGCACTTGCCACCCACCCTTCCACCGCCTTAAAATGTCCCACCCCCCCACCAGTCTCTTTATGTTTAGTTCAAACAGTTTTAGTTTTATGCTGATTGTACCGTGTTGGTGTTACGACCTTGCCATTTGGAACTCGACCACTTACAATCGTTTGTAAATGTATTTATCATGTTTACTGCTGTACTCTGCTGTCTATTAGAGTAACCAGGTCCCCCCCAATCGAATCTGTGCAAGTATTGGGCCAATGGGTGTTTACCTGTGGCAAAAAATAAACGAGCTCGTAAAATAAACAGGAAAATGTCACAGGCCATCAACGGCTTTTCATGAATGTAAACGTGTAACCCGATTAACAATTCTTCACGTCCGGGCACTACAATTTTAGACACATTTAATAATACAGCACGAATCCACACACTGGACCCGATGGGAGACCGACCGAGGTACGGGCGGATACGTGAAAAGAGGTCGCATATGTGAACGTCTGTAAACAAAATGACAGCTGCACCACAGGGAACAAACATGTTACCGGACGAGAGCCCCCCCCCCCCCCCCCAGCGCCCCGCGGCGGGGGGGGGGGGCCCCCCAAATGATCGACCGCGCTTGCAGAATAAGTGAATGCATCCGCGCGAGATTAAGAATACACATTCCTCCGACTACAGCGCGTGAAAAGCTCAAGATTTTAAACTATAAAAACTATGTAAAAATATATATATTTTACCAGGTGTAAGGCGCACTGAGCTATGTAGATCTTTTCAGAAGCGACCTGGCTGCAAATGATAGCTCAACGAAGTGGCTCATCCTCATCATGTGGAAATTTATAGCAGCCAAATACTCTCAACGCGTGATGTTGATTCTAAATGTTGAGGGAAAAACCGGAGGAGCCGGAGAAAAATCCACACGACCACGGGGAGAACATGCCAACTCCAAATATAAAGGCATCAGCAGGGTCGGGATTGAACCCACAACCTCCTGTATACCAGGTGAGGCAGTTAACATTTTGCCCATGGGGAGAACATGCAAACTAATTTTTTACAAATCTCAGTCTTCAACCGAAGTTTGAAAACATTATTATATGAGCTATGTCTGTCTGGTCTGAAGAGCGGCACAATAGCTCTCGTATAGATGGTTCAACACCAACGGAATTTGAGCGTAAAAGTTGTGGCACTTGCCCTGGAAAAAACCGGCCACGTCCATCAAAGCGCTCTTGCCCAAAACTTGGCGATAAAAACCCTGCGCTGATCCCTGGTGGCCAAGGCGATGACGTCATTCCGTGTGATGTCATCTCGCCATGCCGCTTGTAAAGTATAACTATGATTGATAATTATAATAATTAAACACAACTGCATCTGCTGCACCACCCAACTACAGCAGGCCCTTCTCCCCGCAGTAGCTGGGTAAGTCATCGTAAGGCTGCACCTTTGATTTCAACGATTGTTGCCACCCTGATTGGTACTGCTCTGCAGTCTTCCGCCGCGGTGGCGAGATGTTATCTTCCTCGCCTGGTACGCAGGAGGTCGTTGGGTTCGACCCCGACCCTGACGATCCCTGCTGTATATTTGGAGTTTGCATGTTCTCCCTGCGATCGTGGATTTTTCTCCACTGTCCTCTGGTTTTTTCCTCCACATTTTAAATCAACATGAAAGTATTTGGCTGCTATAAATGTCCACATGATAAGCCCCTTCTTTCAGGTATCGCCTCTGAAAAAGAGCTAAAGAGCTCTTACAGTCCCAGAATCCACATATCATCGGCCTATCGCCCACCGGAAAATTTACTCCGCTCAGAGTGTAGCGCGGAACGAACGGACACCTGACCCAGGTCAGAGCCACGGGGCGCCCAAGCCAGTGGGCAACAAAACAACGCACCATTCACGAGGCTCCAGGGGAAGAGGGGGGACAGGAGCGCCCGCCAGAAACGTCGGGCGCCTTTTGCCACCGGCATCGCCGCGGCTGTGGTTATTTTAGCCGATCCGCCACCACCGCCGCCTTCGCTCCCGTCGCACGCGAACATGGCGAGATTCAAACCCTACGGCTTCTCCGCCACGTTCCGGAGTTGTCCCGCGTGTTGTTCAGCACTACAGGGACTCCTCTACTTGCCAACGAGTTGGGTTCCAGAAGTCTGTTCGTAAAGTCGATTTGTTCGCAAGTCCAACTTTACTTCTGTGTTGTATGGTGTGTACACTAATTATTAGGAATGGCTTTAAAAGTTGTATAATCTCCTGTAGATGTAGATGCCACTGGTTCTTCATGTGCTGCCAATGTAGATGCCACCACCGCCAACTATTGCGTGGCGGTTGAACTTACGACTCTTGACTCTTGGTCTAAGCAGGCAACTGGACATGCGGACAAGTTTGTTCGTATCTCTGAAAGTTCGTAAGTCAAATGTTTGTAAGTAAGAAGAGTCCCTGTACGTCCAGACGTCTCACTCCCAAGCACAAGGGACCTCCGGGAAGTTCTTCTAAACTAAGGCCCACTGAGCTACATCACTCTTTTTCAGAAGCAACCTGGCCACAAACGATAGCTCAACGGAGTGGCTTACTTTGCGGAAACCTATAGCATTCAAATACTCTAAACGCGCGTTTCTAAATGTAGAGGGAAAAACCAGAGGACCCGGAGAAAAATCGCGAGAAGGTGCAAACTCCAAATATACAATGGGTGTTAAGGGTTGGGATTCAAACCCACGACCTCCTGCATAACAGGCGAGGTAGTTGACATCTCGCCACCGCGGCGCCCTAAACGACCGCCGAACAACATCCCTAGCACAGGTCCGAGAGCCGTACAGCACAAGCGCGAAAAACCGACGCAATCCATTCAAACGCTCTCTTCCGTCACACGACTCGGAATCAATGGGGCAGCCATGGCTTCTGTTGTTGTTTTTGTGGGTTTCGTGGTTTTAGTTAATGTGGAAGCATTTCATCATCGGCGATGTCATCGTTATCACTGACGGATTAAGGCCTCGCGGCATGTCGCCGCCATCCGTCACGGTAATGGGACGCCACAATCCCATCAAATTCCCAAGCACGAACTGACATTTTTGTACCATCTCGCATATATTTACACACAGAAATCATATTCACGTATAAACAAACGCATACACAAATATACAGGACACATTGACATAGGCACACACATGTGTAAAGGTAAATGCTGGGAATTAACAGAGAATCAGAAAGAGTAGCATACATATATACATACCACAAATACATGTAAACACATACACCAATACCCGCCATTCGCCACTAAGTGACGGTGAAGTCACCACGGCGCCTGTGCCCGGCCAGGTGCACTACGAGGCCACGTGAAGTGTCAAAGGCTCGCTAACAAGCGGTCACGGGACAGACCCAGGTGCCATGGGTTGACCGACTGAGATGACAGGTAGATTTACCAGCTGTAAGCCCTACTGTGCCAACTAAACACAGACATACACACAAACGTGCATATAAACCGTGCATTTAACATATCATTATCACGAGCCATGATCGATCCACTGCTGGATTACAACCTTCCCATGCCGTCGCCATCCCCAACAGCCCTGCGATGTCACGACCCACCTCACTCTTGCACACCGACTCACCGTGTCCCTCTCCACCTTCACACGATGGTCGTCATCTCGGGCGAATATTTTCCTCCCTTGGCTGCGACTCAATCCTAAGCCATCAACCGTTGGGCATCGTCCCTCCTAACCACGATGCGTCCCCTGCCCAGAGCCCACTTAGTTTTCTTTGACAGTCAACACGACGCCTCGAACGTTCGTCTGGTCTCCGATCGATGTGTTCCTCTCCCAGTATCTCAGTGCAATTTCTACAAATCAACCGCCCTGACTCCTCAGCTTTTGTTCCACGTCCTTTGTCAATGCCCATTCTTACAGACGGTCAATTCCGCGGTAATGGCATCACAGCGCAGGTCGCGAAGCTGGCAACGGGAAAAGCTGAACAGAAATGACCTCACGCCGTGTCTTTTACCGTTTCCAAATGTTTTTAAGCGGCAAGTTCGCTGCGGTTCACATGAAAGCCCCCGCAAAAAAAAGAATCCCAAACCGTGATAAATTGCCGCGCTTGTTGGTCACGTGACAACTCTGTTAAAATCGGCTGTGCCGGGCGAAGGAGAGAGTACAAGGCGTGAAAAAAAATGATGAACCACAAAATCCGAGTCGCCCTCGAAGACGGGCCGCACAGCCCAATTGGGCTTCACTCGGGGAAATAAACTTCTGAACTTCCACGACTTCGATGCTGTCTCAGAAGCCATACGTCCAATCCCAAGCGGGTCATGCACACCGAATCGGAATCTTTATTTAGACTGCAGGAGGAATCCGATGAGCTTATGAAGCTCTACTTCACAGATGTCCAGTATGGGCGGGTCAACAAGTTGCAACAACAAACAATACAACAACACAATGATTTTCAGACTCAACTGGTAAGGCCCACTGAGCTAAGCAGCTCTACTGCAACAAGGAGGGCCAGAGGGTAAAGGTGCAGCCCTGCAACCGCTTGCTCACACTACTGCTGGCGGAAGTGCCTCCGCTACAGAGAGCCCGGTCCAGAGGGTATTTGGTCTACTTGTCCACGCTATCCCCCGATGAATTTGTAACAGGTGGGAATACCCACACTTAAAAAAAAACAAAGATAAAGATCCCGCTGACACCCCCCCCCCCCACCCCAAAAAAAAACCACAGGCAATCCTCGGTGTACGTGCTTTTGTGCCGCTTCCCGTCCGATGCACGGCGACCCCGATTGGCGCGACGTACCGGGGTAGGGGGGCGACGACGCCGTCACGTTGCTGCCGCCGCTGCCGCCGCCGTACGACGGCGAATCCTGGCTGGAGAAGGTGGAGGCGGTGTCGTCACTCAGGCTCTCGCCCTCGGGACCTGGCACTTTCCGTTTTGGCGTCGTCTGGACGGGGGTGGGGGGGGGGGGGAGAAACGGGGCCGGACGAGGAAGAAGAGGGGAACCGTCAGGTCCACGCCGCGACGAAGAGCAACCGACAGCCGGCAACAGGCAACCAACAACCGACAAATGACAACCGCAACTAACAACGAGCAACCATCGACAGCCCCGCTGACGGGACACGGCAATAAATGTGAAGGTGCAGCCGTGCAATTTCTTGTGTACGGGGGGCAACCCGCTGGTGCAATGACTTCCGCTGGAGGAAGCTGCAGAGAGCCCCGCGTGTAGAGCGTTACCTTTGGCCTACTCTTCCACGACGGACAGATGTTGTGGAATATGTGCGAGTACCCACACTTCACCCCAACAACATGGGACCTGGGAGGCCCTTATCTTGTATTGGATTGACAAAGAAGGCGTTTGTCTTGTGACTTGTCTCTGTCATAGGAATGTGGAACCTCCAGCAACAGCTCAGGTCAATAACTGAACGGGAAATACCATTTAAAAAAAAACCCGTTTCTTTTAGATCACTATTTATCATGAAACAGCAGTCACCGGCAAGACACTCAGTTCTGCTGGGTGTATTTTTTTGAATCACAACAATTTCACGTACTGAAACACGCCCACTGAAAACAGCGGCGACGTTGCTGTTACACACACAAAAAAAACGTCGGGGGGAGGACAAAAATGTTCCAAGACTCATGTTTCGCTTTAAATTAACAAACCAAAAGTTAAATAATAATAAAAAGGCCTGCTACGTTTCTAAAGGCCGCTTTATGTGACGGTATGCAGGCTGGGCTGCCCACACACACACACCTCGAGGGAATGGAGGACTCGCGCACAACACACACACACCTCCTTATAAGGCGCTCCCTAATCGCACATTTCCAACGACAAATTGCGGCGCCTGCAACGACACACTCCGGGCCGTCGAAGAGCCACCACCCAGTTTGTCACAACCACGGACGCGGGCTTCCACTCCTCTCCCCGCTGGCGCGCGGCGCTTTCCATCGTTGCGTCTCTCATTTTTGTTCCCACGATCGCCGACGGAAGCGGTTTGCTGACAGCGGGGTGGGGGGCGTCCACGATCCAAGACGGCTCCACTCGAGGCTACGGTCAAAACCGCTCGGCGCGCGCGAAGACGATCCTGGACGGCGCCGGCGCGAACGGCTTCACGCGCGACGACCCGTTATTTAGCTGTGCGACGACCCGCTTAGCACAAGGCTTTGAGCTGCAGCGAACCAATCATTATGGCCGATTAGATGTACTCATGTCTGATATGGCTATTGTTCACAATTGCACCAAATTAAAATAAAACCTACGCGCGATGAGATCTCGGCTGCTCCATCTCCTCGGTGGGTACGCTAAACGCCCGGACGCTTCCCCCCCCTCTCCATTGAGGATGCCGCTTTGTTGTTATTGGCGAGCACCGGCCCGGCACCCCCCATCCAAGCGACGTGTCCTCAGCAGGCCCACTTTTAACTTTTCACGGCAGTCAAAGTTACGTCTTTAATCAGCGGTCATCGAGAAGACATTGAGCTCCAATGGTGTGCTTTTTTTTGATATGCATTGCTGCGTATTAAAACATGTCGACAAAAAGAGCTGCGGTTTAAAACAGCTACATTGTGTCATCTCTAATCCACGTGTTCCATTATTCAATGCCCAATGTTAAAGCTTTTCTTCCATCTTGTTCTGTCAGTTGTCACGTCTCCGATACACATTTAATAGCAGCTATGACGTGATTATTTAATAATAGATGTAATAATATATATACGAGAAATTCAAACTACACTTCAGAGGCCATTGAAGATTACTGATGTTCCACAGCACCTAAAGTTAAAGTCTATTCATGTGAAAATTAAGGAGTATATCACGTGAGTTGAAATAGTTTAAAAATAATCATTATTTAGTTTGTAATGCACACAGTTTCCGTTCACCGTCAGAGAGAGAATGATGCAGAGGTGCGGGGAAACCACAAGGAGCCAGAACTAGTACCAACAACTGCCCAATGTCTGTGACCCTCTCTTGAGATCATTGGTCACCTCCATTCATGACTGTATGTGAACGCAAGTACTGTTTTTATAACTGTACAGTGTGAAGCGTTCGGTAGCGGCGACACAAGTGATTCACACAGCATTTTGCAATGAACCTGGTGGCGTTATTTCGATTCCTAGGCTGGACTCACATCAGTGGCGAGCGATGGCTAAACCAGTTCTGGCAAACCCCAACCTTCACCAAGCCTGCGACTGTCGCAACCGTGGGGAGACCTTCACCGAGCGGTGGATTAACGAATCGCTGAAATTATCAATTTGAGAAGAGTCAACTGGCGCCGTAGCGAGCTGTTATCTCCCTCGCCCGGTACGCAGGAGGTAGTGGGTTCGATCCCGGACTCTTACGCCTGCATATATGGAGTTTGCATGTTCTCGCTCCCCGTGGTCGCGCGGATTTTTCTACAGCTCCTTAAGTTTTGCCCTCCACATTTAAAAACATGCGTTTAGATGGTTTGGCTGCTTCCATAAATTCCCACGTGTGATTATATAAGCCACTTCGATGAGCCATCAGGTGTGGCCAGGGCACCTTTCAAAAGGAGCTAATAGCTGCGTGGGCTTTTCAAACAGTGTAGTTAACTTTTTAAAGATATCACTACGGGGATGCCATTTCAAAGATGACAAGAAGTTTCATGGCCATTTAAACAACAGATCTTGAGAAGGACTCTCGGTTTATACAACTTGGCCCTTTTAGGACCTATCGCATCGTTCAAGGGGCCCACTCTGCTTTTCTAACTCGGCTGTCTGAATACATTCATTTGACGTAGGTGCTACATTATTCATTTTACTTCGATGCTACATTATTAACTTTTCTTAGATCCTACATTACACTGGACACTGCTGAAACAATTATTTGAAATCGGCACACGCTCTCACGTGAAGGCGGACAGCATAGACGGTGGAAGTATATCGATACGGCAAAGCTTTCCTGCATTGACCTCTGAAGCCCACAAAACAGAACCCCACCACCCGCCCCCAGCAGCCTATAACACCTGTTGTATACGTGCCGATCACTCATCCAAGATAACCCTCTACGGGGATCAACCCCCAATAGGCTTAGCTTCCGAGACCTGGCAAGATCGGTGTCACGTTCCTGGGCGATTTTGACGGGTACGGCAATATATATTCTTGGTTCTTTCGGTAAAGTCACGTAGAAGGGAAATAATAAAATAAAACAAATATTAAACAATAAAATTATCACGACGTTTCGACTGCAACACAAGCATGATTGCTTGTCAATGTCAATTATCAACCAAGGGGTCTCGTTCTGTAGAGCGGTCAGATCGAGGTCCGCGTGCCGATTCAGTCCTTTTAATTTCGGGTGCTTTTAAACGCGGGGGAAGAAGTGTAATATGAACACGCGCGTCTATATTATTTAGATAATTTTGCTGCTGTAAACTTCCACACGATGGGCCGCTTCAACGAGCTGTCATTTGTGGACGGGTTCGCTTCTGAAAAAGAAACTAACAGCTCAGTGGGCTTTACCTGGTCGGATAAAAAAAATATTTGTAGTTTTATTTGTATTTTTTTTTAACTCATCTGTTTACCTTTCCTATACTTTGCACGCCCATCCTGTTAAAGTACTGTTTGTTGTCGTGAGGGTTCTAACCCACGCGCCCCAACTGGACATCTATGAAAGAGCTTTTCAGCTCATCGGATTCCTCGAGTATAAATAAATATTCTGACCGAGTGCAGAACCCAGAAGAGAAGTAAAATCAAATAACTGTACGCCAAGCAAAGGAATGCCTCAATATCCGTTCCTCCACGTCCCTACGCTGATATCTTATTAGATTACCGACGTTAAGCTGTATGCCTTGGCTTGGCGTGCTCTCCAGCCAGCTACTCCGCTGCGTCTCAGCAGAGTAGCGGCCACTCAACCATTTAACACCAAGTCCACCTTCTTCTTGGTTCTTTCGGTAAAGTCACGTAGAATGGAAACAATAAAAATAATAAAATAAAACATAATAAAATTATTCTCACGACGTTTCAGCCACAACGCAAGCAGCCGTCATCAGGTGAAGACCACGTCTGTTGTTTCCATTCTACGTGACTTTACCGAAAGAACCAAGAAGATGAATCCCTGCAGTCACGAAAGCTTTAAACCAAGTCCACAGTTCAACTCCCCTCGCTGCTGGCATCTGCTACAGATTTTGAACTCCCGGTCAGATGCACTTCTGGAATATTCTAAATATACACTGTTCCAGCAGTTCGGTCTGGAAGACCCAATCCAAGCGATCACGTTTATTTGCTCGAGCACAATGACTCATTGATGCCTTTCACGTCGTACGACATTAAACGTTCTTTTCGACGGCTACGCAAGATGAGCCCCCGTGTTGCTTTTTTTGTCGGATCGTGCCGCTCGTCGTCCTCCAGCACAACGTCAAGACGTTTTCGCTCCACGTGCCGGAAGCTTCTTCTGGAAATGAATTCACGCTCCCGGCACTTGGTAGGGAAACGTCGGACGTCGTGCCGGGCAAAACAAGGCGGTGTAACCCAAAAGCACGTCCGAGACCCATAATAAAGCACAATCGACAAGATCTATAAAGTACTATTAGCCTGTAACTTGTATACCAAAGTCATCTGATGCTGGGACCAAGGTTCAATCCAAGCATTCAAAGCCCCAACCCTTCACAACGGTAGAGTGGACAGCAGTGTCATCGCCAAAAATCCACGTTTGAATAGTATCGATAAGCAGACAATACATCTCCTGCACACATCTGTCTGTCCGCTAAAAAATAAATTATATTTTACAAACCCAAACCCATCGAGTCAACGGCCTCCTGGGAGTGCATCATTTCAGCAACGTTGAGTCAGTGGAAGATGAAGTCGAGACCAGCTTTTGACATAAAGCGTCTCATGAGCAGTGTCAGGAGGCCTGCCTGCTTGTGAATCAATGCCCTTGAACTGCCAGTTGTTATAGGCAAGGGCCCTCTCTTCAAGATATGCCTTCCCCAAGTTAGATCGCTCGCTTTCGCGGCGCCCTCCGTGCCGTCTAATCACCTCGTTCGTATATAGGGGGCTCATCCCACGCTACTTTCAGTTCTGCAATTAAAAGCAGAACAGCGGACAGGCATTTTTCAATATACCTCATGTAGTGCGATGACGATGAAAACAACGTGAAATACATTTATAAAACTACAACTAGTTAAAGAGAAATATGATACTGTATTATGTAAATAAGCCATCCCTCGATATTAAGTTCTGGTGCAGCATCACAACCAATCACTCCATCCTATCTCACTTTTAGTTTGCCCTACAGATGGGGTCATGCCCTTTCAAAAACACACGCAGATTTTCATCTTGGAAAGGAATATTTCGTGATAATTTTCAAGTGCATTTCTTATTCTTGCACTACTTTCGGTTTCCTAATGAGATGCGGAAATAAATATATTAAAGACATCTAAAATAGTATGATGATAACAATCATAACAAATATCCTTCAAAGAAATTAATAAATTGTAATGTGTTGATTTAGAAAAATACTGAAATTCAGCCATCCCTCAAAATGTATTTCTGGTGCAGAATTATAATTGACTAATCACTTCGGTCAACGTGTTTTTTTTTCCTGCTCTACAGAGGTCAGGTCATGCCCTCTCATAACACAGATTTGCATTTTGAAAAAAGGTTGTTTTTGTGATTAAGTTTTAGTGCATTCCTCATCCTCCCACGACTTTTGGTTCTGGAGCTAAAAGCGGAACAAAAAAAAACATCTTCCGGAATTATTGCTCTCATCGGCAAAGAATATAGATATCAAAACTGTCCGTTCGAATGTAGCTCTTCTCTGATCGAATGTAGCTTTTCGCTGGCAAAAATCTAATCTTAAACGGGTCACGCCTGGTTACCGAGTTATTTTTGTCTTTCAGATGTCATCAAAGTTTTTCTTTCTTTTTCAATTGGCTGTGGTGGCGAGGCTGCCGACGCGGACGGTATTTATTAGATAATAATGTACTCGATGAAAAACTGCGAGTTGAGTAAGGGACACGCAACCCACTGGTTCACGCCACCACAAATGAAACCCCAGATATCAACGACTCACATTCCCCTTCCAAGTAACCGGCGTCAGTCCAGTGTTGTAATTAATCAAAGGACTGCCTGGCTTTTTACGCAATGCCCACTTACACGAACAATACATTTTGGATTTAAAATCGTGGCTCAATGTGACCCAACATCTCAAGGACACTGTACAGAAACATTGGGAAGTTTTTTTTTTTGCCAAGTGAGTCACAGGCACGGCAGAAAAGGTGCTGAGGCTGGACTTGACCTGAGGCGAGGAGTTGACAGCACACGTGGCTGAGGGGTAATAGAGATCCATACGATGGGGGGGGGCGTGTAAGCAGAGGAGAAAGAGCGCCCTTCCACAAAACAAAAGTTAACTCGGGGCTTGTACGAAAAGGAGGCAGTGGTCACCTTAACTGGAATAATCAACACATTCAAAGTTCTCTTAATTTTCCCCACTAATACCATCAACGCCACAAACTCGAGACTCAAATCACCTCTACACGTATCTCCATCATCACGACCGCCATTATCAGCTTGGCCATTACCATCATTGTATTGTTGCATTGCTTGTTGTTGAAACTTTCTGCCGTGAAAAAGAGCTTCATAGCTCATTGGATTCCTCCAGTATAAAAAAATATTCTGATTCTGGAATCTGAAGCCGGTGGTGCAGGAGTAGGTAGTGAAATTTAATATCCCAAATCAAGTAGTTGTGAAGACGGCATGGAAGCCAATCGATGGAAGTGTTGGTGGTGTTGGTGATGAAAAATATTGAATATCAC
>JAAXLI020001232.1:395186-412592 GCA_014621495.2 Entosphenus tridentatus | reverse complement strand
ACTGGGTGAAACACTCTACCACTGGGTGAAACACTCTACCACTGGGTCAAGCACTCTACTACAGGGTGAAACTCTCTACCACAGGGTGAAACACTCTACCACAGGGTCAAGCACTCTACCACTGGGTCAAACACTCTACCACAGGGTGAAACACTCTACCACAGGGTGAAGCACTCTACCACTGGGTCAAGCACTCTACCACAAGGTGAAACACTCTACTACAGGGTGAAACACTCTACCACTGGGTCAAACACTCTACCACAGGGTCAAACACTCTACCACGGGGTCAAGCACTCTACCACTGGGTGAAACACTCTACCACGGGGTCAAGCACTCTACCATTCGGTGAAGCACTCTCCCACATGGTCAAACACTCTACCACGGGGTGAAGCACTCTACCACTGGGTGAAACACTCTACCGCAGGGTCAAGTACTCTACCACAGGGTGAAACACTCTACCACAGGGTGAAACACTCTACCACGGGGTGAAGCACTCTACCACAGAGTGAAACACTCTACCACTGGGTCAAGTGGAGAGATGTGGTGCAAAGGGGAGATCTGTAAAGAAACCCCACAGGGGGTAGATAATTATAGCACATTGATAGTGTGCCTCCATCGAACGCAACTTAACTAAAGCTGCTATCTTAAAACGTTTATTTACCACGAATAAAACATGAGCCTCTATTATCTACTGGGATAAATGTGGAAACCAAGTTTGTAAGATGGAATTGAGCTGTCAGATGATTGGCAGCATAACTCATCTGGCTTTGTTACTCATCTAGCTAAGGAGGCATTGAAGAAGCTTGGTTTTCTATACTGCTGCAAAACATCTGTAGAAATTCGGCCAAAGTTGGAATCCTGCTTACAATACTTGAGGCCGAACACCCAGTTCCTACCTCACTGCTCTGGATCAAACTCAACTTTGAAGCAGTGGGGGTGACTGATGATCCAGTACTCACTGGTTCAAGAATTGGAATAGGTGACAAGAAAAACGATGGCTGGTATGTGTATGTACTGTATGTTTGTTGAACTTCTTGTGCACCGTACGTAGCCAACTGTGATAATTATATAATCGGAGGTGCGGGGGAAGGACAACAAACTAAGCACAAAAATGCAGTTCTCAAGAAATGAGTTTTCAATCTAAATAATTTAAAAGTGAAAAGCTCCAGTGGCTTCCTAATATCGCAAGGAATTGGATCTGAAAGCGCTGCACGATGCAGTGACCGTCTTTGTTTGGTGGCTAGCCAAAAGCCGCTGAGAGGATGATCGGAGTTCACTCGATGGTGTATGCTCCTTGAAGAGATCAGCAAGGTATTTTGGTTCCTTTGTGGCAAGAACTTTGTGTGTAATGAGCGTGCCCTTATACAGTTTTTTGCTGTTGCAGCACCAACGTTTTGGAACAACCTCGTTTCCTCCCTTAACAGCGAAAAACTTGATAATAGGTTTTTCCCTTTTTCTGGCAACAAAACAGGTGTTAAGATGTTAAAACACCAAACTGAAACCTTTTACAAGGAATCATGTCTGCATTAACCACAATGCTTGTGGTCAAAATGCAAACAAAAAACATACTCTGATATTATATGCATTGTCCTTGAAACTGATTGGTCAACACCAGAGACAGCTTTCTTTTGAGCCTCGTCTCAAACGGTGTTAGACCAGAGGGCACCAAAAGGCGTACACAGCACAAAGACAATGTACGATCAGAGTAATGAGAGCTCGGGTTGAGCATTTACATCATGGGACCTCCTTTGCCAGTACCAAAATATGATAATAAGTTTTTCACTTTTTCAGTTTGGTGTTTTAACATCTTAACACCTGTTTTGTTGGCATAAAAAAGTGGAAAAACCTATTCTAATATTTTGGTACTGGCAAAGGAGGTCCCATGATCGAAAAACTTCTTTCAAAAATATCCTGACACAGAATGTTTGCACTGGATACAACCAGATTTTCAAATGTAATTTGTACCTTTGACCTCTATCGATATCAATTATAATTTGCAAAGTTATTTAGGGATTGTTGTTTGTTGTCTTGGTGTGGTCTGGGACTGTCGTTTGCTGCCTTGTGTCCAGTGTTGAAAATGGGCAAGAATTTAGGTACTTATGTAATTTGTATTTATTTTCCTTCATTCATTTATATTTACTTTTTTTTATCGTGACTGGTTTACCTTGTCTTTATTTTGCACTCTATCGTTTTTGTATTGTTTGTTTTTGTAACTTGCTCACCCGCCCCGACTGAAAAAGAGCTTCATAGCTCATCAGTTTCCTCCTCCAGTCAAAATAATTCTGATTCACTCTAGCCACTCACTGGCCAGCGATCTCATGGTTTTCATTACCCTGCTCATAGTTTTAACAGCGTTATTTTGTGCATTGGAAAATAATGTTCTTTTTTACGTGTGGAAATTAACAAAGTGGTACCTGGTGTAGCGACCCTGGTAGGATGATGGGCTGAGTCAACCCTATCAGGATTTGAACTCTCAACCTTACGAGTGCGAGCAACTCGCTCGACCACTGAGCCACGTGGCCGGGTCGTGTGCTTTTCAACTGACATCTTTCATTCCATGCGATAAATAAGAATAGCTATTACCCTTTCTGGAAATAAAACATGTGTTAAGATGTTCAAACACCAAATAGATACCTTTTGCAATGAATCAAGTCTGCACTAATCACACGTACTTGTGGCGAACATGCACACTAACATGCTCTGATAATATATGCATTTCCTTTGAAACTGATTGGCTTACAATCAGAGCATGTTTGTTTGCATGTTCACCACACGTAGGTGTGGTGAATGCAGACTTGATACCTTGCAAAATGTTTCTATTTGGTGTTCGAACATCTTAACGCCTCCTGTTTTATTGCCAGGAAGGATAAAACCTATTTTTATTTTTCAAACGTTAATTCCATTGTTGCCCCTCAGGTGATATATGACCAGAATGGGTGCCTCTACGTGTTTGCCCCTAATGAAGTCAGCCAACATACATGGGTCTCGATGCTCAAGCAAGGTAAATGCAAACCGTCATTTGTGTTCTTGCACTTTAGGATAATCAGCGGTCCAAGTGTGAATGTGCTAAAACTATATACTAAACTATATATTTTTTATTTTACCAGGTAACGCCCACTGAGCTATATATCTATTTTTCAGAATTGACCTGGCCACAAATAATAGCTCAACGAAGTGGCTTATCATGTGGAAATGTATAGCAGCCAAATACTCTAAAAGCATGTTTCTAAAGTCCCAGCATGAGACATATTAGTCCTGCACCAACCCATGTTCGTTTCCATCTTCCCTCTAGGAAAGCATCGCAAAATAGAAATAGGAAACGTTTTGAAGGGCCAGTATGGCATACCTGTAAACCCATACGGTTTTCCTGTATTCTTGTACAGGGAAATTGAGTAAAAAGAAACGTTAGGATATGTGTTCGTGTTTCTCCCTTGTGATGAGACTTTGAAGGATGAACGTTGATATTTATAAGAGCACGGGGTGACCAATAAGGTCTGAATTGGTCTGTAATAAGGTAGGCACTGATAAGGAGTTGACAGGTATGGTATGGCGTACCTGCCTATACCAGCACTTTTCCACCACTGTGGATAAATGTAAATACTTTCCTGCAGTGTGATAGCCAATGCGTTCGTGTGCCCACTTAGTCTCCAATCAACTTCCATTCTGAGAAATAATTAAAAACCCCCGTATTATTGAACTGAGAGACGCATTGCATGATATGTGGTATAGGTAAGAAATGGTGGTGATGACGTTCCAGGCGTATATCAATAAGTAAATATATATATTTTTCAAGAGAATATGTAAACATTAACGTCGCAAATATTTCGCCACATATCAACAGCTCATAAACTTCTAAATGCCAAAATCGATCTAACTTATAAGCAGAGCTTTTCTGAACAAGTCCCAACAGGTGTGAATCTTAAGGTCCTCGTTCTGGGACGTATGCCACATCTGCCAGAATGTTGCGCTTAAGCATGCTCAACACATGATTATACGTGTGGTGCATTTTCCTTTACAAGAGGATTGGTGAAACATCGCAACGCGCGCAAAACGAAATTTCAGAAATGAGAATGGCTTTTATCATTCATTTAATACTAAAACTAATACTAAAACTAAGGGATATGTTTCAGATATTCATTCCAACCTAAAAAAATACACCGATATCACTTTTAACAAAAAAATAAAGAACATCAATATGAAAACGAGTGAATAAGAATTAATTTAGGAGGCGTTACTGTTGCACTGTGGGGACACCGTGACGTTGTCGTGGATGGTTGACGACGCAGCCTCCCGGGTGGCTTCTTGTTTGATGATCTCATGGTGCGTGCCGTAGTGAAATTTTATTCATGCGGAAATTGGATTTCATGAACGGAAAAGTGTCCATATTTTACGAATTGCGTGAACGCAAAATTTCGTAAATCGAACGTTCGTAAATCGAAGGATGCTTGTGTAGTGAGTCCAACTGAGTCACAGACCTTGTCTTAGGGAGCAACACGTTTTATTAAACTATTTGCACAACATACTCCAGGCTATTAACACAACATACTCTCGGGTGGTGACCACCAAACTAACCATGCTACGGTGGAACTAGACACGGTTCCGCTATCCCGGTCCGGACCACAAGCTGGGCCCCGGACCGCGTGGCTGGAGGCTTCTTCAAGCTTGACGTGGATCTCCTGCCTCTCCAACAGTAAAAAACCCGAGCCCCTCCCGGGGCCCTCCTTATATTGGGCCGGGCTGGGGCTGGCTCCGCTTCTCGCCCCGCCCACCTTCTCAAACTCTCTCGCCCTTGCCCGAAGGCTCTCGAGAGTTCTTCCCGGACCATGTGACCACCCATTGGCCCCCTCCACCGGTGCCCCCCCTCCAGTATCATCCGGTCACATGTCCCCAGGTCAGCCAGAGTATCATGCCCCCAACGTAACCCTAGCTGGCTGACACTCTCTTGCTCTCTCAACGGGAGCCCGGACCGCATGCTGTGTGTGGTGCCACCGCGCTTAACCATCGCTCACCCAAGCCCCCACTAGGGCTGGTACTACACCCCATGTCCGGGCTGTACCCACAACAGTAGACATCCCGCCGTGGCCTCGCAGGCCCGGCACCGCACAGTGACATTTCCAGTCACTACATCACCCTCCCCCCCTTCTGTAACACTCAGCCATCCCGGTTGTCAACGTCCCCTTAATGAAGCAACGACGAAATATATACAACAAAACGCACGTGTGCTCCAACAATAACAAAACAACCAATAAATACCCAAACCCACCTGTACAATTATACACTGGCTAACAATAAAAAAATTCAGAACAACAACAATAACAATTGCGACATGCAGGGCCCTCGCAATCAACATATCCCACCCACAACATGTAACAACGCTCGTGAGCTCAATGGCGAGCAGGATCAGCTAATTACTCGCTATGACTCATGCGAGCGCGACAACTAATGACGGAGTGGGAATGTGCAACATGCGGGGATTATGCAACCCGAGTCTTTGAGCGAATCCGCGGTGCCGGGCCTCCAGGGGGGTTGGGCTTGTCCATCCTGGACGACTCGGGGGAAATGAGCAATCGATCAGATGAAGCCAGCTCCTCACGAAGAGCAGTCGGCCGGACCGTTCGACCTTCCACGTCCAGAGCACGTGAGGCCGACACGAGCGGCCGCATGCGAGGCATCAATCGTGAAGCACCTGGGGACGGGACAGAAACACTCTCCTGAGGACCGGCGTCAGCAGACGCATGCCTCAGCTCATCGGGCACACCCGACACTCGGCCCCTGCGATATGGAGATTAAACAAATTAACATGGAGCAATTAACGGCTTCAGACGAGAGGGGTGAACAAACTAATTCTGCTTACCACGCCGAATTTGGAGAAATTGTGGACGCACGATCCGAACAACATCAATCGGCCCCCTCCAGGGTTGCAGCAACTTCGGGGATGTGCCCACGGGGGCACCTGCGGACAATGCAACCAGGCCCTGTCTCCCGGCAACCAATCGGACAGGGGAACATGAGCCCCCTTCAGCCACTCGTTAGCCAACTGTCTGGCTCAGGAGTTGACCCTGGATGCTTCCCACGTTTCGGAGAGCTTTGCAAGAGTGAAACGAACGGAAACCGAATTTCTTGACACTTTCACAGCTGGCACGGCCTGCAACTATACGTCGATGGCAGGATCATATTCCCGTCCATTCATCAAAAAGAAGGGAGAGTAGTCGGTAGACATGTGAGGGGCCATCCTGTAGGTGGCGAGAACCGCAGGGACATGCAAGTCCCAATCCAGCTGTGACTCGCTGACTAGGTGACTCAACATGGAGGTCAGCATTCTATTCAGGAATTCGACCATGCCATCTGTCTGCGGATGGTATGGTGACGTGCGCACCTTCTTTGTCCTCAGCAAATTGCAAACCTCACGTGGCAGTTTCGAAGAATATTTTTTACCTTGAACGGTAAAAATGTGCTCAGGGGCACCCTTATCCAGGAAATAGCCATTAATGAATGCCTTGGTCACAGCTAAAGCCGATTGATTCGGGAGCGGCCAGGCCATAGGCCAGCATGAGAAGTACTCAATGAGCAAGTATTTGTTGCCTTGCGTAGAAGTTGGACTGAGAATATCGAGGGCAACCGGCTCGTTGATTCGTGACGCCTGAATGGATTGCAGCGGACAGCAACAAGATTTTGCCAGTGGCTTCCGTCGCCACATTGTACGCAATCTTTAAGCAAATTTTCAATATCAGGGGCCATGTACGGCCAAGAAATATCCAACTTGAGCGCGGCCAGCGTTTTTTGCACACCCAGATGTAACAGACGTTTATGGATGGCCCAAACAACCTCGCCACACAGAGTGGTAGGGACAACAATAGCATACCGGCGTAATCCACCATCCCAGTGCATGAGCAGCCCGTCCCGCAGGACAACCGAGGTGACACCACGTGTAGCCGCCTCACCGTAATTTAAGCTAGAACGCATCTTCCGCCTGCAAGCGACACCACACCTCGTAGTCCAACCCGATTACCGCATCCCGCACAGCTGGGACGTCACCCGACCCACCCATTGTGTCCGCGGCGGACGCAACGAGAGGGGGGGGGGGGAGGTTGACTCGGCTGGTCTACAACGACCGGAACCCGAAAAACACGCACACCCGCTGCCCGCGTTCGTGTGATGAGAACCTTTGCAATACGTAACACGGAACGAAAAACCCTGCAGGGTTTCAAGCCAGTGTGGTAATTGGCCTGAGGGCTGATCTACACGCAGCACGTATTGGAGCGCTGCGTGGTCGAAGCACACCTCGAAATGTCTGCCGTACAGATAAGGCGGGTATTGCTGCACGAAAACAATGGCCAACAATTCTCGGCACGTAACGCAGTACCGCTGCTCGGACGGGGACAGCCCCCTGCTCCCATAAGTGACCACGTGCTCCACGCCATTGACAACTTGAGATAATACCGCTCCAATACCGGTATTACTGGCGTCCGTATCCAAACAAACGGGAATTAAAAATTGGGATAACGCAGGGGAGGGGCGTTGACCAGCCCATCGTGAATGGAGCAGAACGCGGCTTCCTCCTCCTCCCCCCAATGAAATTTTCACCCCTTAGCAGTTAAGCAATGGAGAGGCTTAGCAATGGATGCAAAGCTGGTGACAAATCGGTGATAATACAAAGAAAAACCAATAAAACTGTGCACCTCGCTCGCCGAGGTGGGTGTCGGCACGTGCGGACACACGCCGTCTTCTCCGGGTCTGTAGCAATGCCCGATTCGCTCACTATGTGACCCAAATATTGAACCGATTTTTGGAGGTGACACTTCTGTAGTTTAAATTTCAGGTCGGCCGCAGGCATCTTAAGAAAAACAGCCCGCAGGCAATCCAAATGTTCATCAAACGTACGACCGAAGACAATAATGTCGTCCAAATATATTAGGCACGAATCCCACTGGAGGCCCACTAAAACCAGCTCCATGAGCCTCTGAAACGTGGCCGGCACGGAGTGGAGGCCCACAGGGAGCCAGTTAAATTCGAACAACCCTTGCGGCATACGAAAGGCCGTCTTGGGCTTGGAAGCATCATCGAGCGGAAATTGCCAACATTTCAATAGAATGTCAAAGGTGGAAAATAACTGTGCTCCTGCCAGGGCGTCCCGGGAATCGTCCATATGCGGCAAGGGGTATGCATCCTCGACGGAAACCTTATTGAGCTTGCTGAAATCAACACAAATCGCAAGCTGCCATCGTGCTTCTTGACAAGCAAGATTGGGGCACCCCATGGACTGGTGGATGGTGAGATGATGTCTGCGGCCATCATCTCATCAACCGCCACGCGAATATGTTCTTTCTCGGCCGGGTTCAAGCGGTAAGGATTTTACTGAATCGGGGCAGCATCGCCTGTATCAATATGGTGGCTCAAAAGGGACGTACGGCCAAAATCAAATTTGCTTTTACTAAAAATGTGAGAAAATTCATGCAAGAGAGCATGCAGCTTCCCTCTTTGTCCCATAGATAAATTGCCGCACTCAGAGAAATGTTTACCAATCCATTCCTCGTCCACATCCCGGACACCGCGAGCTTGAGCGCCGATCCCGACACTTCCCACAACGTCCCTTTCTGGACGTGCCGACGAAGCATGTGCCAATACAGTACTCTCCTGGATGACCGTTGTGTCCGGCCCGGCATTAAGAACCTGAATGAAAGGTTCTTGGTCCTGGGATACTAATGTCTGGGAAGCCACTAGCGACATACCGCGATTAAATTAGTGGAGGGCTCCAAAACAACACCCTCATCCGAAGTGTGCACATCGAGCGGTTTTCGCAACCAGAGGGGCATTAACATTTGTGCGCCAGGTGGAATCCGCACTGTTCGGTACGCCATAGTCTGCACTGTCCCATTAGCGGAAGACCTACCAGTCAGCGGTGGAAAAAATGCCATATGCCATCCCGACGGCAATTCCAGACAGCCCTGATCAATACAAATCTTCAGGGGCATCTTGCCCAGAAAATCAGTCGCGAGCAAACACGGGATGGCTAGGGCCGTAGAAACCATAACGTGGCCCGACAATTTGACATCGGTGATACGCAACTCAGCCATTGGCGGCAAAACACGGAGCATCCACAGGTTCCAAAACGCGACACCGGGGAAGTTAAATGTTAAATATAAGTTCAGAAATAATTCGGATTTCCACTCCCTCAATAAACCTGAGCACGGCCGACAAACCCGCAGCCGCTACGGCCACTCGATGGGCCAACTCCGACCACTGATCCAGTCGGAGCAGGCACGCATTACGAACACGTCCCGACTCCCCCCAAACCCGCACGCGACACCGACCCAAACCGGACCCTCCTGATGGGTGAATTGAACCCTGGGGCCGAGCGTGGGGTGCGCCGCCACTCGCCTTATGAAGCAGGGAGTCGTAGGAAGGTGGACTTCCCGGGGGCTGCCGTCGAGGAACCCGACAGCCCGATTGGACGTGCCCTGGCATGCCGCAGTTGTAGCAGATGACCCGGTCACTCCTGGACTGGGACGATGAAAACCTCATCCGTCGTCGGTCGGCCCTCCGCCGATCATCAGCACCCTGATGGACGCCACACCACTTGTGCAGTGAGCATGCAGGAGCAGGCTTGGTCTCCGCGCAGGCCTCCGACTCTGTGGAGGATGTTGCGCATGCCACCAACACCCTGTCGCGGTGCAGGGTCTGCTGCGCCTGGATGCACCTGGCGACCCGGAGTGAAGACACCGCATCGTCCTTGGCGGGAAGCACAGTGTGGAGGTCTTTCGAGACTCCAGCATTTTCTCGAGGACCAAGGCATCAAGACCGTCGTGGTCCATTTTAGGGAACGCGGCCTTTGCTAGCACCAAAAGCACGCTACAGTAGGCGACAGCTGACTCACCCTCCTCTTTACGTCTTATGGTGAACATTTGCCAAGGCATCGTCGTCGAGGGTGGCGGGCAGCGCTTTCAGCGCCTCCACCTCTGTCGTTCTCGCCAAGTCGGCATTGGTGAGAAATCACCGCTTAAACGCTACCCAATCGCCGCTGGCAGCAACAAATAATTTAATGAAGGGCAGTCGGCGGCGGAGTGACGGGATGTCCATCGGCGAGGACAGCTCCGCTTCGTGATTGGCGGACTCCGTGCTGGCGGTAAAATGGCGGCCGCAAGCGTGGGTTGCGCTGTCGACGTCCCCGCCCTTTGTGAAATGGCGGCCGAGTCGCTTCGTCCAGACGACTCCGCCGCTCCCTCCTTCGCCGCAGCAGTTAAGAGGACGCAGCTCGGCGAGGATCGAGGACGCCATCTAAAGACGCTCCGCAAGGCGACCGTGCGCATCTTTTATGAGCGCCTCCAACGATGGCGAGGCGCCGCGTGCTCCGACGGCACTCTGCTCCGCTGGCAGCGCCTCCGCTCCTTCATTGACGGCCGTGGGCGGAATCAGCTCTCCATCATCTTTGTCGTCTGATGTCCGTGTACAAACTCTGCGATGTGCAGACATGACTGTCTACCACTATATATTTCCTAGCAAGTTGGCCACTTCCGACACCAGTTGTACTGAGTCCAACTGAGTCGCAGAAGTTGTCTTAGGGAGCAACACGTTTTTATTAAACTCTTAGCACAACATGCTCCAGGCTATTAACACAACATACTCTCGGGTGGTGACCACCCAACTAACCACGCTACGGTGGAACTAGACACGGTTCCACTATCCTGGTCCGAACCACAAGCTGGTTCCTGGACCGCGTGGCTGGAGGCTTCTTTAAGCTTGACGTGGATCTCCTGCCTCTCCAACAGTAAGAACCCCGAGCCCCTCCCGGGGCCCCCCTTATATCGGGCCAGGCTGGGGCTGGCTCTGCCTCTCGCCCCGCCCACCTTCTCGAACTCTCTCGCCCTTGCCCGAAGGCTCTCGAGAGTTCTTCCCGGACCATGTGACCACCCATTGGCCCCCTCTACCGGTGATCCCCCTCCACGTGTTCCCAGGTCAGCCAAAGTATCATGCCCCCAATGTAACCGTAGCTGGCTGACACTCTCTTGCTCTCTCAACGGAAGCCTGCACCACACGCTGTGCGTGGTGCCTCCGTGCTTAACCAGCGCTCACCCAAGCCCCCACTAGGGCTGCTACTACACCCTGTGCACGGGGTGTACCAACAACAGTATACATCCCGCCGTGGCTTCGCAGGCCCGGCACCACACAGTGACATTTCCAGTCACTACACGTGTACTGGTCCTACAGCCAAGTGTGGCCATGGCAGTTTGTGGCATCTGTTGCCGGGTGGGGTAGGGATGAGCATTGACGACAATTATAGTGTGGGAATCTGAACCACCCTATTCAGTTGCCACACCCAACAAATGCAAAAAAATGCCCTACCATATTAACGTTGAATCATAAGTGTACCCAGATAGTATCACTAAAATAAAACTGAATTCGACTTGCAAAATAGTATGATGTAACTGAACCTCCACTTACTAGGCATATTAGTTTATAGCAAAAATGGTGTGTGTGGGATTTGGTTTGTGTTTAGAAATCCAACACAATGCCTGCCTGTGGGTCAAATATCACCCACACTTCTGGAGTGAGGGCATGTGGCTCTGCTGCCAGCAAACTGCAAGGAATGCCATCGGCTGCACGGAGTACCAGCGCATGAGCAGAGCCGGTGAGTCACTCGTGCATCCTTTCCCATTACGATGACCTTCTGGGATCACGCTGCTGCTGTTCGCCATTCTAGAATCATCACCTAGATCTGGAAAAACGCTGGCGAACAGAGTGGAATAGTACGGATGTCCAGAATCAACACCTCCTCGTCAGAGACCCAAACAATAACGTACCTCCTGGCTTTGACATTCCTCCTCAAAGACACTGGAATAACCAGCAATCACGTCAGAACATCAACAGGGTGATGCACACATCTCCTTTCGAACTGGAACATCAAAGACAAACCACAGGAGTGCGATTGTGGCCATGCTACCCAAATAGTGGACCACGTAGTAAATCACTGTACAGTCGTCTGCCTCTACCTCCAATGGAGGAATAGCAAAACTACACGAACTCTCTTCTGAAGCGCTCTTGTGGCTAGCAGACCTCCACATTGGCACTCAGCTCCTGAATACATTGCTGCTATACGAAATGGGATTTTTAAAATACTTTATTTTACCAGGTAAGGTCCACAGAGCTACAATGCTTTTTTCCAGAAGTGCCCTGGCCACAAATGATATCTCAACGAAGTGGCTTGTCATGTTGATATATATGTAGGACTCGTACTCATACGACAGCTTCTTGTCTTTATTGTCTCTTTTATCCACGCATATAGTTCACACCTCCTCCTCGTCATCACTCCATACCTCTCCGTTCGCTCCAATACATAACCCGCCATCATCATCACTCCATGTCTCTCTGTTCGCACACTCCGCAGCTTCGCTCGCTCTCTCTCCCTCTCCCCCAAGGTCCGTTACTCTGCTGCTACCCTACTCTGTACTCGCTCCGTCCACTGCTACCCTATCTGTATTCTCTCTATCCACTGCTACCGTACGCTGTATTCTCTCTATCCACTGCTAACCTATTCGTATTCTCTCTATCCACTCTTATCGTATCTATTCCTGCTCCCTGCTGCTCCGTCTCTGTCCCGGGCACCAACCACTCCAACTCCAACACCAACCAAGACTCCCGTCTCTCCGTCAGGCTGTGCCTTTTATCCCCACACCAATCAGTCCCAATCAATTAGCTCATCCCCCGCTTCGCCACTCGCCCCCAGGCCCCCAGCCCCACGTGATGTCACGTGATGTTGTTTTCGTAGACACTTACTCTCTCGACCAATCACCGGCCTGTGTCCTTAGTTGGCCTAAACACCTGTGGCGTCTCTCAACGATCCCCCCCTTAATGGCACGACAACAACAACTGTATCCTCAGTTGCCCACACTGTACGCTGCTCGCTTGCCTAGCAACAGAACGCGTGGCGCGTGATATTTCAAGTCCTGCATATATAGCAGCCAAATACTCTAAACGCATGTTGGAACTGGAGAAAAATCAACACAACCACGGGCTGAGAGACATGCAAACTCCAAATACACAGGCGTCAAGGTCGGGATCGAACCCACGACCTTCTGTATACCAGGCGAGGGAGATAACATCTCGCCACCGTGGTGCCCCTATATAATGAGGCTCAGGCAGGTTAGAGTTGTCACCTATTCCACAGACCATACCCAGACACATTTCTCAGCCAAGGTTTATCAAACTCATCAGTCACGCAGAACTCACTCACCAACCACTCAACAGGCAATGGCCACTCAGCGGACACTCACTGGATACCTCTCACATTCACACGATATGTCAATCACCTGACCCTGGCCAGGCACTCGTGATCATGTTGACTTATGTTGACTGTCTGTCTTGAATACTTGATGTTCTAATGTGTTCCTTATATTCCCTGTAGGTAACACAGCTGTCCCAAATAACTTACCGGTAAGTTTACTTTACTATCTGTGAATTCCCTTGGACGTGTTTGTTAAGACTTTTAATTGTAAACATTACACTGTCGACAGCTAATTGTTAAAAGTCATAAAGTGTTCATTGAATGGTAGGTGGTAGTAAAGTGTGAATGTAATTGAAATGTAGTGATTTGTCGTCTGCCGAACGTCCCTGGATTGGTGAGGCTCTCCCTGCCGCATCCCCCCGGCATTTGGTGACAGGAGTGACAGACGTTCTGCATCACCTATGTGCCACCTGGGCAAAGATGACAATCGGAGAGTCGTACCAATTACGGCTCAGTTGGTTACAGCTCAATCAGTTCCGATTCAATCAGTCACGGTTTAATCGGTTCTGGTTCAATAGGTTACGGTCCAATCAAATACGGTTCAACCGGTTACGGTCCAATCATTACGGTCCAATTGATGACGGTCCATTCGGTTCAATATGGGTTGCATAGTTTGGTTGGGGTTAACCGTTAATAAAAAAAACGGTTTAAACCGGTTCAAAGATGTGCTCTAAATAGCATAATAGAAACTGCATTGTGGGGCACGGGGGGGTGGGGATGTTGGTGGGGACCGTCGTTCAAGTAGTTATGCAACATTCCTCCAGCACTCCACCAGAAATGGCCGATATATTGCAAGGGACTGTCGTTAGTTACACTAGACTTGAGTTACAACATGGTGCATGTGAATTAATGACATTTAAAATATTAGCAAGAGGTACACATTCATTTGCATCCAGCAAAGATTCACCTCATAGAAATTGGGATGCTGCATTACTGGCAATCAATACTCTCTTTGCTGGCCGTGAGTATTGAACAAGCCTCAAAATGCCCTTGACCACTGAGTCAGCTCCGTCTGCGCAGGAACACAATTACTCTTCTTATTTTATTGCCTGTTTGTGCATGGTGGGAACCCCATTCAAGGACTACCCAGGCTGAGGTTGCCACCTGTCCGGGTGTTGGCATCATCTGTGTTTGGGTGGCAGGTATGTTTTTGTACTGAGATCTGGTAACCGGCATGTGTTGGAAGTGCACAGTTTGAATTTGTCTGTGGAAAAGGTAGCAACGCGCACCTCCAATGAGTACGGTTGGCTAGGTAAGGGGCAAAATAAGTTCAACATACAACCCAAAGGATAAGTCTGGGGTTCCTTACATGTGGAAGGCTGAACATATATTCTGATGGGCTTGAAGAATGTATTTTGTTTTTAAAACAAACGTGACGAAAATTGGAGATACTGTAATTAACAGGGCACATGGAAGACCAGGGAATGGGTCTGTCGAATTCCATACAATAGATAAGTGGAGAAATTTAGATTTTCAAGTGCGTAATCGCACATTCATTGTATATGAGTGAGTCCAACTGAGTCGCAGATGTTGTTCCTTTTAGAGGCAACACATTTATTTGAAACACTGTACCACAAAGGGGTAACTGCCCCTTTACCAGATACAACCCATGGTGGTGACCACCCAACTAACTACACTCTACAGAGGAGTTACTGCTACGAAGGATCGGACCCTCACTCGGGTCTCCGACCACGTGGTTCCTTGTAGGACGAAGAGCTTCCAGTTTGAGACGCCGAGCTTCCAGCTTGTAGAACGAAGAAACCTCGGTCCCTCTCAGGGACCCGCCTTATATATGACCGCTCCGCAACGAGGGTCCACCATTGCATGCTTCAGGTGCGGTTAACCGAGGGGATGTCGGAGCAATGCCTGGCCGACGACGTCATCAGCGTCCAAATTCTCGCCAACGACCACTCCATAACTACGGCAGAATGCAACCCACTGAGTCTCAGTGGCCCACCAGACTCCACCACGTGCGATGGACCGGCGGTCAAGGACCCAATCGAGAACTGTACGGCTGCGATAGCGGCTCTCCAAACCATGAAGTGGACTTTCGATTACCAAGGCCAAACATTTTTTTTCTGCGTACCCCGGTGCGGTTGTCATTTTGTATTGTTATTATTGCTTTCTATAAGTGCAACGGCGGGTTCTTTTCGATGTGTCTGTCATTCCTCCCTAATTGTAAGAAAAACAACAAATTTGAGTCTTGGTATTAGCCGGGACGGCTACATTTTTAAGAAGGGGGGGGGGGGGGGTGTAATGATAGTAGAGTCTACCTGCTGGTGTGAGTGGGTTAGTACCGACTGGAGGTAATGACAGGGGAATCAGCCTACAGTGCGAATGCACTCGTGGCCACACGGGAGGTAATGACAGGAGTGTCAGCTGGGGGTACGAAGGGACTGGTGGCTACGTGAATGATCGAGAATAGGACTGTGATCAGACGACGGAAGAGGATGGTAGAGTCTGCTGGTGGAGCGAGCGTCCAGAGCGAGCGAGAAGGTTCGGGAAGGGGGGAATGGCCTCGGTCTGTATATAAGGGAGATGCGCGGGAGACTCAGGGCTGTTGCAGTGGGGTCTCCGCCTCTTCAAGTGAACGCGTCTTCAATAAAGAAACCATCTCAAGAAAGTGTCAAGTCGTCTTTACACATATATATGTATATACATTTGTATATATGTGTATATATAAAAACTGTCTTAATTGTTTACTGGCCAAATATACCCAGACTTCGTGTAGGTTCCTGTCCAATAAATCTGTCCCCTTTGTGGGTAAATAGGCCAGAGAGGGTACAGAATGAAAGCAATTGCAAATCATATTGACCATAGAAACATTACAGGATGCTGGTCTCATGCCAGCCCAAATTCAAAACCAGAGTCAAATTATAACTTACAATTATTTCCAGGAGACGTAACAATAAAATAACATTTAATTGGCTGTATTTATTAGAATAAAATCAGGTCCTATGGAGGAACTAACTTGTGCTTTTGTTTAAATTGCAGCCACCTCCGCAGAGCCCCCTGCCAAGCCCCCCTCTGCCGCCACTGCCCCCTTCACCCCCCGCATCCCCACTTCTGCCATCGCCCCCATCCCCGATGGACCCACTTCATCAATTTACCCAATCGGTCGCCCCCACCCTGCTGCCCGCAACTCCGCATCCTCCATCGTGCCCCACGCTGGCGGCAAATGAATCCCGCACAGCGACGGAGGCAGCGGCGGCGGCGGCAGCGGGAGACGGGGAAGCGGCAATGTGGGTGGAGGCTCTGTACAACCTGACGGTCACCGAGAGCCAGGATCTGTCGCTGGTGGCTGGGCAGGAGTATCGCGTGCTGGACCACTCGGACGAGTACTGGTGGAAGGCCAGGGACAAGCAAGGGTGAGGGCACCGCTGCCGTTGGGCATGGCTCGTGTCACATTTATCTCAGTGGGGTGGGCGATGTGTGAAGGAATTGTTTACTCATTACAATACGGATGCCGGGTATGAGGGGTAAAACATTTTAACTGTTCGATTACAAAACCACGCAATGGTAAGGTGTTGAGAAGGACACAGTCCGGGTACGGCAAGGCAATCTGCGAGTCGTAACGCAGTTGGCACACATTGAGGCAGTCACCAGAGACAGCAGCGGTTTCTGTAGGCAGTTGAGCAACATTTTCTTCCAACCTAATGACTGTAAAATGTATTTTTTGCGCCTGCCATTGGTAAGGTACGGCGAGTTGGGGACCGTTGCTGTCACAAGGAACCATATGTACTGGATGTATGCTGAACTTCTTTCGCACCGTACGTAGCCAACTGTGCTAATCAAATGTATCGCACATATGTGCTATTATGAGCACAGAAGCCCCTCTGAGCCATCAAGCTTAAAAATCGTGAAACCGTGGTCTTCTCTTCATTTTCCGTAGTCAATCCGTATGGCAGGGGTGTACTAGTTTAAAGCTTACCAAATTTGAACTTGGCGGCTGAGAGAAGTTATTACGAATAGGCACACATCTTCTTGGTTCTTTCGGTAAAGTCACGTAGAAGGGAAGTAATAAAATAATAAAAATAATAAAACATAATAAAATAATTCTCACGACGTTTCGGCCACAATGCAAGCAGCCGTCTTCAGGTGAAACCAGGTCTGTCGAGGCGACAGCG
>JAAXLI020001232.1:383214-394786 GCA_014621495.2 Entosphenus tridentatus | reverse complement strand
CGCTGTCGCCTCGACAGACCTGGTTTCACCTGAAGACGGCTGCTTGCGTTGTGGCCGAAACGTCGTGAGAATTATTTTATTATGTTTTATTATTTTTATTATTTTATTACTTCCCTTCTACGTGACTTTACCGAAAGAACCAAGAAGATGAATTCCTGCAGTCACGAAAGCTTTAAATCGGAATAGGCACACGTTCTCTGCAAGCAGTGGTACATCGTTTAGTTACCAAATGAACACTTCTGCAATACACACATCATGTGGACATATGCACAGATTTTCACAATGTTATGCTCTGGGATATATACATAGCCTTCTATCGCCCTACAGATGCTTACAGCTATGCACGCGTACAGGATTTCCATCTTTGCTGAAAAAGAGAAGATCGTGAAATCCACGTGTAATTTTGTCATTATTTAAAATAAACGCTCTGTGTCGTTTCCTGCAGGAGGGAAGGCTTCATACCGAGCAACTACGTGATGGAGAAGACATTCAAGGGACTGGAGGCATACGAGTGAGAACGATATAAACGTCCTGCGCACTCAGCACTCCGCCATAGTGGTGTGGACAACTCGCTCCCTCCATGGCGTGAACGTGTGAACCTACGTCTGCCTTCGATGGCATCCGTTCCTTTAAGAGCAGCCGATTGACTTCGGAGCCGTGCTTTTCCCAAAAATAAGGGAAAACTTGACTTAGGTTTGATTTACCCTTACTTGTGATGACTGAATCGGCCGATGCTGGGAGGACCGAGCCTGTCACAGTTGTCTAATGTATGATAATCAATCGGTCAACACGGTCAAGGCAGCAGATGCCGCCAAACCTCGCAATGATTCCTTTCTTATTGCACGTGCCACAAAGATCTGCTCTTTCGGTATCCCAACTTCTGTCTTCGTGTCTCCCCCTTCGGTCACCAAGGATACCACTTGTGAATGATGCCCAAAGGATTTAGCCACCCACGTTACAGCAAACAGCGTGCGTTGAGTGATTCTTTAGGGAAACTAACGGGTGGCTGAGGACATTGAACTGCTACCTTCGACGAAAACTGGCTCAGTGAAGAGCATGCTGATACCATACCACCCAGCCATCCTGTAGTATACAGTACAATACTAATATATATTACAGCGTGTGATTTTCTGTAAAATGAGAACACCAATTTCAACGAATGCATACCTGTCAACCCATACGGTTTACCTGTATTCTTATACAAAGAAATTGAGTTGTCAGGTCCATACGGCGTACATCTGTTTCAATACAGGCAAAAAAAATGCTCTATTTGTTTGTGTTGCTCCCTTGAGATGGGACTTTGTAGGATAAACGTTGAGATTTATAAGGGGCACAGGGTAACCAATAAGGTGTGCATTGGTCTGTAATAAGGAAGGCACTGATAAGGGGTTGACAGGTATGTGAATGTCTTTCCATGAAAACATGAGTGCAGCGTTCTTTGGCAGTACAGTATAAGTATGTCACTTGGGCATGGTGGGCGTCATTGAATATACCTCAGTGGTACACTCGCGTTTCTTCACGATGATAATGTTTGTCTGCACCTGCCTGTGGGAGTCGCTGGGGAAAAGTTCACAATGACCATCTCGTTTTGTTCGTCTCTCAGGCGGCTATTGACGGCATTGGTGGCCTGCGCATCGACTCTTGTTAACCGATGTCCTTCGGTCAATCAGCGGAAGGGTGGCAGCCACAGTGGGCTCCATAGCTGCAGTGGCTTCACAAGGGCAATTTTAACGCTTGGGTCGAAAACATATCTTACATATTTACCATGTCGATAATGGCATTAATATTATATGTCAGTATTATTACATTTGTGTCCATATATAGAGGTGGTAGGGTGGCACAGAAGCAACACTTGTGCCTCACTGAAAAAAGGGCCTGGGTTCGATTCGCAACGTTTTTTTGTGACGTGTGCATCCATATGAGGTTTATTTGGGCTATATCACGTGCAAAAAAATGTGTCGTTAAACAGCCAATTAGTAAGGTTTGGCACGTAAACAACACATGCAATTAGTTACTAGTTCAGCACATCAGTTGTGTGTTGGAGAGTAAACCCACAACATTTACAATTCGAGTACCGTGACGTTTCGCTGGTAATTACAACTGGCCTCATCGGGCGACAGCCAGAAGTGTGGAGAAATCCTCCCCCTGTTCTGCACGGGCTTCCTCCAAAAAACACACAAATGCACTGCTGTTGGACAAACATAATCATGCTTAAAATGACCTACAAATTGCTCAATAGGGATAAAAAAATAGCGAGATCGCCCCCTGACTGCGAAAATTTGTCAGGGCCCATCTGAAAAAGAGTTGGCACTCGGCAAGGCTTCCCAGAGTGGACGGGCAGAGTAACAATCACGTCGCTTGCAGAGCCTCCTGCACTTCCCACTGGCACTGGAGACCACTTTCATAAACCAATTCATGTCACGCCAAGGACTGTTTACTAACTCACGTCTCTCCATCTGTCCATGGACGTATAGGCATGCACCCATCTGGCCACTGGTCTCTTGGCCAGGCGTTCTCAACATGTGGTCTGCAAGGCGCCCGGGGAATGGGTCCTCGGCACTGTTGCAGGGTTTTTCTTCTTCCACAGAACGCTACAGACTTTGTCCTGCACGGTAGTCCGCGAAAGTTTGTTAAGGGTTGACAGTGGTCGATGGGTCCACGATGGCTGGGAGCCACTTCTATAGACACACTGTTACCGACTCTGGACTTGCACGATGCTGCTATGTGCATGATGTCACGTGTTCCACATTATCACTACTTTCTCTTTCTTGGTTGAGTTTTGTGATAATCCATTGATTTTATTTTATTTCAATGACATTTTTTGTCACAAGTTTAAACAAAAAAAACGCAATTCGCTTTCCTTGGCCCTCAGGTGGTACTCAAAGGACATCTCCCGCTCCATGGCCGAACAGCTGCTCAAGGAAGAGGTTTGCCATCGATTTGCCTGCACCTCCATGTCCCCTCTTTCCCATTGCGTGCCGGCGTCATTGGATACACTTTTATTTTCAAAGCCGAAAAATAACCCAGCAAAGTACTGGACGCGATTGAGAAACAACAATCATCGGTCACCTTACTGTGAAAATTTAGCAGGACCCTCGTGAAAATGTCTTGAGATTCAGTGAGGTTTTGTGTGGGCAAACACTCGTAATAACGATAATTATAATTAAATGCCACTCGTTTATAAATGGTCAAAGGGTGAACCGTATGAATATGTGCATCCATTACCAGACAAACACAGCACCCAAGACATGGGCACAGATGGATGACTGCTCACACGCAATGGCTTGTACAGGTTCTCTGCTGGACGTTGTGCTATGTGTTCATGGGGCGATGCGTTGTTTTTTCAGGGAAAAGAAGGAGGATTCGTCGTAAGAGACTCGAGCCATGCCGGAGTTTACACCGTGTCCATATACACCAACAGTTTGGGGTAAATACTTGTTTTTAAATTGAGATCTAAACGCTGTGCATCCCTAACCCTGAACCACGTGATTCTGTGCAGCTGGATAGACAGTTTCACACATGGTGCAATACTGTACTGTCATCTACATATATGTACAGTGAGGGAAAAAGTATTTGATCCCCTGCTGATTTTGTACGTTTGCCCACTGACAAAGAAATGATCAGTCTATAATTTTAATGGTAGGTTTATCTGAACAGTGAGAGACAGAATAACAACAAAAAAATCCAGAAAAATGCATGTCAAAAATGTTTTAAATTTATTTGCATTTTAATGAGGGAAATAAGTATTTGACCCCTCTGCAAAACATGACTTAGTACTTGGTGGCAAAACCCTTGTTGGCAATCACAGAGGTCAGACGTTTCTTGTAGTTGGCCACCAGGTTTGCACACATCTCAGGATGGATTTTGTCCCACTCCTCTTTGCAGATCTTCTCCAAGTCATTAAGGTTTCGAGGCTGACATTTGGCAACTCGAACCTTCAGCTCCCTCCACAGATTTTCTATGGGATTAAGGTCTGGAGATTGGCTAGGCCACTCCAGGACCTTAATGTGCTTCTTCTTGAGCCACTCCTTTGTTGCCTTGGCCGTGTGTTTTGGGTCATTTTCATGCTGGAATACCCATCCATGACCCATTTTCAATGCTCTGGCTGAAGGAAGGAGGTTCTCACCCAAGATTTGACGGTACATGGCCCCGTCCATCGTCCCTTTGATGCGGTGAAGTTGTCCTATTCCCTTAGCAGAAAAACACCCCCAAAGCATAATGTTTCCACCTCCGTGTTTGACGGTGGGGATGGTGTTCTCATAGGCAGCATTCCTCCTCCTCCAAACACGGCGAGTTGAGTTGATGACAAAGAGCTCCATTGTGGTCTCATCTGATCACAACACTTTCACCCAGTTGTCCTCTGAATCATTCAGATGTTCATTGGCAAACTTCAGACGGGCATGTATATGTGCTTTCTTGAGCAGGGGGACCTTGCGGGCGCTGCAGGATTTCAGTCCTTCACGGCGTAGTGTGTTACCAACTGTTTTCTTGGTGACTATGGTCCCAGCTGCCTTGAGATCATTGACAAGATCCTCCCGTGTAGTTCTGGGCTGATTCCTCACCATTCTCATTATCATTGCAACTCCACGAGGTGAGATCTTGCATGGAGCCCCAGGCCGAGGGAGATTGACAGTTATTTTGTGTTTCTTCCATATGCAAATAATCGCACCAACTGTTGTCACCTTCTCACCAAGCTGCTTGGCGATGGTCTTGTAGCCCATTCCAGCCTTGTGTAGGTCTACAATCTTGTCCCTGACATCCTTGGAGAGCTCTTTGGTCTTGGCCATGGCGGAGAGTTTGGAATCTGATTGATTGATTGCTTCTGTGAAAATGTGTCTTTCATACAGGTAATAAGCTGAGATTAGGAGCACTCCCTTTAAGAGTGTGCTCCTAATCTCAGCTCGTTACCTGTATAAAAGACACCTGGGAGCCAAAAATCTTTCTCATTGAGAGGGGGTCAAATATTTATTTCCCTCAATAAAATGCAAATCATTTTATAACATTTTTGATGTGCGTTTTCTGGATTTTTGTGTTGTTATTCTGTCTCTCACTGTTCAAATAAACCTACCATTAAAATTATAGACTGATCATTTCTTTGTCAGTGGGCAAACATACAACATCAGCAGGGGATCAAATAATTGTTTTCCTCACTTATATAAAACATACATTATTGCCACATATCTGGCATATACTAATACCACCACAGATTGCGATTAGACACAATTGTAACTTATCTAATATGTTTTTATTATCACTTTGTATTTAGAATGATTACCAATTGTGCCTATATTTGGTTGATATAAAAGCACTTCCAATTGATCCAATATTCCGCATATCTGATGGGACTGTATTACGATGTTACTTATACATGACAGGGTTACGTATCGCTTTTTAATGAATACTTCACCGACAAGCTAGGCACTGCATAACGATCACAACGCATATCCATGTCATAGGTTTAAAAATCGGGCCAGTTTGGTTGCAGAGTTCATGTATTTGATAAACGCATGTCTTCTGAAAGATGCGCATCATAAACCAGGCCATAATTGTTCACAAGTGTATAAATCATCATCCTCAGCCATTATCATAATCATCATCAGCCATTATCAATCCACTGCTGGATGAAGGCCTCCCCAAGCAGTCGCCATCTCATCATCATGCAATGCAAGGGCCCACCTAAAGCACCTGGTGTACACGAGCTGATTTAATCGCTCCATCTCCTCGGTGATATCCCCTCGGAATTGTTCCATACACTGTGTATCAACATTTTTTTTGTTCCTGGGTAGTAAGTGTTATTTCCTTATTGCTTATGCCTCAAAAGTACAGAAAATGGCTATTATTCCCCACAAACTTTGCTTTCGTGACCAGGACATTGATAATTAGAAATGTACCTATTTTCCAGAACATTCCAGATAGATCCAGTGCTGAGTAAACTTAGAGTAACTTCTAGAATATTCTAGAACTTTCCAATAATATAAATAGTAGTATACATACAGGGGCCTTAAGCCCAACAGTTCAGTTTAGTTCCAGCTGCCTAAGTGGATACATATCTGCATTTTTCTGAGATGGCATCAAGAGGCTGCAAGCATCCGGCAGACGCATTTTGCTATGTCTGCGGCCAATTTATCAAGACAAGAGCTAAAAAGTACTCTGTGGAAGCATCTGCTAAGATGTGTGAGGCCTCCAAGGCATATTTCGGCATGCCTGTCGGGGATCAAGACAAACCCTGGGCACCTCATTTCACTTGCGAGCAATGCAAAAACACTCTGGAAGGTAAGATGTACAATTGTTGCTCGGAATTTTATGTTATAAAATTTGTTAAAATTAGTAAAATTGTAAATGTTTTTAATTTTAAAATGTTTCACAATTTTCAATGTTATTGAAAATATATATAATGTTGCGAGAATATCTTACACATTAGTCATAGGTGAAATAAATGCATTTTTGTAGGATAGTACAGAGGGAAAAAGAGAGCCATGAAGTTTGCATATCCCAAGAATTTGACGGGAACCCACTGACCACTCAAGCAACTGCTACTTCTGCATGGTGGACCCTTCCAAACGTCAGACTGGAAAGAATGCACCTGCTATCACGTATCCGGACCTTCATCCATTGCCCCGGTGCCACACTGCCATGAGCTCCCTGTACCCACTCCTCCGGAGAGAGAGCAGCCATCTTTATAAGAGAGCAGCAAGTCAGAAAGCGAGGAAGACGTAGATCCAGATAACAATTTCAGAGGTGAAGCTGAGGAGAGAAACCCATACAACCCCAACCAAAAAGACCTCAACGATCTTGGTCTCACCAAGTCCAATGCCGAGCTCTTGACATCGAGGCTCAAGCAGTGGAACTTGTTGGATGAAAGTGTGCAAGTCGCAGATCAGAGGAATCATCACCAACATTTTTGAAGCCTCTTCACCCGTCAAGATGGGCTCTGCTTCTGCCACAATGTGACCGGTCTGTTCGAGGCAATCGGAATCGCCTCTAACCAGAACGAGTGGCGCCTCTTAATTGAACGCTCATCCAGCAGCCTCAAAGCCATACTGCTCCATAATGGTAACAAGTACCTGTCTCTTCCCCTGGCTCACTCGGTGCACCTCAAAGAGGATTACAACAGCATCAAGACCTTACTGGACGCCTTGAAGTATGATGAGTACGGCTGGGAGGTCATCGGAGAATTGAAAATGGTGGCATTCCTGATGGGTCTCCAAGGTGGTTTTACCAAGTGTTCCTGCTATCTTTGCCTTTTGGACAGCAGGGACACCAAGGCCCACTACCACAGGCGGGACTGGCCACAGCAGACCGAGTTCTCTGTGGGGAGGAACAACGTCAAGTGGGAGCCACTGGTGGACCCCCGGGAGGTGCAGATGCCACCAATGCACATCAAATTGGGCCTTATGAAACAATTTGTCAGAGCTGTAGATAAGGAGTCGGCAGCCTTCAAGTACCTTTAGGACTTCTTTCCTAGATGTCTGAGGCAAAGGTCAAAGCCGGTGTCTTCGTCGGACCACAGATAAAGAAGATCCTGGAGTGCAATTCATTCCCCAAGAAGCTCACTAGTAAGGAGAAAGCGGCTTGGAACAGCTTTGTCGCAGTGGTTCGTGACTTCCTGGGCAATCACAAGGTCGACAACTATGTGGAGCTGGTTGAGACTGGTGAAGAACTATGGCACAATGGACTGTAGGATGTCCCTCAAAGTCCATATCCTTGATGCTCATCTTGATAAATTCAAGGAGAACATGGGAGCGTACTCGGAGGAGCAAGGCGAGCGCTTCCACCAGGATATACTGGACTTTGAACGCCGCTACCAAGGACAGTATGATGAGAATATGATGGGAGACTAATTTTGGGGGCTGATTCGTGAAAGTGATTTACAGTATAATCGTAATTCTCGAAAAACGACTCACTTGGAAATCTTTTGTAGTCATTTTTGAATTACTTTAGTATAAATACATGATAATTTTTATTCATATATTGTTTTTTCTGACTTTGTGAACGAAAAGACACAAATTTGCTCATTTTCTCATTGAAAATAGGTACATTTCAAAATATCACTGTCCTGGTCACAAAATCAAGTTTGTGCGGAATAATAGCCATTTTCTATACTTTTTAGGCATATGCAATTACAAAATAACACTTATTACCCAGGAACTAAAATTGTGTTACATAGTGTTATTTATGTATTTATTACGTGTTTGAGTGCAAAGTTTATTTTATAAATGCATACAGTATAAGTTACGGATTAAAAAATATCAGTTTAAGTGTCATTGCGTATTTGCTATATGTCAATCGATACCCTGGACACCCTTGCAAACGCGATGCTCCATCTCAAATAATTATTCCAGTGAAATACTTAAATAAGTAAAATATGTCAATGCGTCGCTTTGCTTTCCACTGCAGTGACACTGGCGTTGTGAAGCACTACCAGATCAAGGAAGTGTGTGAACCACAGAGGATGTACTACGTTGCTGAAAACCACCTCTTTGAAAACATCCCGAGTCTCATCCACTATCACCAGCACAACTCGGCAGGTACCAACACGGTTTAAAGTTCGCCCAGCTTCTTCTTCTTTTAAAATCAAAACCCGGGTGAAAAACGCGAGAGATCAAGATAGTCGCGTTTTGCAAGTGACTACCTACCGTCACCAGAATTGACAAAAGCGGCAACACAAAAGATAGGCGCGGGTACAACCATGAAGCAAAGCGACATCGACAGGGCACGGACATCCAACTGTGTCGTGAGAGGAAAGTCACCGCACGAGTGCTTCGCTTCCCGCGAGGCGAGAGGGCACTAACCTTGGGCGAGACGTTGGTCTTGCAGAATCTTTTTTCAAACCCAAGTTCGAATATGCAATAAAAAAAGAACCCAGTAACAGCTTCTCCTGCAAGAGAGGAACTGCGTTAACTTTAAAATGATGAAATCCCAACGCACATTTATGGGAGTAAGGTAGCAGAGGTATTTTTGTTATTTCAACCAACACAAGTTTATAGCATAACATTTAGAACCCAATTTTTGTGTTGGTTAGAAGTGCCCATTGCGGAAACGTATCATGGTATAAACTAACATCAGTTAATGTTTAAGCACCGGTGGCCCGATTCATGGTTTGAGAGGCACAAAGAAAGGCATGGACAAAGACACAGACAGAAAGAGAGCTGGGAGAGAAAGGCTAACAGAAAGTGATAGCAACACGGATACGTATAAACAAATATAGAGCAAGAAACGGCGAGTGAGAGACAGAGACATATTATACAGAGTATAATGATGATCGGGATAAACGTGGAGAGAGAGCGACTCAGAGACAAGGACACGTGGAGCCTCGAGCAGTCAAGCTCCACGTGAATCCACCTGCAGCTGACTGCGCATAACGACTCTCCCGACTACAAACGTAAACTGGAGTAATCATACGGATTACCACGACTTGTGTTTTGTAATCTGGTTCCGGTAACATGATACTCCGCAGTCGTGGCGTACGTGACAAAAACATCATCATAGGTGGGGGCCCCAAAATTTGATTTGAGGCGGCCAAACGTTTCTGCTGCTCTAATGAAATTAAAATATAAACGTGGAATGTAAATGAAAGCATTTGCATAAACAAAAACTCAAACCGCGTTTAAAGTGTTGTTGTTCTTTTGACACTGTTGTTGAAAAACAGATATCATGGTAGTTGTCAACTGGCAACTCGTAGCTTTGGCCACCAGGGAGAGGGGAGGGGGCAAGGCACCCCCTGCCTGCCCCACGCAAGCTACGCCGCAGCTTGCAGCATTGTTGGTTGACATTGTTGTGCTCACTGCATACCATGCAATCCCTTCAGGGCTGGTGGCGCGGCTGAAACATTCGGCGTTGACACGGGCCAGGACGGCTTCTTTCTCCTCAGGCCAGAGCAGTAAGTCACGCAAGTATTCGATGGCCCACAGCACCACACACTTCCTCGTAAGTCTGCGCGGCTGATGAGTAGAGCACCGAGCGCTACTTGAATGCCACCTACTGCTGTTACTGCATCGTGTCGTCACATCGGGTTTTCATAAAAACTAAATTTCAAGATGCAAAGTGGTTGCATGTTGGTCTTACATAAGAGGCTACGGTTGGTTACACGAGCGTGGCAGGGTAATGGAGGACTCTTCTGATCGTTCTTGATATTTGGGGCATTTGCCCACAAAATAACTCCCCTTATCCACGTGAAGACCTCAGGATACACGCTGGTAAGAGGAATTTGCAATAACTCCTGTCTCACTGAGGCCTTCAAGGGAAAAGCTCCACAAATTATTGTTTAGTATCAACTAAGTAACATTTCTATGACCATCATATGACCTTTATGGAAATGATATTGATATTCACGAGATAGATTTTTACAAAATATTTCATACATTGCCCAATAACTATTTTAAAGTAATTTGAATGTTTAAGAATGTGGTTATGACATTGACACCCGGTGAAGCCAAGTACTGTACCAACGTGTAACAACGCTCGTGAGCCCAATGGCAAGCAGGATCAGCCAATTACTCGCCATAACTCACGTGAGCGCACCAACCAAAGACGGCGTGGGAGTGTGCAACGTGTGGGGATTATGCAACCCGAGTCTTTGAGTGAGCCCGCGATGCCGGGCCTCCAGGGCGGTTGGGCTTGTCCGCCCTGGACGACCCGGGGGAAATGAACAATCGATCGGACGAAGCCGGCTCCACACGAAAAGCAGTAGGCCGGACCGTCCAACCTTCCACGTCCGGAGCACGCGAGGCCGACACGAGCGGCCGCGTGCGAGGCATCAATTGCGCAGCGCCTGGGGATGGGACAGAAACACTCTCCTGAGGACCGGCGTCAGCAGACGCATGCCTCAGCTCCTCGGGTACACAAGACACTTGGTCCCTGGCAGAATAAATGGCTTCAGACGAGAGGGGTGAACAAACCAACTCCGCTTACCAAGCCGAACAACATCAACCAGCCCCCTCCAGGGTTGCAGAAATTTAGGGGATGTGCCCACAGGCACCTGTGGACAATTCAACCAGGCCCTGTCGCCTGGCGACCAATCACACAGGGAAACACGAGCCCCTTTCAGCCGCTCGTTATCCACCTGTCTGGTTCGGGAGTTTACCCTGGAAGCTTCCCGCGCTTCGGAGAGCTTTGCAAGAGTGAAACTAATGGAATCTGACATTTTTGACACTTTCACGGCCGGCGTGGCCTGCAACTGTACGTCGATGGGAGGATCATATTCCCGTCCATACATCAACAAGAAGGGAGAGTAGCCAGTTGACAAGTGAGGGGCCATCCTGTAGGCGGCAAGAACCGCAGGGACATGCAATCCAGCTGTGACTCAATGACCAGGTGACTCAACATGGAGGTCAGCTTCTTGGTTCTTTCGGTAAAGTCACGTAAAAGGGAAGTAATAAAATAATAAAAATAAAACATAATAAAATAATTCTCACGACGTTTCGGCCACAACGCAAGTAGCCGTCCTCAGGTGAAAACCAGGTCTGTCGATGCGACAGCGTCTGAATGAAAAAGCACACGTGCTTGGAGCATGTATATAAGCTGGCTTGGAAGGGGGGAAGAAAGGGGGAGCCTTAACAAAAGAATATGCATA
>JAAXLI020001232.1:363766-382814 GCA_014621495.2 Entosphenus tridentatus | reverse complement strand
ACAAACCCAAACATTAAATTATATACTGTATTGCTATAAACCACCCTCATTCAGACGCTGTCGCCTCGACAGACCTGGTTTTCACCTGAGGACGGCTACTTGCGTTGTGGCCGAAACGTCGTGAGAATTATTTTATTATGTTTTATTTTTATTATTTTATTACTTCCCTTCTACGTGACTTTACCAAAAGAACCAAGAAGATGAATCCCTGCAGTCACGAAAGCTTTAAATCGAAATGGAGGTCAGCGTTTTATTCAGGCGTTCGTGTCCACGGCGGACGCAACGAGAGGGGGGGGAGGGGGGAGTTTGACTCGGCCGGTCTACAACGACCGGAACCCAAAAAGCATGCACACCCGCTGCCCGCGGGCAATCGCGACAGGGCATCAGCATTCGTGTGATGAGAACCTTTGCAATACGTAACACGGAACAAAAAATCCTGCAGGATTTTAAGCCAGCGTGACAATTGGCCCGAGGGCTGATCCACATGCAGTGCGTATTGGAGCGCTGCGTGGTCGGAGCGCAACTCGAAATGTCTGCCATACAGATAAGGCCGGTATTGCTGCACAAAAACCACAATGGCCAACAATTCCCGGCGCGTAACGCAGTACCGCTGCTCGGCCGGAGACAGCACCCTGCTCCCATAAGTGACCACGTGCTCCACGCCGTTGACAATTTTAGATAATACCGCTCCAATACCGGTATTACTGGCGTCCGTATCCAACACGAACGGTAATGAAAAATCGGGATAACGCAGCGGAGGGGTGTTGACCAGCCCATCGCGAATGCAGCAGAACGCGGCTTCCTCTTCCTCTCCCCAATGAAATGTTTGGCCCTTAGCAGTCAAGGCATGGAGAGGCTTAGCAATGGATGCGAAGCTGGCGACAAATCGGCGATAATATGAAGCAAAGCCAATAAAACTGTGCACCTCACTCGCCGAGGTGGGTGTCGGCCACATGCGGACACACACCATCTTCTCCGGGACCGTAGCGATACCTGATTCGCTCACTATGTGACCCAAATATTGAACCGATTTTTGGAGGTGACACTTCTGTGGTTTAAATTTCAGGTCGGCTGCATGTATCTTAAGGAAAACAGCCCACAGTCGATCCAAATGTTCATCGAACTTACGACTGAAGACAATAACGTCGTCCAAATATATCAGGCACGAATCCCACTGCGGGCCCACTAAAACCAGCCCCATCAGCCTCTGAAACGTGGCTGGCATGGAGTGGAGGCCCATAGGGAGCCGGTTAAACTCGAACAACCCTTGCGGCATACGAAAGGCCATCTTAGGCTTGGAAGCCTCATTGAGCGGCAATTGCCAAAATCCAGATAGCAGTTCAAAGGTGGAAAATAACTGTTCTCCCACCAGGGCGTCCAGGGAATTGTCCCTACGCAGCAAGGGGTATGCATCCGCAACGGAAACCTTATTGAGCTTGCGGAAATCAACACAAAACCGCAAGCTGCCATCGTGCTTCTTGACAAGCATGATCGGGGCGCCCCATGGACTGGTGGATGGTGAAATGATGTCCGCGGCCATCATCTCATCAACCGCCATGAACGTGTTCCTTCTCAGCCGGGCTCAAGCGGTAAGGATTTTGCCGAATCGGGGCAGCATCGCCCGTATCAATATGGTGGATAAAAGGGACGTGCAGCCAATATCAAATTTACCCTTACTAAAAATGTCAGAAAATTCACGCAAGAGAGCACGCAGCTTCCCATAGATAAATCGCCACACTCAGAACAAATTATATCAATCTATCCCTCGTCCACATCCCGGGACCCTGCGAGCCTGAGTGCCGACCCCGACACTTCCCACAACGTCCCTCTCTGGACGCGCTGACGAAGCATGTGCCAACACGCTACCCTCCTGGATGACCGTTGTATCCGGCCCGGCATTATAAACCTGAATGAAAGAGTCTTGGTCCTGGGACACCAATGTCTGGGCTGCTACTAGCAATTCAGTTTATTGGAGGGCCCCAAAACAATATATCAAGTGGTTTTCGCAACCGGAGCGGCACTAAAATTTGTGCGCCAGGCAGAATCCGCACTGTTCGGCACGCAATAGCCTGCACCTTCATGTTAGCGGAAGACATACGAGTTGGCGACGTAAGAAATGCAATACGCCGTCCCGACGGCAATTCCAGACAACCCTGATCAATAAAAATCTTCAGGGGCATTTTGCCCAGAAAATCGGTCCTGAGCAAACACGGGACGACTAGGGCCATAGAAATCCAAATGTGGCCCGACAATTTGACATCGGCGATACACAATTCAGCTGTAATCCGTCCGATTATTTCCAATGATCCGCCATTGGCAGCAAAACACAGAGCATCCACAGGTTCCAAAACGCGACACTGGGGAGGTAAAATGTTATAGATAAGTACGGAAATAATGGTGAAAGATGCGCTGGTATCACTCCACTACCTCAATAAACCCGAGCACGGCCGATGAACCCGCGGCTGCCGCGACCACTCGAATGGCCAGCTCCGACCACTGATCCGGTCGGAGCGGGCACGCGTAACGAACACGTCCCAACTCCCCCTGACCCAATCCGGACCCCCCGATGGGTGAAGTAAACCCCGGGGCCGAGTATGGGGTGTGCAGTGACTCGCCTTATCAAGCACGGAGTCGTAGGAAGGTGGACTCCCCAGTGGCCGCTGTCGAGGAACCCGACAGCCCGACTGGACGTGCCCCGGCAGGCCGCAGTTGTAGCAGACGACCCGGCCACTCCTGGACTGGGATGATGAAGACCTCGCCCATTACCGGGCATCCCTCTGCCGATCGTCAGCACCCCGATGGACGCCACCCCGCTGGTGCAGTGAGCATGCAGGAGCAGGCTCGGTCTCCGTGCAGGCCTCCGACTCTGTAGAGGATGTGGCGCACGCCACTAAAACCCTGTCGCGGTTCATGGTCTGCTGCGCCTGGATGCACCTGGCGACCCGGAGTGAAGACACCCCATCGTCCTCAGCAGGAAGCACAGCATGGAGGTCTTTCGAGACTCCTAGCTTCTTCTCGAGGACCAAAGCGTCAAGACCGTCATGCTCCATTTTAGGGAACGCGGCCTTCGCTAGCGCCAAAAGAACGCTACAGTAGGTGAGAGCCGACTCACCCTTCCCTTTACGTCTTATGGCGAACTTTTGCCGGGTGTTCAGTAGAGATTCAAAAACAGCCGCCATCTGGTCAAACGCCTGCATGAGGGTGGATCTGTCAGACGGCGGGATGGCGAGGAATGCCGCCAAGGCATCGTCGTCGAGGGTGGCGGGCAGCGCTTTCAGCACCTCCGTCCATCCCGCCAAGTCGGCATTGGTGAGAAATCTCCACTTAAACGCTACCCAATCGCCCCTAGAAGCAACAAATTATTTAATGAAGGGCAGTCGGCGGCGGAGCGACGGGATGTCCATCGGTGAAAACAGCTCCGCTTCGAGCCTGGTGGGCTCTGCGCTCCACACCAGCGGTAAAATGGCGCAGCCGCGAGCGTGGACTACGTCGTCGACGTTCCCGCCTATTGTGAAATGGCGGCCGAGTCGCTCTGTCCAGACGACTCCGCCGCTCCCTCCTTCGTCGCAGCAGATAAAGGACGCAGCTCGGCGAGGATCAAGACGCCATCTGAAGACGCTCCGCAAGGCGACCGTGCGCATCTCTGACGAGTGCCTCCAATGATGGCGAGGTGCCGCGCGCTCCGATGGCGCTCTGCTCCGCTGGCAGCACCTCCGCTCCGTCGTCGGCGGCCGTGGGTGGAATAAGCTCTGCATTGTCTTCGTCGTCTGACGCCTGTGTATGAACTCTGCAATGTGTAGACATGACTTTCTACTGTTAGCTATTTGCCACTTCCGACACCAGTTGTAGCGAGTTAAACTGAGTCGCAGATGTTGTCTTGGGAGCAACACGTTTTGTTGAATTCTTAGCACAACATACTCCAGGCTATTAACACAACACACTCTCGGGTGGTGACCACCCAAGTAACCACGCTACGGCAGAACTAGACATGGTTCCACTATCCCGGTCTGGATTACAAGCTGGGCCCCGGTCCACGTGGCTGGAGGCTTCTTCAAGCTTGACGTGGATCTCCTGCCTCTCCAACAGTAAGAACCCCGAGCCCCTCTCAGGGCCTCCCTTATATCGGGCCGGGCTGGGGCTGGCTCCGCCTCTTGCCCCGCCCACCTTCTCGATCTCTCTCGCCCTTGCCCAAAGGCTCTCGAGAGTTCTTCTCGGACCATGTGACCACCCATTGGCCCCCTCCACCGGTGGCCCCCCTCCAGTATCATCCGGTCACATGTCCCCGGGTCAGCCAGAGTATCATGCCCCCCAACGTAACCCCAGCTGGCTGACACTCTCTTGCTCTCTCAACGGGACGCTCTGCGTGGTGCCACCGCGCTTAACCAGTGCTCACCCAAGCCCCCACTAGGGCTGGTACTACACCCCGTGTCCGGGGTGTACACACAATAGTATACATCCCGCCGTGGCCTCGCAAGCCCGGCACCACACAGTGACATTCGCAGTCACTACAAATGTAAGAAATTTGCTTGTAAATGTAAGATCGGAGAGAGCTCGGAAAGAGCCACCACCACATCGAGGAAAGTGAACAACGGTGGCTGTGTTAGTGAATGTAACTCAGAGAGTCAAAAATAACATAGGCAGGTAGGAAGGGAACATCACAGCCAGTTATAATAACATCCTTCCAATGATTGCTCAGTTTGTACCTATCTTCTCAGTTGAAATTATGTCTGTGTTTATATATCTGGATGGCTTCATGAACGAATCTCTGCTGATAGCCAGTGGGTTTGCAGAGTACCTTCGTCTTGGCAAAATCTATTTCGCGTGTGCCCACTGCGTTAAAACAATGATCAACCACGTCTGTGGTATTGGTCCTACCGTATTTCAGATCTGCCTCATTTTCACGAACCCGGTTCGAGACATGTCGCTTAGTTTCCTCAATGTAACTGCCGCTGCAGACACAGCTCAGTTTGTAGACACCGGGGTATTGTATGTCAGGGATCACATCCTTCACAGATGGGATCACATCACGAATTTTACGTACTGTGTTGAATTTCACCTGGATCTTGTGTTTGCTCATGATTTTGGAAATCTTTTTGGTGACCTCTGCTATGTATAGCAAGGTGATGGTTTTGATGGGGTCCTCAGATGGTTCTTTCCCAACGGTTGGGGTGATAGCTTTACGGATTGTGTAGTCTGAAACACTCAATTAAATACATTCACTGTTTAGAGGCTCCCCATTTGAATATTCTGATAAAAATCAAGGAGCACGGTTAGACTGACAGCAAAGCGTGGAGACATTCCTGAGTACGGTATCCTTCGAGTTACAAAAATTACCCTGCACTTTACACAATTGTATTATGCATAGCAACATCAATCCTAAAAGAGGATTCAGACAGTAAGACTTTCCTGGGTAAAAAGTATATTAATAATATTAACATCAGTCACTCAGTCATGATTGGTTATACGGGTATCCCCAGATTTACAAAAAATCGCACGTAAAACTAAATTTCGTGAATCCCAATGGCTTTACCCATTAAATGAATACTAAAAATTATGGACGTGCTTCGAACAGTCATTCCAACTCTTTTCCTCACCTAAAACATAATACACCTACACCACCCTTCACCATATAAAAATTATAATAAAGAACATAAGTATTAAAACGATTGAATAATAACTAATTTTAAAAAAAGTCACCTTTTCAGGGAACTCGCCAAAAGATCTGATCCATGTTGGAATGACTGGCAAGGCGATGTGGAGGCGTTACTGTTGTACTGCAGGGACACCGTGACGCTGTTGTGGATTGATGACGACGCAGCCTCCCGGGTGGCTTCTTGTTTGATGATATCGTGGTGTGTACCGAGTGAAATATCGTTCACGTGGAATTTGGGTTTTGTTAATCGAAAATTGTCCATAGTTTGGTAATTGCGTTCCCGCGAAATTTCGTAAACCGAACGTTCGTGAATCAAGGGATACCTATTTATGAACTTTAATTAAGGGTGATGTGCCACTTACTGATGCGAAGGTGAGAAGGTGCGAATTCAGTGGAGCAGAGTCAGTGGAGGAAACACGAGAAAGACGAAGGCAAATTAAGAGATGTAATTAAAGGGCAGGTCAATTGGAGTGGAACCCTGTTACCAGTTTGTGTTTGTCGGTGCAGAGCCTCATTTGCAAGAGTGACCCGGGTCACCAACATGAGAAAAGCAAGAACATTAACAAGTACAACGATGAAGCTAATTGAATTAAGTGCAGTGTAATCACAGACATCAGAGTGGAGCTCATCTCCTGTCCACAGCCCAGAGCCGGCGGTGGAAACCCCAGCTGCCTATAACAAGTCCCTCCAACTGGTGACCACTGCTGACTTACCCACAAAATGGCACCCACTCTGTCTTCCCCCATAGGGGCAGGACAATGGGAGTTGGACCCTGTGACCGGTTTTGTGTTTGTTGGTGGGCAGGTCAATGGGAGATCGATCCGAGTGAGCTGAGCCTCCTGCAGGAGCTGGGGAGCGGGCAGTTTGGCGTGGTGCGTCTGGGCGTGTGGAAGCGCGTACGAGGCAACGTGGCCATCAAGATGCTGCACGAGGCCACCATGTCCGAAGACGACTTCATTGAGGAGGCAAAGACCATGATGTGAGAGCGACAGGACTCGTCCCATGTTCACCCTTTCACAGCCAATGCATTAATCTCGACATGACCGTGCAGCCAACCACTGTTTTTAATGACAGTAATTATGTAAGGTTTTTTTGGTAAATGCAACTTGTCAATGCCTACCTTATTACAGATCAATTCAGACGTTATTGGTGACCCCGTTCTCTTGTGAATATTAACGTGAATCCTAAAAAATCCCATCACAACGGAGAAATAAAAACAAATAGACAAAAAAAAATTTGCCCGTATTGAAACGGCTTCATGCCGTATAGACCTGAAAACTCAATTTCGCTGTACAAGAATACGGGTAAACCGTATGGGTTGACAGGTATGTAAATATGAATTAACTAGCATTTTGCCCTTCCAAGGACGGGTGTATTGCAGTAAATTTGAAACTTGCAAGCGAAAAGAGGGGGGGGGGGGGGCGCCCCCCCCCCCCATTTGGGTGACCGTAAATGGGGGGGGGGGGGGGTCTATTTGGAGGACGTCACCTGTTCATGATTATTAATGACGGGGGCTGTTCTATGTGGAGTGACGTCACCTGCTCATGATTATTAATGAGGGGCAGGTCCATGTGGAGGACGTAACCTGTTCATGATTATTAATTAGGGGGGCTGGTCGACGCGGAATGACGTCACGAGCGTTAAGGACATTCCTGGGTGATTATATGAATTAATGGGACAGATCCTGGTCATTCGTATGCAATATGTTTATTTTCTCGACATTGCCACAAGATGGCAGTAGTGACATCCTTAGTGTGCGGCCTACCAACGAAACCATTATACTGGTAGGAACCACCTGGTTCCACCAGCCCACAGGGGATTATTGTGTCCGTCCGTCCGTCGTGCATCCAAAAATGGGAGGGGTGTGGCTGGGTGGAGAGGGGAGGGTGGGGAAGGGCTGGGTGGGGAGGGGCTGGGAGGGGAGGGTGGGGAGGGGCTGGGTGGGGAGGGTGGGGCTGGGTGGGGGGTGGGAGGGGTGGGGCTGGGTGGGGAGGGGCTGGTCACCCCGTGGTGCCCTTATAAAACTCAACATTTAACCTACTCACGCCGGCTTGTGCCCGCCCTCACAGTCGGCCATATTTTCGGAATACACCACGCCGCCGTTGACCCTGGCCATTGACCGAGCAACCCAACTTTCCTACCAGCTCCCTCCGCAGGAATGTGTTTATTAACTTACGTGAACGAAAACTCAGCTCCGTGTATTTTTTATTTTAGCAAGTAAGACTCACTCCACTGAGCTATGTAGCTCTTTGCCAGAAGCGACCTGCCCACAAATGATAGCTTACCGAAGTGGCTTATCATGTGGGAATTTATGGGAGCAGCCAAATGCTCTTAACCAGTAGTTCTTAACCTGGGGTGCACGCACCCGCTGTGGGTGCGAGGTGCCCATTCTGGGGGTGCGAGACATGCCAGATTTTTTTAGAAGGTAAATAATCGAAAACGCAAATTAAACACGGGCATGTAAGTACAACTACATTGTTTTTCTTATCAAATGTATGTATTTATTAACGTTTAAAAATGTTTAACGATAGAACCAAAGTGGTGCAAGGCTGCAGTAAAGGTTAATAGCCGCTTGAGTTAGAGAGATTATCCACACCCCGACGCCGGCTCGGTTCGATCGATCGTTGGCCCCCCCGCCGTGGTGATGCGCGACGCGGCCCTCCTCGTCTCTGTGCCGCCAGGAGGCTGTGGCACCCCAAGCTTGTGCACTTCTACGGGGTGAGCTGCCGCAAGAGGCCCTTCCTGCTCGTCACCGAGTACATGGAGGCCGGCAACCTGGAGAGCTTCGTGCGGGAGCGGCGCGGCGCCAACTCGGCCTCGCAGCTCCTGCAGATGTGCGCGGATGTGTGCGAGGCCATGGCCTACCTGGAGAGGGAGAGCTTCCTGCACAGGGACCTGGTCAGTTCTGCCCCCCTTTCCCTCCCCCACGGCATCAATAGCTCTCGCAGTTATTGTTACTATTACTGGGATTATTACAGGACGACTCCTGTCATCCGCCAACTCTCCAACACCGTTTTTGTCGTTGTTGCAGATTAAAGGAGTTGTGTGGAAAATCCATCCTATTATTCGCAGGGGTATCCACAAATACCCCACGCATGAGATCGCAGATAACCCAACGGATAATAGGATCTGTGGTATTGTGCTCTCATATCAATGCGGAAGAGAGGAGTTTTGGAGTGATTTTCCAATGGATTGCCTGTCCCTGCCATAGGAATGTGGATTTTCTCCAACTAGCGTGACATTTTTGTTGTTGTTGATAATTTATACTGTGTTTCAAGTAAACTAGCCTTATTTAATATTAATACTTGAGATATCTATCCAAAAACATGTATTTAATTCACGGTGACATGATTGCTTGTGAGAGCAGCACACTGGGTGCTGGTGCTTTAGCCAAAATATCAAATCTTAAAATGACCTGCACTCAGCCGTCGCGATGGTCGACTGCACTTTGCTTAACCAGGTGAGCACTTTGCAAGAGTGAACCTGGGTCACCAAAAGGACAAAAACGTGGAAATAAGTACAACAGTGATCCAAATAGAAAACAACCAAATCGACATTTGAGCAAGGAAAACTGCCTTACGGAATAAATACAAAATAGTACACACACATAGCGATATTAAATAAAAATGCATTCTCCAGTATAAAAATTTGGCTCAGATAAATTACCTTTAAAAAACAATCATAGTAAATTGATTTACAGAAACGTCAAAATACATTCAAGGTGATAATATGTCAAAATACACCTCCACAAGTAACATACAGTAAAAAACTTCCTCTACTTACGAACGAGTTAGGTTGGAGAGATCTGTTCGTAAATCGTTTGTTCGTAAGTACAACTTTACTTTTATTGATTCCAAACATGGTGTACGGCGTGTACACTAAACACGCGGAATGGCTTTAAAAGTTGTACAATCTCCTATAGATGCCATTAGTTCTTCACGTTCTGCAGATGTAAATGCCACCACCGCCATCTATTGCGCGACGGTTGAACTTACGACTCTCGGTTCGTAAAGGCAACTGGACATACGGACAGGTTTGTTCCTATTTCTAAAAGTTCATAAGTCGAATGTTCGTACGTAGAGGAGTCCCTCCCTGTATGTGGCAAAGTCACCTCGATGAGCATCGTATCCACCGTGTCCATGGTGTCTCTCGCACGCACGAGCGAGCTTCGAGGGCTCTCGTGTATCAACTCCAAGCTCGTGGACTTCTGTGTGCTGCTGCCGTATGTCCCAGGCCGCTCGGAACTGCCTGGTGAACGCACAGGGGACGGTGAAAGTGTCCGACTTCGGCATGAGCAGGTGAGGCGTGATAGACGATTGGAACAAAAAAAAGCAAAGACAGACCCCCCCCATATAGCCTTAACAACGATTGGGACAAGTGCTGTTAGCGAGCAGTATGAATTGCGGCAAGGCATACACAGGGTTGGATGACCAGTTCCATGCCCAGCCACCTTTGTCTCTCCAGTTCTGATGTTTACACACTGCACAAGGTACTTATTTGAGGCTAAGTCGACCTAGGAGAGGCCCAGGGCCGGTTCAAATAATTATTATAGTCACTGATGTTGGGGGTGTGAAGGAATCGAACTCGGGTTGCCGGGTTCGCAGTGCGTTGAGCTAACTGCTGCCCACCTCTACAGTGCATCTGTAATCCAGTGCAAAAAACCTCAAGCAATACATTTCAAAGACAATGCGTACATTATCAGAAAGTGTTTGCATATTTTGCCACAAGTATGTGTGGTTAATGCAGACTTTATGCCTTGCAAAATGAATTTATGTGGTGTTTGAACATCTTAACACCTGTTTTATTGCCAGAAAGGGTAAAACCTATTCTTATTTTCATCATAATGCCAAAAAGGTCTCATAGATATAACTGCCCGACCCTAGCTATAAGTGTTCTAATACTTGCATTGTCTTTGTACTGTTCGCCTTTTGGCGTTCTCTGGTCTGACAATCAATTAATAAAACAACGCATACATAAAATCAGTGTTTGTTTGCATGTTTTTCCACAAGTACGTGGATGGTTAATATAAACTTGATGCCTTGCAAAAGGTATTCATTTGGTGCTTGAACATCTTACCACCTCCTGTTTTATTGCCAGAAAGGGTAAATATATACTTATTCGTCATTAATAAACATCTTTAATAAACTCGCAAAACCCGTCCATTCAGTTCACCATGGAATTTGACAGAACTCTCCCATCTCTGGATATTCTGCTCGGGCGCGGCCGAAATGGTAAAATAACACCATGTTTCCTGAAAGAAAAAGCATACTGACGTCAATCTGAATGCAGTCACATCATACTATAATATCCTCATGATAAGCCACTTTGCTGAGCTGTCATTTGTGGCCAGGTCGCTTGTGAGAAAGGGCTATATAGCTCAGTGGAGTGGGTCTTACCTGGTAAAATAGAATAAAAATGTTTGATGGAGTTTTATAATAGTTTGTGACGTAGCAGTAGCGAGTGGTGTGGTGCACAGTGGGATGTTGCCACGCAGCAGTGGGATGGGGTGTGGCGTGAGCGGTGTCTCGGGGCGCGTGGCACAACACCCGCTGCTGCTGTTGACTGCCGGTCGAGTTGCCCTCGAAAGAGAGCTTCTTAGCTCAATGGGCTTTACTCGTGGGGGGGGGGGGGGGGATACACTGCTGAGCTTCTGAAACTTGTGAAAGTGCGGCTGTGATTGTGCGGCAGGTACGTTCTGGACGATCAGTACACCAGTTCCTCTGGCACCAAGTTCCCCGTGCGCTGGTCACCTCCCGAGGTCTTCCTCAACAACAAGTTCAGCAGCAAGTCGGACGTGTGGGCCTTCGGTAAACGGTCCATTTAACGCCACCGGAAACTACATAGATGACGGTGAAGGAGCTGACATCCTCTGCAACGAATGGGACTCCCCACTGTTCATAGTTGTAGTGAGTCCAACTGAGTCGCAGACGTTGTCTTGGGAGCAACACGTTTTATGTAACTCTTAGCACAACATACTCCAGGCTATTAACACAACACACTCTCGGGTGATGATCACCCAAGTAACCACGCTACGGCAGAACTAGACACGGTTCCACTATCCCGGTCTGGATTAAAAGCTGGGTCCTGGGCCACGTGGCTGGAGGCTTCTTCAAATGTGACGTGGATCTCCTGCCTCTCCAACAGTAAGAACCCCGAGCCCCTCACAGGGCCCCCCTTATATCGGCCGGGCTGGGGCTGGCTCCGCCTCTCGCCCCGCCCACCTTCTCAATCTCTCTCGCCCTTGCCCGAAGACTCTCGAGAGTTCTTCTCGGACCACGTGACCACCCATTGGCCCCCTCTACCGGTGGCCCCCCTCCAGTATCATCTGGTCACTTGTCCCCAGGTCAGCCAGAGTATCATGCCCCCAACGTAACCCCAGCTGGCTGACACTCTCGCTCTCTCAGCGGGAGCCCGCACCGTACTTAACCAGTGCTCACCCAAGGCCCCACTAGGGCTAGTACTACACCCCGTGTCCGGGGTGTACACACAACAGTAGACATCCTGCTGTGGCCTCGCAAGCCCGGCACCACACAGTGACATTCCCAGTCACTACATGGTTATTACGCTTGTTCACCCAGGAAGTCTTCACTGAGTCTCAACACTCTTTTTTAAGGAGGGTCCTGTTAGGTTTCGGCCATAGGGGGTGACGGTACCTGTTTGTTTGCCAATTAAAACATTGGTGAATATTTTTGTTTGTTTGTCAACTTTGGATCATGACGCGAGCACACTGTAGCCTATTATTTGAATGACATCACGAGATATTTAAGGTCCACTCTGAAGTTGATGGCGAGTAGTATTCATGATTCATACACCCGCAGTATTTACAAGGGTGGCCTGCTGGATTCGAACTGCAAACCTCTGCAACAAGTTGTCAACGTGCTATGGCTGAGCCATGTCAATAAATATAAGCAGGCCTTCCTAAATGTAAAATAATACAAGATAAGTATGCTTATGAGTGGCCTTTGGGAATGTTGTAATGCAGTACAATATATGAAAGAGCTTTGATAACCTCTAGGTTGGTTTGTGACTGTAAGCAAGACATGGAAGATATGCCGACCACTCAAGTACTTGTGTAATGGAACTCAAACGTGTGTTAGATGATAGATTAGACATCAGTGGATTGAGGTAAGGACTGGCTGCCAGTGGTTAGGGGTGGGGCTTTTGGCGCTTAATCACAAGTGTCAGCGGAACTGCATTTTGGTAGCTACAACATTGCACATATGTTGTGCCTACAAGCATCGTGAAGCACGTTGTAACGTGTTATTTTGTTACACAGTTGCTAAGCACAGGCCCAACATGTCAAGCAGCCAGGAACAAAGAGGACTATCAAAGTAAGAATCAACACATGTCTTGAATGGAGCGAGATTATACGGAACGGCTTGGGAAATCAGACAATGGGAGGGAATTCCAAAGTGGAGCAGTGCGAGGCAAGAAGCATGAAGAGAATGTAGTAACCGGCAATGTGGTGAGCGAGTAGGTGAGTGGGTGAGTGTGTACTTATGACCTACAGTGTCGTGAGTGGACACAGTACGGATGTAACAAACAGTCAGTCTGGTTGACCAAGTTCTCAACATGGGTAGAGGAATCAGTGTGAAGTTCACGGGAGCAGTGACCATGGTAGTAGCAATAGCAGAGTGACAAGGTGGCGACCGACTGCTGTCCTGTGCTCCCGACTGTCGCAGGGATACTCATGTGGGAGGTGTTCTCGGAGGGGATGCTTCCGTACGACCCGTGGAGCAACAGTAACGTTGTGGAGCAGGTGCAGGCCGGGTACCGTCTCTACCGGCCCGAGCGTGCAACCCAGCCTGTGCACCTTATCATGCACAGCTGCTGGCACGAGGTATGCAATGCCGCACTCGCTCGCCACGTTGTATCATCACCGCGATGTAGGGTCCTGGCTATCGGCTTTGCCCATGACCGCCACCTTTGCGTTTCCACGAAAATGAGATTCCATCTGGTCGAAAAGCATTACTGTGAACCTCCCGCTGTATTGACTCTGCAACACCAAAGAATAATTATCTTCGTTGTGGAGAATATAAGTAACATAATAAATAAGCAGACAATGTCTCGTTCACATATCTGTCCCTCCACAAAAAAGTATTTCATTACAAATCCCATCAGCCACGCGGCCTCCTGGCAATGTGTAATCACGCTAGCGCAACTATTTAACAAACTATATATATATTTTAAACTAGATACGAAGCTTTCGTGACTGCAGGAATTTCTCTTTGGTTCTTTCGGTAAAGTCACGTAGAAAATCAAAGAAAATAATAATAGAATACGACGTTTCAGTTGCAACACAAGCAACCATCATCAGGTAAGAATGAATGATAAAAAACAGACACGGGAACAGCATAGGCAGACACACATGCAGAGAGTGTGTCTCGCTCTGTGTGTCTTTGTGTGTGTTTCTCTCTCTGCATGTGTGTCTGCCTATGCTGTTCCCGTGTCTGTGTTTTATCATTCATTCTTACCTGATGATGGTTGCTTGTGTTGCAACCGAAACGTCGTCTTATATTATTATTTTACTTTATACGTGACTTTACTGAAAGAACCAAAGAGTATAAAAAAATATTTTGCCAGATAAAGCCCACTGAGCTATATAGATATTTTTCAGAAGTAACCAAGTCACAAATGATAACTCAACGAAGTGGCTTATCATGTGGAAATTAAAGCAGCCAATTCCTCTCAATGCACGTTGATTCTAAATGTGGAGGGAAAAAACGGAGGACCCGGATAAAAATCCACACGAGCATGGGGGGAACATGCAAACTCCAAATATAGAGGCGTCAAGGTTGGGATCGGGATCGAACCTATGACCTCCTGTATACCAGGCGAGGTAGTCAACATCTCGCCTCCATGGCGCTACACAGACTTAATGCTGCTGCTGCCTCTTCATGTCAAGCATGCCATCCTCTGCAACATGTTAAGTTCCCTTGACCTGATGTACACACACATGCCATTGCGTAATTGTATCATATTCCAAACCACAATATATTACAATATTATCTATTTTCTGTCTCTAAATATCTTCAGTCATGAATTGAGTCTACATTGCAGATGCTAATTCATTTTTGTGGGCACTTACCCGTTTTAAAAGAATTAATTCAAACTGAGTCAATGTATCAACAACATTGCTGCATTTACCTGTCAACCACTTATCAGTACCTACTTTATTACAGACCATTTCAGACCTTATTGGTCACCCCATTCCCTTGTAAATCTCAGCGTTCATTCTACAAAGTTCCATCACAAGGGAGAAACACAAACAAATATACACGAAAAATGTGTGTCTGTATTGAAACAGCTGTACGCCGGATTGACCTGAAAACTAAATTTCCCTGTACAAGAATACGGCTAAACTGTATGGGTTGACTGGTATATATTATGAATGTAACGTACACATTTTGATGAGCAACCATCTTTGCCATCACAGCGATCTCCCAGACACACTGAACTCTGCCACTGGTTTTAACGTATTTGAATCCATAATTAAACTCAATTTTGTACAATATTGCCACTGTTACAGCGAGAACATATTCTATACGAACTAGTGGTGTGCACCATATAATGAATAATGCAACTAATTAATTACTTGGTTGTGATGTTCTTTGCACAGATGCGTAAAAAACAAGCCATATATATTTGAAATGCGTATTCGCGCATTATTACGTGTTTGCTGTGCGTGTCAATCTGCACCCTGGACACCCTTATACACCAGATATGTTTCATCTAAAATAATTTTCCAGGTGATACATATTTCTTCAATATTTGTACTCAACATTCTCCCTCACATCATAAATTGACGGTACAGATTCAACATTCTGATGTTCCGGGCGGTGGCTCCAGGGGCATGGCGGTGTCAAGCCACAGTCCCACCACACCCGGCTCCTCAGAGCAGGCGAGGTAGAGGGACTTTCTCTGGGGGAGAGGGGATGGGGGTGGGGGGGAGTTGGCCGTCATTGCCGTTCTGGGTTGAGGTGGTGAAGACTGCGCTACCGTTTGGAAATAAACCCCATGCTCGTGTTGTATTCTTCTTCCTTGTTTCTGAGATTATAGCTCAGATGCTCCATGACCGAGATTGGGCTTAATGAATTTATCTGTTGAGTAAGGGAGGGGGGATCGTGATTATTCGACGTAATAAATATGGTGTCCTAGCTGCTATATTGAAAGTCTTTAAAACGTTCTGTTCTCGGGTCAGCCTCACGGGGTAGTTTCTATATTGATATTGACAGATGTATTGTTTATTTTATGGAAAACTCCCATTATATGTTCATATAATTCAGCAATAGTCAGACATGACAAGAAAGCATGTTCGTAATCTTGTATTCTTCCCTGGAGTCACCTCAGACAGTCCAGAGATAAGGCTGTACCAAATTTGGCCCTCTTCTGGTTGGTCATGTAGGCCCTGTGTAGGAATTTGAATTGGATATATCTGGTCCCTTGGGAAGTGGATTTCCAAATCTGGGTCTATGTCTGGTTGGGGACTGATCGATTCACTATTTGCTTGCACAGTGCTCGGGTCTGAGATCGTCCACTATTCGCCCTGAGAGTAGAAGCTGGTATGCCTTAGATAGTTTGTATCTCTCTTTATCCAACTGGAGCCATTTTATTATTGCAGGTGGAGGTGCAATCAGATCTTTTCCTCTAGCTATGATGATTATGTCCCGAATCTGGAGATACCATATAACTGAACGTTTGGGAGGTTGTGCCTGGATCGAATGGATTAGAATTTGTCAATGTAGCCACTTTCTGCCAGGGCTCCTACTCTATGAATTTGGGCCGCTTTCGAATCAGGCCATCTGATCTCTGGTTTCCAACTTGAAGTGCCGAATTAAGGGGAGTTGTAGTGGAGTACCCTTGGGATCTGGGTGAGTCTGTTTTTGCACAGCGTGGTGTTAATCCTCTAGCAGCGTTTTGTGCCCTTGGGCTTATCCTGGCAGTATGAGTGAGCGAGACCTTCCCGATTTCATGGCGATACTGAGGCCTTTTCCCAAGATTGTATACCATCCTTCATGGTATGCAAGCCAACTGCAAGGTAGTATTTTCGAAAATCCGGTGGCGCAAGTCCTCTCTCACTTCTTCTATGGGTTAGGATTTGGTAACTTATTCTAGAGGGAATGTCATTCCAGACGAGATGTGGGAGTGTGAGTTCAAAATAAAGATTTGGGGGATCTGAGTTGCAATAATTCTCAGGTGGTATAATATCTTCGGAAGGGTCTTCAGTTTAGTCAAGTGCACTCTGTTAGGAAGAGACAACGGGATATCATTCCACACTGCCAGGGAGGTTTGGATCTCTTGGAGTAGAGGGGGGAAGTTCACTAGAAAAAAGGTCACTCAGCTGACTGGATGATGACTCCGAGATATTTCATTCTCTGATGACACCATTTGAAAGGGGACAATGCTATTGGGAGGACCTGGGAATCTGGGAATTTGGGAATTATTTCTGATTTGTTTATATTTAGCTTATATCCCACCACCTCTCCATATTCATTCATTTCCTTCAAGAGGATGGGGATTGAGGTTTCGGGATCGGTGATGGTAAGTAGAATGTCATCTGCATAGAAATGTATATGTTTGTATCGGTCTCTGTAGAATAGCTCTTTAATCTCTGTTTTTTCGGCCAAGGGGCTGTGTGGCTCATGTGAACCGGGGGGGGGGGCGGGGAGGTAAGGGGCAGCCCTGCCACTTCCCATGCGTGAGAGTGCGAACTTTCCTGATACAATTCTATTGGTGGAGACCGTTGCTCAGGGGGCCAAGTACAATAGCTGGCACTGCTTGACAAATTGGGTCGGTATCCATATTTCTTCAATGGTGCTGAAGAGGAACCTCCATTCTACCGTGTCGAATGCCTTTTCGCCGTCAAGGGTAATAGCGTAGGATCTTTTTCTGAATTTTGTGACGCTATCAACAGCATCGACCAAGGTCCTCATGTTATCTGCGGATTCCTTACCCCTGATAAAACCCATCTGGGTTTCCCCAATGATGCTTCACAGAGCCTTCTCCAGTATTTTTGCAAGCACCTTCGCATATATTTTATAATTTGCATTGAGCAGGGAGATTGGCCTATAACCAACTATATTTTCCTGAGCTGCTCCTGGTTTGTGGACCACCATAATTCTTGCTTTCCTCAGAGTCCGGCAGCTTTCCATGCAGTTCTGCCTCGTTCAGGGTGTTTAGTAGGTGGGACACAATGGGGGTCTCAATATTCTTGTATAATTCCATAGTTATGCCATCAGGTCCTGGCACTTTGCCAGGTTCAAGCTCATTGAGAGCTTTCATGAGTACTTGAAGAGTGATGAGTCTTTCTAATTCTGGCTTCAGTGTGGGAGGGAGATGGGGAGTCCTACTTCTTATAGTTATGATTCTATGTTTTGTGATGTAGGCTGTTCATAAGTGTACAATAATATTCCCTGAAAGTTTCATTGATGGTAAGGCTTTAGTGCTCATGATGTTAGTCCTGGTTTGGATGGTGTGTATATAAACAGTCGGGAAGGTCTAGTCGTGAGATATCTTATCTAGCTCCTTTCTTGCTTGACAGATCTCACCCATCCCCTTACCTTGGGATTTCTTAAAAACTGCTTTTTGTGTTTAGTTTGTTGTCGTTCCCTCGCACCTCCGATTGGAATGGATGGCTACATACTGTGCAAAAGAAGTTCAACATACATACATACATAGTCGTAGTGGAGCTGCCTGAGCCTATTCTCTATCCCCTGCATCCTCTGTCCCCTTTCTTTCCTGAGCCACGCGCCCCTTGCTGTAAAGAACCCCTCTGAAGTAGGCTTTCAGGGCGGTCCCACACCACCAACGGCAATGTGGGAGGAGACGCACTTAGGTGAATTTACACGAAGGATCCTATTTCATCTGATATTTTTTCTACCGTTTCTTTATCCCAAAGCATAGTTCCGTCTAGGGCCCACATCCAGCGTCTCAGCTCATCCAGGTCCATTATCGGTTGTGTAAGGACTGGGGCATGATCAGAGAGTTCGAAGTCCAGCATTTTTACTTTCGTGACTGAGGAGAGGAGGGTGTTTGACAACAGAAAGTAATCTATCCTTGATAACGTTGATTGTGCTCGAGACACGCGGGTGTAATCTCTCTCCCTGATTCCACGTTAAATATTTTAATTAAAAATAAATCTGTCATTTATAAATGAAATTGGATGTTTGTTTTTATATTTCAGAGACCTGAAGAACGCCCTTCGTTTCAAAGTCTTCTGGAGTCCATTCAGCACCAGCTTAAGTGATAAGGGGTTAAATTTCGATTTAAAGCTTTCGTGACTGCAGGGAATCATCTTCTTGGTTCTTTCGGTAAAGTCACGTAGAAGGGAAGTAAAAAAAATAATAATAATAAAACATAATAAAATAATTCTCACGACGTTTCGGCCACAACGCA
>JAAXLI020001232.1:349000-363366 GCA_014621495.2 Entosphenus tridentatus | reverse complement strand
CTGAGGACGGCTGCTTGCGTTGTGGCCGAAACGTCGTGAGAATTATTATTATTATTATTACTTCCCTTCTACGTGACTTTACCGAAAGAACCAAGAAGATGATAAGGGGTTGTGATTTATGGCATACAGCAGTTTTTACTGCAAGAGTTAAAACATTAAACACAGTGGATGTATTGTGTTCATGGTGACATCAATCACTATAGCCATGATGATGTCACGAATTTGTTAATTATTGTATTCAATTGGCCTGTAAATTACTTACAAGGAATTAACACAGGAGTTAGCGAGTGCCAATGGGAATTAGAATATCGAACATCTACTCGATGCGAGCTCATATCGAGGGTCACCTATGCTGACCGTACAGAGAAAAGGAATCAAAACACTTACCATTGTGTCTACACGAAGCATTGCATCGCGTTCCATGTGTGGTACGTCTAACCTTTTTTTTATTGTAAATATTCTTGAATATCACTGCTCTGTAAAAGTTACAATATATTTAATAAAATAATTCTCAAAAACATGTACCTCTGTGTTGGCCTGTATTCATTTCGGTTGGGGTATTGTCACCGAAGTTTAAAGCAGGGCTCGTAAAATCAAATATATTTATTGCATGTAAACAAGCTATTGGCCTTATCCAGATTACCAACACAACAGAACTGAACGTGTTGCCGTTTTGTCAGAACTGACACAGTTGAAAAAATGTGGCTGTTCCAAAGGAAGCAGCGAAAAACAACTGTAGACTGATTTTGTCTTCATGACTCATCAGTACAGTACGGTCATCAATGTGAGCGGATTCCAACCGTGCAAAGGTTAAGCCCTCGCCACATGGCACTTCCTGAGTCTGATGACAGTGACACACATTGGCGACTGGACTGTACCGATGAGTGCCGAGCGTGAAACTGGTTCACAGTTGTCGGTTGTGTCCAGTGATGACTCGCCTTTGGTTGATTCACAATTGATCTTTTGACATCATGGATTTTATTGACTTTCTGGATTTTCCTTAAGCTTGGTGTAGTTTCAAGCAATATGTAGGGACGTGAGTGGCGTCCCTACAGGGTGTACGCGGGAAGCATCCGCGATTTATATGAGTGAGGGCATGTACCTCTGCAGGGAGCTGACGGAGACATCGCGGGAAGTAGGCCCTGCCTGGACGTGCCGGCTCAAGGGAGTTAAGGGGACCCGGATGTGAGGACCCGGGGACATGTGACGCTGGCCCACGTTCCTCTCAATAGACCGAGCAGGAGATGTGGCTGGGGGCGACCCGGGGGCGAGGCTCGGGGGAGGGAAGAGGAACAGGGGCGGAGCGGAGGGCTCAGTCTGGCGTGGGGAGCGATCGGTGTGGTGGCGCGGCAGGGAGCCCGGGAGATCAGCTAGAAGGGCTGAGGGATAGGATACCCCTTAAAGGGGTTGAGAGTAGTTCCCCCTTCCCCAGTGTTGTGTTAATGTTTTGTTATCCCTAGGCTAGATGTAATAATAAAGTGTGGTGCCTCCAGATTCCTGTGTGTGCCTCGTTCGGCACACTACATCTGGTGCCAGAAGTGAAACGGCTACTTAAGCTAAGGTGAAGATGCTCACTAGAAGACGGCAACCTACCAGGACTTCTTCCAAGGAAGAAGATGAAGAGGGGGTGATCTCACAGACTGCCCCGGGAGAAGCGACCCCTGGTGCAGACCGCGAGGGGCTGGGGCCTGTGGAGCTGCGCATGGACTACGACCTCGCCACGCTCCCTGCGACGGGAAGAGACAGACGGGCACAGGGTTAACAGCTGGCCGACTTGCCCTCCGCGGCTGCGGTACTCGTGGTGGAGATGGAACTGGGGGAGTCGGCGGATCGGCCCAGAGGATCGGAGCCGAGGGCTGAAGAGGCCGCCATTGCCACATGCCGCATGCAAGAAGCGCGGGAAACTAAGCCCGCACAGGTGGCCGCCATTTTGTCCAACGCGCGGGAGGGAGTTGCCACCATTTTAAACGCCGCTCCAAAAACTCCTACGGAGAGACCTGGGCTGAAGAAGCGTCTCCCTTTAGTTAAATCATTTTCGGCTGCTGTAGGCGACTGGGTGCCTTTCAGCCGCCGCTTCATGGCTACTTGTGCTTGGGTGGGATGGACAGACAGTGAGGCATTGCAGGCTCTTCCGACGGCCCTAGATGACGCTGCCTTGGGCGCATTTTTCTCCATCCCAACGGAGGATCAGGCAATCGCATGCTCAGCCTGGCTCGCGATCTCAACGTTGTGCTGCCAGCATCCGACAACGACAAATTTACCTCGTTAAAGGTCGCCAGATGCCTCCAGGCCCACTTCAACTTCAAGCGCCGCTCGCCTGCGGCGACTTGTACAGCCCCCGTCGAGGAAGGGACGGCTACCAGCGGGGTCAAGTTGTCCCAGGCCTTCGCTTCTCTTGACACCAGTCGGTGTAGGAGGAACTAGAGGGGAGCGAGGGGCTTCAAATGCGGCCATCCGGGCCACATCGCCAAGGGATGCCGGACTGACAGCGGACGGGCCGCCGGGATGCCGTCCGCCTTGGGTCGACTGTCATCCATCGCTCCAGGGCCTCAGGCGAGTCGGGTTACACCGCACACCCGGCCCTCACACTCATCTCACTCATCTGGTTGGGGCGTCGTGGGGGATCCGCATGGAGGGCTATCCAGTCTGGTCGCGGGGGGTGAGCCGTTAGGTCGGGGGACGGACGGGTGGCCGCGTCGACCAGGTCAATGATTGGCATTAGGCCAACGTATTGTGGCTGCGGCCACGGCGTCATCGGCCGTCATTGGCACTGTACAGGGCATGGAGGTTCGAATGTTAATAGATATGGGAGCACGGTTTTGGCTCATGCTTCACCGGCTGATGCACAGGCCGGGAAGGTGAACTCCAAGCAGTTAGTCGCTGCTGCGGACCAGGGGGAGAGTGGCGATGACACCTGGGTCGACGTGTTGTGTGCCGAGAGCCATGATCTGTCCGGCGAGCAGAGGTCTGCGTTGCGTGCCGCTCCTGATAGAATTCTCTGACATTTTCAGCAAATCGAAATACGATATTGGCCGCACGTCCTTGGTGCACCATCATATTGAGATAGGTGATGCGGCTCCCATCAGGATTCATCCATATAGGCTGAGTCCCGCGGAAAAAGAGCACGTTCGCCACGCGGTCGGGGACATGCTTGCGGCATATATCATTGCGCCTTCCAACAGCCCCTGGCGTGCGCCAATTGTCCTTGTGAAAAAACAGGAGGGTTCTTTGCGGTTTTGTGTCAATTCTCGGAAGGTTGAATAAGGTCTCAGTTGCCGACGCTTATCCACTCCCGCGGATGGATGGTTCCTTAGATGCTATGTCAGGGGCACGATTCTTTTCAACCCTTGAATCTGTTTTCCGGCTTTTGGCAGTTGCCCCTGGACGACAGCTCAAAACCTAATACGGCATTTCGTACTCCCCAGGGGCTATTTGAATTTAATTGGCTTCCCATGGGGCTCCATTCCAGCCCCGCTACTTTTCAGCAACTCATGGAGTTGGTTTTGGCGGGACTCCAATGGGGATTTGTGTCTCATTTATCTCGATGTCATTGTCTTTTCTCGTACGTTTGAGGACCATCTGCAATGGTTGAGGGCCGTCTTTTTTAAGATGCGGGCGGCCAACTTGAAATTTAAGCCACAAAAATGTCATTTCTTAAGACGCTCTGTCAAATATTTGGGTCACGTGGTTAGTGAATCCGGTATAGCGATGGACCCCGATAAGACTTTGTGCGTACGTACGTGGCCGCCCCCAAAACGGTGGGGGAAGTACGAAGCTTTATTGGATTTGCCTCCTATTACCGTTGATTTGTACCCAGTTTTGCCACCATCGTGAAACTGCTGCACGTCCTTACAACCAAAGGCCGGAAATTCCACTGGGGGATGGAGGAGGAGGCAGCTTTTAACGTGCTGCAGAAGGGTTTGGCCAATGCACCTCCTCTCTGTTATCTGGACTTCTCGCTGCCCTTTCTCCTCGACACGGACGCTAGCGACACGGGAATTTGCGCCATACTGTCCCAAGTGGTGGACAGGGTGGAGATGGTTGTGGCCTATGGGAGTCGGGTTTTGTCCCCTGCAGAACAGAGATACTGCGTGACGAGACGGGAGTTATTGGCCATAGTCTACTTCGTCCAGCTGTATCGCCCTTACCTGTATGGGAGGGCTTTTGAGGTGCGGTCGGACCACGCGGCCCTACAGTACACGTTGTGGGTCGAACAACCATCGGGACAACTGTTTCGGTGGCTCGAGATCTTGCAGGACTATTCCTTTAAGATCTCCTACAGGAAAGGCGTCCGTCACAACAATGTGGACGCACTTTCTAGATTGCCACCTTGGGACTCTTGTGTGTGTTTTTTGGGAGTGGGTCGCTGCAAGCCACAGGAGAGTGAAATTCTGCAGGCCATGGCAGCTTCCAGTGACAGTGTGCCAAAGGACACGGGTCAAGTGCGTGACAGAACACTGGGTCTCACGCATTAGTCGCTCAAACTACACAAGCCATGGCAGGGCCCGGTGGAAGTGGTGGAAGTACGAAGCCCACAGTGTGTACGGATCCAACATAATTGCCGTCGCTGATTTGTTTATCCATCAGACCTGAAACGGTTTGTCCCACCGCTCGCAGATTCGTCATCCCCACTTCATGAGGGCCGGGGTGTCCGGTGAGCCCAATGAGCTGGGGCGCGCGTCACCTGACGTCCTTCCTCAGGACAGTTCTGCTATTCCTTCTGCAGGGTCCGAGCGCCTAGAGGATCCTACGTCGCCTGTCAGGCCGGGACGAGTGGTGCAGGGCAATAAGAAGACACCCTGCCCCGTGAGGAGGTCCCTTCCTTCGTGATGTGCCAAGCCCATCCAGCCATCTTCCGACGGTGTCCATTGCCCCCGGAGGATCCCGCACCCCCTTTGCTGGACGGTCCAGCGATGAGAACTCAGGCAAGGATGGCTTGATTAAAATAACCGTCTGTTGGGACTTGCATGCACCTACACCGGGGTTCGCGTCCGCAGCTCGAGCCAGATGAGCTCGGGTGCGGTATTGTATGAACGGGGTGTGGGGGTAGCCGGTCCGGATGAGGGTTGCCCATTGTAAATGTTGTCTACGTTCTTCCTTATGGAAATTTTTCTTCTCTCCCTCATTCTGTATATAGTGTACATATTGGGCTTTTTTGTCGTCTGTTATATTTGTTTTGCTTGTTCCTGTTCGTTCTGTTGGAGGCCCACTCATGCATTGCTTTTATATGTCAGCCGGGACCGCTGCGTTTCACAAAGGAGGGGGGGGGGGGGGTGTAGGGACGTGAGTGGCGTCCCTACGGGGTGTACGCGGAAAGCACTCGCGATTTATATGAGTGAGGGTACGTACCTCTGCAGGGAGTTGACGGAGACGTCGCGGGAAGCAGGCCCTGCCTGGACGTGCCGGCTCAAGGTAGTTAAGGGGACCCGGATGTGAGGGCCCGGGGACATGTGACGCTGGCCCCCGTTCCTCTCAAGAGACCGAGCAGGAGGTGTGGTCGGGGCGCCCGGGAGCAAGGCTCGGGGGAGGGAAGAGGAACGGGGGCGGAGCTGAGGGCTCAGTCCGGCGTGGGGAACGATCGGTGCGGCGGGGAGCCTGGGAGATCGGCTAGAAGGGCTGAGGGATCGGATACCCCCTTAAAGGGGTTGGGAGTAGTTCTCTCTTCCCCAGTGTTGCGTTCTAGTGTTGTGTTAACGTTTTGTTATCCCTAGGCTAGATCTATATATATATAAAAGTGAAATTTGTTAATGTGTCTGTTCAAATGTTTAGCATATTTCCTGACATGCAACAAACTTGAAATTTGGCATGTGGGTAGCTTCCAGACTGTACATAATGCAAAAAATATAAAAAGACTTTTGTATTTTGGGGAGAGGGGGGGCGCAATAATGCATATATTTTGCACGGCAAGTGAGCGGTGACGTCACATCTGCGATGTCACCCGCATGCGACAGCGTTACGCAGTGTGCCTGCTGACGTTACGCATCCCCCCCCCCCAACCCTCCGCGTAGGCCGTGTATTAATCCAAGACAAGAATCCAAGTCCCGGGCGAAGCCGGGTAGGAAAACTAGTGTAATAATAAAGTGTGGTGCCTCCAGATTCCTGTGTATGCCTCGTTTGACACACTACAAATACACGTCTAATTTCTTGCTACATGTGGTTGTGGGAATTGTTGTTATACCGGTGAACTGAAACAATTATAATTGGCACTTGCACGGTGACAACTGAGTTACATTGGCTGTTGGGTGGTGGAAGGTCTTGTGCCAGATTAGTTGGCCATATCAATTGTGAATTATAGCACTGGCTGCCAAAACCTACAGGTGAGACTATGGCTACCAACTTAACACTTGAGAGCTTGTTCTGTTTGACAACTACCTCGGATTGAAGCCATATACTCCGCAGTGCTGGTTCTGTCCACGTCTACTGTTACAAGCATTAACCGAGCCCTGGAGGCAAATCAGCCACCATAATGAGCAGCTTATTACCGTTTAGCACTGCAATACACAAAATCACTAACTGTAAGGTGACAAACGTTTAGACGTTCAAATACTGGTTTACAGATATGATTTATTAAAATTACAGATTCCCTCAAAAAGATGTAAATTTTTATTTTACAATCAACTTTCCAAACATACAATTAAAAAAAATCTATTACCTCAAATCCATTTGGTCCAAAATGTAAAATTAGTCCTCAACCTTTGTACTAAATAAAATAAACACTGAATCATACACGAGTGTGTATTGTTGAGCCATGACGTGGGCAAACTCAACCAATAAAAACAAACTTTTCCAATTACAACCGTTACCAAGCAAATAATAATACAGCAAACACTTCAACCAATGGTAAAATCATTAAATTTTTATACCGCAATCAAAATAGTCCAACTGCTCTACGAGCAACCTCTGTGCACCAAGTCCCCAGTTGCAGAACAGAGACCGAGAGACCCGATGAATACATACAGGCAATACGTTTCATTGTTTCAATTGCATGGAACACTTTACACGTGCAACTCTTGGATGAATACATCAAAAGCACTCTGGCTTTAAGGCTCAAATGTAAATAATACAAAATATATAATTGAATAACAACGCAGACTGCAATGTGATATTGTTACGTGTCAACTTCAGCAGCAAGATAAACCTACAGTACAAGAAACTGCTTTATGTGCACGGAAATGTAATGTGCTCATGTAAGCAATGCAGCCCGATACTAAAAATATGCAACAGCAAATTTTACCTTGAAAAACTGCGACTAAAATTTAGTATGTCAACGTTTACGTTTTTCAACATATGTGTGTATATTCCATTTGTGGTGCAGTAATCTGTAAAATGCGAAGCATTATTCCATGTTGATATTCCACTACGGGTCGAAGAGATGCCCGTTACAGTGTGGAACCCAGCAGTGCAATAACAGACCTTAGCCTGCTCTCCATTCATGGTCCAGCTGTATAAACCGCGACACTGCTCTCTTAAGATGTGCAGGCGAGAGAACCGTCTGTCAAGTAGGCCTACAATGATAAATTTGACTGAATCACACGCAAAAATAAATGGTAATATGGGTCCTTTCATGCAGCCATCGGTGACCGGAATGAGATCATCAAACTTGCTGCAAATGAGGTCCTATTGCGTACGACTAGATGTTTGGCTTTAAAAGGCAGTGCCGAGTCATTGCTTTGACATGGAGCGCACAACCGCTTGAGCTATCCCACCCACCCATGTGTTGCAGTTTTTCCAATGTGCAACCGTGCATGTCTCCACTGCTGGTCTCATGCCAGCATTCCGTGGGTTATGTATATTGCTCCAAAATAATAACGGAAAGAATTCACAAACGTCGCTCAGTTCATTTATTGCGCAGTCAACGCTTCTCCTCTTCCACCAAGATGGGTCTGCGATGGTGGCCTCGAGTTCACTCCGCTGCTGACAACCGCGTTGAGTTTCTGCGATGTGACCGAGAGAGAGAGGTGTCGCGTTGCAAGGGATGCGCCCGCGTCCTTGGATTGCCATCAAAATGGAGGCACCTCTGTGTGAGTCACCGGCGGCTTTCAAGCTCAGATGTCGAGCACGCTGCCATTGCGCCGGCCCGACGGGAAGGAGCGCGCCAAGGGGGCGTGGTGCTCCGCGGCGTCGCCGTTCAGCAGGCTCTGCCGATCGCTTGTGCCGCCGTTCGTCATTGAGGGCGCCCGATCGAATCGGCGCATGAACGTCGGCAGCGAACCGAGCGTCAGGTTGATGTCCTTGAATGCGTGCAGCAGGAAGATGCCCAGGATGATGGTGAGGAAGCCGCTGATAGTTCCGATGATGTCTGCTGCTGACATGTGGTACCACTCTGCGACAGGATGGAGCAGTACATAGTTACTAAAATACAAACGCGTTTATATATTACGAACCGCAAAACCTGCATTTGGATAAAGTGGATAGCCCAGATGTCTGTGCGCATGCCATGGGGCCAATTTGTTAAAATCCAACAGCCACTGTGAAAATGTACCAACGGCACTCCGTCTGCTGTAGGATATTAATACCCTCTATGTAATTTGTAACAATAAGCACTTTTGAGCAAGCAGAAAGCACCCAGTCACTAGATTTTTGAGGACTTTTGTGCTTGCTCAGATTCAACACATGACCACCAAAATATATATTAAACGTGTTATGTTCCACTGGGTTCACATCACCTTTGAATAGGATGGCGGAGCACACCATGACAGACGTGGTGAAGAACACGTAGTAGATCGGTGTCACGATGGATGTGTTGAAGATGTCAAGCGCCTTGTTGAGGTAATTGATCTGTGTCGCCACGCAAGCCACCAGGCTCATGAGCAGGATCCACGTCAGCGGCTCCTTGAACATGGGCCGCCCGCCTATGGCCTCTTTGATGGCGATGCCCAGGCCCTTGACGGAGGAGACGGAGAGCGCGCCGATCACCGAGCAGATGGAGATGTAGACCAGCACGTTCGTCTGGCCGTACCGCGGGGCCACGGCGAACACCAGCACCAGGGAGGAGATGACGACCACAGTGGCAAACACGATAAAGCCTGCAGCACGCGCACATCAACAACAGGAGCCTGGTGGCATTCGCATCTAATCCAGCGGTTTGCAGATGTGGTAGGCACCGTGGTAAAATACATTGACTATGCAGTATATAACAAGGCTACAATTTCGATTTAAAGCTTTCGTGACTGCAGGGATTCATCTTCTTGGTTCTTTCGGTAAAGTCACAGAGAATGGAAATAATAAAAATAATACAAATAAAACAAAATATTAAATTTAATTTTTTTATTATTTTTTTATTTACATTCTACGTGACTTTACCGAAAGAACCAAGAAGGCTACAATTGTTCGTAAGGCTCCACTGGTGCTCAGTGATCTTACTAATGGCTGGAATGTTGCATTGAACAATAGCTTTCAAATAGCTGCAAGAGACACACCTTACACTAAATTTAGGCTAGGTGCAAAATTGTCACAACTTGTACATGCTGCATATTTGACCCCTATGCACTTACAGTAGCCGGGCGGTGGTGGCTATGCATGCAGCCTGTGATCCAGCAGTGTGGAGGCAAGGGTTGGTGGATCACTGCATACAGTGAAGGAAAAAGTATTTGATCCCCTGCTGATTTTGTACGTTTGCCCACTGACAAATGATCAGTTATAATTTTAATGGTAGGTTTATTTGAACAATAAAATCCAGAAAAACGCATGTCAAAAATGTTATAAATTGATTGGCATTTTAATGAGGGAAATAAGTATTTGACCCCCTCTCAATCACAAAGATTTCTGGCTCCTAATCTCAGCTTTTTACCTGTATAAAAGACACCTGTTCACAGAAACAATAAATCAATAAGATTCCAAACTCTCCACCATGGCCAAGACCAAAGAGCTCTCCAAGGATGTCAGGGACAAGATTGTAGACCTGCACAAGGCTGGAATGGGCTACAAGACCATCGCCAAGCAGCTTGGTGAGAAGGTGACAACAGTTGGTGCGAATATTCGCAAATGGAAGAAACACAAAAAAACTGTCAATCTCCCTCGGCCTGGGGCTCCATGCAAGATCTCACCTCGTGGAGTTGCAATGATCATGAGAACGGTGAGGAATCAGCCCAGAACTACACGGGAGGAGCTTGTCAATGATCTTAAGGCAGCTGGGACCATAGTCACCAAGAAAACAGTTGGTAACACTACGCCTTGAAGGACTGAAATCCTGCAGCGCCCGCAAGGTCCCCCTGCTCAAGAAAGCACATATACATGCCCGACTGAAGTTTGCCAATGAACATCTGAATGATTCAGAGGACAACTGGGTGAAAGTGTTGTGGTCAAATGAGACCAAAATGGAGCTCTTTGGCATCAACTCAACTCGCCGTGTTTGGAGGAGGAATGCTGCCTATGACCCCAAGAACACCATCCCCACCGTCAAACATGGAGGTAGAAACATTATGCTTTGGGGGTGTTTTTCTGCTAAGGGGACAGGACAACTTCACCGCATCAACGGGACGATGGACGGGGCCATGTACCATCAAATATTGGGTGAGAACTCCTTCCCTCAGCCAGGGCATTGAAAATGGGTAGTGGATGGGTATTCCAGCATGACAATGACCCAAAACACACGGCCAAGGCAACAAAGGAGTGGCTCAAGAAGAAGCACATTAAGGTCCTGGAGTGGCCTAGCCAGTCTCCAGACCTTAATCCCATAGAAAATATGTGGAGGGAGCTGAAGGTTCGAGTTGCCAAACATCAGCCTCGAAACCTTAATGACTTGGAGAAGATCTGCAAAGAGGAGTAGGACAAAATCCCTCCTGAGATGTGTGCAAACCTGGTGGCCAACTACAAGAAACGTCTGACCTCTGTGATTGCCAACAAGGGGTTTGCCACCAAGTACTAAGTCATGTTTTGCAGAGGGGTCAAATACTTATTTCCCTCATTAAAATGCAAATCAATTTATAACATTTTTGACATGCGTTTTTCTGGATTTTTGTTGTTATTCTGTCTCTCACTGTTCAAATAAACCTACCATTAAAATTAAAGACTGATCATTTCTTTGTCAGTGGGCAAACGTACAAAATCAGCAGGGGATCAAATACTTTTTTCCCTCACTGTAATTGTTGTGAAACTCCCCGTGGGAGGCGAGGAGGTGCTATACCCTGGCTTGCCAGAAGGCAGTAACCAGCAAGCGCCATCTGTATCCATCCATGCGAGGATAGAGCGTTTCCCCCTCGCGTGCTTGGGTTTTCTCCGGGTGCTCCGGTTTCCTCCGAATTGTATATGAAAGATCAGTTGTCTGAAAACATCTTAAAATTAAAACCCAATACAGAACCATCCTGACAAAAAGTTCTGTGACTCAGCGTGGCTCTCCTGGATAGATAAGTAATTTTTATAAGGTTTAATTTTTAAAAATACACAGGTCCTCTAGGCATGTCTATGCTTACAACTCATTAATAAACTGTAATGATTTAATTGAAACCAGCAGGCCACCCTGGTTAATACTGTGGGTGTATTAACTCTAAAATATGTGTCGTCTGCTTCGAAGTGAACCTTAAACGAATCTGTGACATCATTCAAAGAAGAGTAGACCATTGGGTGCTGGTGTCATGGTCCAAATTTGCCAAATTTGAAAAGTTACACTGCAAAGCTACTTAAATCTTGATTTGAAGCTTTTGTGACTGCAGGAATCCATACTCTTTGGTTCTTTCGGTAGAGTCACGTAGATAGAAAATGAATAGATCATGACGTTTTCTATCTACGTGACTTTACCGAAAGAACGAAATAGTATGGATTCACGAAAGCTTCAAATCAAGACTGAACCGCCTCTACGGGGAGGGTTTCCATACAACTGTTAGATCTTTTAACAGACTGCGAGACAAGAAGGCTCACCTGATCGAGTCGCTCACCTTTCTCAAGAGATGCCGCAACACCAAGGTAATACCGATCGCCTTTACAATCACATCTGCTGCTGTCACTTCTCCTAATGCTAAACGGATCTTGTTCAGGGCTAGCCTAGCCCTAATCTCAGAGAGAAAAAGACTGCTCCGATTTGAGCTTGATAAATTAGACAAGACCCTCTTACAATCTCACTTAGCATTGACAGAAAAAATTTCCACATCTAATTGGGACCATGTAGATAACATGATAGTTTCTTCTGCCACTTCAATATCAACCAATTGTAAAGTTAACCTGATTGCTAAATTCAACCTCCTGTCTAAGAATAAGCCAGATCCATAAGTTAAAAAGTTAGATGTTAACGAGATTGCTATCAATCAGAGTAATAGCCCAATTTCCATAAAATCGGTACTAGCTAAAGGGTTGAATTTCGCAGTCACCCATAAACACATCCCAGTGGATGATATAATTGCCCATGTCGATGTAGCCATCAAAGGTTTAGGACACATCCCGGCAGACGTAGCAATATCTGAAATCGATGCTATCCTCAAAAACGCTAAGAAACCCATTAGCAACATCAGCAAGGACGAGCGTTTTGAACTTGCTCGATTAAAAAAGAGAGATGATATTGTCATCCTCTCAGCTGGCAAGGGCAATGCCACTGTCATCATGGACAATACTAAATACAACAAAATTCAGGACATTCTTAAGGATGGGATAGATCCAACCAACCATCTGGTTACGGAAACCAACAATATCATCATTAACTCGACTTCTCTGATCGAACCTACCAAGCTGCTCTCTCTAAAACCTTCTGCTGCTAGACCACCCAGATTTTATGGCCTTCCAAAAATCCATAAAGAAGGTACCCCGCTCCATCCTATAATTTCCACCATTAACTCACCCACCTACAAACTGGCCCGATTTGTCTGAGACCCTGCTTCCATTCACTGGCAAGACCACATCAGCTGTACTTAACTCAGCTCACTTGGTTTCTCTAATCAAAGACATCTCACTGTCTCCAGATTATTTGCTTGACAGTTTCGATGTAGTCTCTCTGTTCACCAAGATACCTGTGCCTGACACCATTGCAATCATTGAAGACTAAGTCCAACAGGGACTGAATTATCATGTGCCAACTTTTGTGAGGCACTGCCTTACCAACACTTACTTCACCTGGAATGGTACATTCTACAAACAAGATTAAGGTACCCCAATGGGTTTCTCCCTTATCGTCAGTGGTAGCGAATGTTTTCATGGAGAAATTTGAGACAGATGCCATCCAGAAAACCACCCTACGTCCTTCCTTGTGGAAGAGATATGTAGATGACACGTTCGTCATCTGGCCACATGGCCTGCCAGCACTAAACCAATTCTTCAACCACATCAATTCCCTACATCCAGCCATCAAATTCACCATGGAAGTGGAAAAGGATGGCAAGTTACCATTCCTAGATGGTATGATCGAGAAGAGACCTGATGGCTCGTTGGGACACGCTGTCGACAGGAAAGCCACCCACACGGATGCCTATCTAAAGCCTGACTCCCACCACCATCCAGCCCAGAATAATTCCCTCATCAAAACACTACACCATAGGGCCCGTTGCATCTCCAACCAGCACCACCTAGCCAGCGAGCTGGAGCACGTACACCAAGCCCTCAAGATGAATGGATATTCTGACCGCACAATCCACAAGGCTGTCTCCCCAGCCATTGGGAGACAACCATCTGAGGACCCAATCAAAACCATCACTTTGCCATACATAGCAGGGGTTACAAAAAAGACTTCCAAAATGTTGTACAAACACAAGATCCAGGTTCGTTTCAACACAGTACACAAAATCTGTGATTTGATCCCATCTGTGAAGGATGCGATTCCTGACATGCAATACCCTGGTGTCTCCACTATAAGCTGTGTCTGCGGCAGCAGTTACTTTGGGGAAACGAAACGACAAGTCTCGGACCGTGTTCGTGAACACAAGGCAGATCTGAAACACGGTAGGACCAATACCTCTGCCGTTGCTGATCATTGTTTTAACGCTGTGGACTCACACGAAATAGATTTTTCCAAGACGGAGGTACTCTGCAAACCCACCGGCTATCAACAGAGATTTTTTCATGAAGCCATCCAGATATATAAACACAGACACAACTTCAACCGAGAAGATGTGCAAAACTGAGCAATCATTGGAAGGACGTTATTATCCAGGTAAAGTCTTAACTGACTGTGATGTTTCCATCCTACCTGCCGATGTCAGCAGTTATTTCCAACTCTCTGAGTACATCACCAGGTTAAATATCTTTACATTAACAGGCTAAGTGTCTCACTAACATAGCTACCGTTGCCCCTTTCCCTCGATGTGGCAGGAGCTCTCGTTTTTAAACAGACTATAACTGGCTGTGATGTTTCTGTGTATGTCTCTCTGTGTCTCTCTGTGTTGTGCCTGTGTGTGTGTCTGTGTGTGTCTGTGTGTGTGTCTGTGTGTGTGTCTGTGTGTGTGTCT
>JAAXLI020001232.1:294483-321750 GCA_014621495.2 Entosphenus tridentatus | reverse complement strand
CGCGGCGGTGCTCGTTCTCTGTAGCTCTGACGGCGCGGCGGTGCTCGTTCTCTGTAGCTCTGACGGCGCGGCGGCTCGTTCTCTGTAGCTCTGACGGCGCGGCGGCTCATTCTCTGTAGCTCTGACGGCGCGGCGGCTCGTTCTCTGTAGCTCTGACGGCACGGCAGCTCGTTCTCTGTAGCTCTGACGGCGCGGCGGCTCATTCGGCAGGCTGGCACCTGTGCTCGGGCACTCTCTCTCCACTGCTGGATGACGAGTCGGTTCTCGTTGGTGTTGGTCGATCTATGTGTGTGTATTAAACACACGGTGCATTCGATGGCACTCTCCTCTTCCTCACGGCCATTCAATCAGGCTTTTTCCACTGCTTCGTTCTCTCTGCTTTGCTCGCTTGGTCGACGCTTGGCGATTTCCGCCCTTTCTCCAGGTTGCTTGCTTGTTGTCGTTGGCTCGAGAATGATAACTGGAATCTCCGTCAGTTTCACTCGCACCTTGGCGGCTCGGTGTAGCGATTCTTCTTAGGTGGTGCAGACCTCGGCTTGTCAATGCACGTCGCTACTCCGCGAACATCGCCATACTGGGTGATGGGAGATGCTCCTTCGTTGGCGGTGACGAGACGAGGTGAGGGGCTGAGCCCAGGTGGTGAACTGACCCCCGGTGGTATATCATTGATGGGATTGTGCCTTGGCTTATATCGGGAAAATCCACTCTGTTTTTTCCGAGTTGTTCAAAGGGCCGGAACCATATAATTTTTTTTCGTTTGTGTGCGTGGACACAGCTGCGTCCGTGTGTGTCCGTGTGTGCGATTTATTGGAGGAATAAAGTTCTTCGCGCGAAGCAGCTGTCCGTAATAATTAACCTGGAAGAGGGGGGGGGTTTCCTCGCGAAACGGCGTCACATGAGTCATCAGACTAAACCAGACTGATGATTCGCGTTCGCACCGAGATTACAAAATCATAATCAACGTTTGGGTTTGGATTATGAATATTGGTCGCGAAAGCCTACGTGTTAAACGAGTTATATAATCCCTTCCCTCACTCTGGGCGTTATCCTTTGTTTCACACAGCTCTAAGTTGTTCGTTTGGTTTGGAAGTTAAAATGAGACTCACTTTACTGCTTAGTATTATTGTGATTTGATTGTAAGTGATTCAAGGTATGTTGTAGCCGTGTTGACGGTATTTCCATCGTGGTTTGATTTCTTTATGGGATGTTATTTGCTCGTGTGTGCAAATCTTGCTGTCTGTGCTGCGGGAAGACAAAGATGGCTGTGAGCCCCCTTTCTATGGAGTGTCACATATTGGTTAGATATGACAGACTCCTTTCACCCTTAACTCTTCTAGGAGATCCTTGGTCTAATTCACACTTATTATTTGGTTTGTGTTTATTCACGATTTGTGACTTAGCCTGTTATTATTTTTATCTGATATCCCTGGGCTAGGGAATTTGTTTTTGGCTTAGGAGCGACCCTGACTGCCATAATTATTCTTTGATGCTCTGGTCAGGTCGCGTAGAAAATTATTAAAGGTAAATAATATCAGTATTGAATTAACAAATGAGGACTCACGACCCCCTGGTGCAGACTGTAGTCTGGTTTTCAATTGGAGTGAGGATAGATAATGTTTGCTTAATCTTCATGGCTAAGTTGGTAACTTTGTTTAACTTTTATGGCTCAAAACCCGTCTGTTTGCTTTCCCGGTTGCCAATTTGAACTTTTAGCCGTTAAACAAAAAAATAATTATATATGTCTCGTGGCGCCTATTGCTTGTATTGTGAGGGGGGCTTTTGTAGTGTGGGTATTGTTTTAACACCCAATTCCCCCCCTTCTCTCTTGTGTGCAATTCGGGGAGGGTTTATGGCTGTCTCTTTCATGCTCTCTGGCCTTTTGAAGCAGGGTGTGCGTGCATCTGCTCGTGGAGGTGGGAAATGGGTGTTTTGCTTATCCTTTGTTTGCTACCGGTGTCTGTTAAAAAAAATTATATTATTGGCATAATTATTCTCAATATTAATTTTTGGAAAAAGGGGCATAAACCCAACATATGCGCGTCTGTACAGGTATCCCTCGATTTAAGAATGTTCGGTTTACGTAACTTTGCATTAACGCACATCACAATATATGGACACTTTCCAATGAACGAAATAAAATTTCGTCGTGAACGAAATTCCACTGCGGCAGGCGCCACGAGATCATCAACACGACAGCGACACGGTGTCCCTGCAATGCAATAGTAACGCCTCCACATGACATTTCCAGTCATTGTAAAGTGTTGTAAAGGACGGACTAATACACTTCTTTATGGCACACACTGTTTATTGTCTTTAATACAAAGTCCCTAACACACAAAGGGGTATACGGTCCCCTTACCCGTTACCCTGAGGATGTACTAACTCCGGACCTTGCACAGCTCAACACTCACGCTTATCCCCTATTCTAAGGTGGTACAGCCTCCAGACCTTGCAGGCTATCTAATCTCCCTATCCTAGCGTCCTCCGGCTGGACCTAGGGGAGGCACACTGACCCGCCGCTGGCCCGGCGGGTCCCCGACCTCTGGTCGCTCAGGACCTTCGCCCTCACAAGGGCGGGAAGGCTGGGAGCCAGGGTCCTCCCTATCTAGGACCTAATCTCCCCGACCACTGGTTACACTGAGCCCTAGCCCTGATAAGGGCTGGAGGGCTTAGTCCAGGGTTCTAGCTGTCTTCGGCCGACTTGGGTCTTCGTATAGCAGAACTGGCCAAGAGCTCTCAGCGCTCTGGCTTTTATACCAGTTCGTGTCCGGGTTGTCCAATCCCCGGCCACCTTGTGGAACCCTCCGATTGGTCTTTCCCAATCTGGCGTTTGGATCCTACCTTACCCCCTTTGACCCTAACTGTTTGATCGAACGGGAAAACCCTGTTTATGATCCGCTCTCTCACGGCTTGCGAACAGCGAGTAGTTATCACCACTACAATTGCAACATGCAGCAGATCTTTTGGCGAGTTTTATATAAAATTGTATGCAATCATCTTCTTGGTTCTTTCGGTAAAGTCACGTAGAAGGGAAATAATAAAATAAATAATTGTATTTCTTCTTTTATTATTTCCCTTCTACGTGACTTTACCGAAAGAACCAAGAAGATGAATCCCTGCAGTCACGAAAGCTTTAAATCGAAATTGTATGCAATCCTTTAAATATTTATGTTCTTTATTATTATGTATTGTGAAAAGTGATATAGGTTTATTATTTTGGTTTTGGAGAAGAGTTGGACTGACTATCTGAAGCACATCCCTAATTTTAAGCCATTTCGATTTACGAAATTTCGTTAAATGCGTGTTGTCAGAAGAACTCATCCCTTTCGTAAATGGAGGGACACTTGTCCTGTCATTTCAAAGCTGCCCAGGATAGTGCTGACCACATCACCCCTTCCCTCGTGTTTATCAGTCTACCGTGAATAATTGAGCTTGTGTCTCTGTATTGTTAAGTGTGCTTATCAGAGTACGCTATTAAGAGAGTTGCTATCAGTACATTAAGTGAACACTTACCTGCTGCACAGGTGCAGTGCATTCAGCGACTTGAGCCATCTCCAACAGATCTTTCTGTCACGCAGCACAAGGGAAAAAATTATTAAAACCTCAACAACCTGCTTTGGCATCCTCCATTCAACTAGGTTTAGAGCACTGTGAAATACATTATCTCTGCTGAAAGGGAGACCTGCACAGCAGTCACTGTCCCAGAACTGTCTCAAATTGTGACTTCAAATCCCATTCAAAAGGTTGAGAAGACAGTCCGTTCATACTTGAAGGAATTGTTAAAAGTGCCACTTTGTGGGAAGTCATGAGTTATTTGTCCTATGTGTAAATATGGACTTCGCCATAGGAACGTGGAATTTATACAAGATGGCAATCAGCAATCATTAAATAAAGCATAACAGCTTATTTGGCCGTTTCTGGTATATATAATAGATAAACACTGTCTCTCTACCACCATCACCACCATAATCGCCATTACCATCACTAACACCATGACGCATATTGTCACTATTATCACCACCACCACCACAAACAAGTAAACCATCACCTCTACCACCACAATGACAATTCGCAGCTTTGTATTACCATCACTTTCATCAATCAACTTCAAACAAAGAGCAGCTTCCCCACCACCATCAGTACCATCACCACCACAATCAACACGACCATAACAAACACCATTGTACTATCATCATCGTAACTTACAGGATAGTTCTTTCGGCAAAACTTCCACTCACATGTTGAGATAATCGTGAAAACACGCACAAATGGAAGCTCGATCTGCGTGCGCTCTCCTAGTTGATAAACACGTAGTGCGCCAGGAAGTGACGTATTTGGTAACTGCACTGCATTCAATGACGTAATAGATGAGTTGGGAGACACGTGGGCTTTTGAAAAACACAAGCTTGTGACGTCATCCAATGCTGCGTGCATTCCCTGTGTATGCTCGTGGTTCACGTGGGTTTTAGTGAAACATAACCTATACACTCGATAATTACATCACAGTACGTGCACCTGCAATCGTTTCGATTATGAAGTAATGTGCATTAAATATATGTCCAATTTATTCTGAATATACAGGGTGGGCCAAAGGTCAGGAGACATAGGATTATTTAATTTATTTAAACACTTGTGTAATGCGAGCGTAAATGGGGTTTGCTGCAGTGGCGGCTCCTGCAAAATATCTCAGGGGGGGCAAATGTTTGGATGATTGATAAGGATAAGGTCCACCCATGCAATGGATAAATTAACAGCTTAAGCATGTAAAGGCAACTTCACTACTTTAATATTAATGAAAAATAAAGTGACTCTTACAATACATCTCCTTGTTTGTTTCTATACTCACTATTAATTACACTGCTTACATCACATTACTCGCTTAATACACTGCTTACCTTTGTAGATACTTGTTTTATTTTTAAATTTGGTCTTGGTGGCCCTAACTCTTTAATTGACAATTTACCCTGATTACTACGACGGCTGAATGGTATTTCTTTTAATAACACGATAGAATTAACTGCGTTCGCCATGACGTTGTTCAAGTTCAACTGGCCTCAACTCGCGAGATGTCCCAACAGTCTCTCTCGTTCTCTTTTTTTTATTTTTTTAATCACATTTGATAAAGATATTAAAGTAGTGTTTCATTTTTTCTTGTTGTTCAAATTCAAAATTGTTTTCAAATATTATTTGTCACTTAATTTTTAAGATTTTTAATAGTGTATGTTTGTTCCCACCAATCGCTGCACAAGTTAAGGATGCGTCATACGTACGATGACGTAAGCACGTTAGTGCGAGCCCTCCCGGAACCCATAGAAAATGCATTGCAGTGCCTGCAGTTCGAAAAAAAACATCTTTGAATGTAAGTCTGTGAGAACACTCTGGGCGATTCTCAGCCAGAGTGAAATCGCCCAAAAAGAGGCGGTACTCCACAGAACGTGACATGACGCTGATTGGACTATATCCAGAGGCACAGTGACGGCTAGCGTAACTCTGTGGTTGAATGAGATTGTGAATGTGATTGAAAAAGTCCCTTTCACACTTTGGTGGTGCGTCACCCAATCGCCCTAATGAAGAAACCGTCCCTGGTTTGCTGCTGGGCTCTGGCCCAATCACACGGCCTGGGGTATTGGGGGGCGGAGCCCGGTATGGGGGGCGTGTGGGAGGGGCCGCCGTTCACCTCGGCTCCAATGGGAAGCGAGGTGAATGGGGGTGTAGCCAGTAGGGCAGTATGGTAAGGCCGGATCTGACGATCCGGAAGGGGAGGAGTCAGAGCCACGTGGGGGAGAGGATATAAGTGGGAGCCCGGCTGAGCCACTTTGGGTGGCCGAAGGACCTTCAGCACGCCGTCGGCCAGCGGTGTGCGGAGTGCGGGAGTGGAGGAGCTAACGGAGGAGCATGCGTGGGCGCGCGCGAGGAGAAGCTGGTCCCTTGTCAGGACCAGCGGGGTGTGAGGAAGAGTGGAGGAGCTGACAAGGGAGCGCGTGCGGGGCGCGTGCGAGACGACGCTGGTCCGCGGATAGGACCAGCGGGGTGCGGATAAAGAACCCAAATAAAAGACCAACGGAGAGCAGCAGTGCCTGACGGAGTCTTTTATTACACTTGCATTCAGAATCTTAATTGTTTATTCGTTACATTAATATTTTATCTATTATCATGATTCATCAGATATTTTTCATCGTTTTATTGAGATGATGTTTAAAATGGAAAGACAATTAACTAAATACGAACACATTTTTTTTAATGTACGCTAAAGAAGGAAGCTGTAATGTTTGTAAAAGTCCTAAAAAATGTTTATTGCATGTATTAATATTAATGTCAGTTAGTTTTAAGCTTTTGTTAAAATAAATAAAATAACACTTTGATTCGTTAAAGTAATAACCTACAACATTTATGAACACCACAATCGCCATTACCATCACTAACACTATCGCAAATATTGTCACTATCATCACCACCAAAAACAAGTAAACCATCACGTCTACCACCACAATGACAATTCGCAGCTGTGCATTACCATCACTTTCATAAATCAACTTCAAACAAAGAGCAGCTTCTCCACCACCATCAGTACCATCACCACTATAATCAACACGACCATAACAAACACCATTGCACTGTCATCATCGTAACTTACAGGATAATTCTTTCGTCGAAACTTCCACTCACATGTTGAGATAATCGTAAAAACACGCACAAATGGAAGCTCGATCTGCATGACGTAATTGGTAACGGCAATGCGTTTGATGATGTAACAGATGAGTTGGGAGTCACGTGGGCCTTTGAAAAAACTCAAGCTTGTGACGTCATCCAATGCTCCGGGAATTCCCCTGTATATGCCCGTGGTTCACGTGGGCTTTAGTGAAACATAAACCATCCACTTGATTATTACATCACAGTTCATGTGTAGTGCAGTGGAACCAAGCGGAGACGAGGAATTCTATAAAGGCTGTTGCCGTTTAATAAAACGCTGTTACACTCAGCATCCTATGCTCATACCAGTGTAGGTGCACTCTATCTTGGTCCTTTACCTCGGACGCAGAATACTAATTGGGTCCTACCCTCGGTTACCCTTTGGGCTCTCTCACTCGTCTGCCCGGAGCGGGGGTTCAGCCAACACCGCTCCGCGACGAGGAGAGAGAGACCCTCTTCCAGCCGATCCTTACTGAATACTACGGGACCCTACCCTCGACCATCCCCTTGGCTCTCCCACTCATCTGCCCGGAGCGGGGGTTCAGCCAACACCACTCCGCGACAAGGAGTGAGAGACCCTCTGCAGCCGATCCTTACCCTGGCTCCCTACGACGACCACGCCTCCGTCACGGGGCCCCCCTTAAGAACCCGTTGGGTGGCTTCTCCCCCCCAGGTCGGCTTCACCTATGTTCCCAAAGGTGCTCACCAAAGCCCTTTCCATAACACGTGACGTTACGTCATTCTTGATTGGCAACCCGCTCGCACCTCCCTCTGCTCGCCCCTTCATTCGTTACTCACAATACTCCTCTACACATGCACCTGCAAGAGTGTTTCGTTTATTAAGTATAATTAATGTGCATGTGAAATATATATGTCCAATTTATTCTATATTAGCGGGAAGTACTCGGCGTTGCCCGGGTCTTAAAAACATTTCAAAACTACTCTACTAGCTAAACGTAAAGCGCACAAAAAATGCACTAAATCGCTAATGAAACTAATTCAAAGTTTATGGATGTGAAAAGAGAATAGCGCTTGCTCACCACGGGGCTTACGGCGTGGTATCTGGCTATTTTTTTTCACATTAACCCCACCGTTGGAGAGGCAAGCGCGCGACCACACACAAACCCACACACAAACCCTGCCACAAACCCACACACAATTTTTGACATTGATATATAGATAGATATACAGGTTGGCCCAAAAGTCAGGAGACATACGTTTATTTAATTTATTTGAACACTTGCATTCAGAATTGTAATTGTTTATATTTGTTACGTTAAATCTTGATTTGAAGCTTTCGTGACTGCAGGAATCCATACTCTGTGGTTCTTTCGGTAAAGTCACGTAGCTATAAAATAAAATAAATCACGACGTTCCGATCGCAACACAAGCGGTCGTCCTCAGGCGGAAAAAATATAATCCAGCAGTGGAACTGCTGAACTAGCGAGAGAGCAGCTACAACAAGGCTATATATGTGGCGATGGGTAAGCAAGCGGGGTCTGAGTTGGAAAGGAATCCCACCCCTGGACGCAAGCACCTCAGTTGTGTTCATGGGGGATTAGGGAGAGAGGGATTAGGGAGAGAGGGATTAGGGAGGGAGATGAGAGAGAATGAGCTTCCGTCACCGCATATGAGTATCATGTCCTCATATGAGCACAACAGCAGTGTTGATGAGAGATTAGCACCATGAGAGTGCAATCTACGGACATGAACATGAGAGTGCAATCCAAAGAGAGAGACAGAGAGTCGGAAATAACAGCTGACATCGGCACGTAGGATGGAGTGGTACATTCTACAAACAGAATGAGGGTACCCCAATGGGTTCTCCCTTATCGACAGTGGTAGCGAATTATTTCATGGAGAAATTTGAGACAGATGCCATACAGACATCCACCCTACGTCCTTCCTTGTGGAAGAAATACAGTGAAAGAAAAAAGTATTTGACTCCCTGCTGATTTTGTACGTTTGCCCACTGACAAAAAAATGATCAGTCTATAATTTTAATGGTAGGTTTATTTGAACAGTGAGGGACAGAATAACAACAACAAAATCCAGAAAAATGCATGTCAAAAATGTTATAAATTGATTTGCATTTTAATGAGGGAAATAAGTATTTGACCCCCTCTCAATCAGAAAGATTTCTGGCTCCCAGGTGTCTTTTATACAGGTAACGAGCTGAGATTTGGAGCACACTCTTAAAGGGAGTGCTCCTAATCTCAGCTTGTTACCTGTATAAAAGACACCTGTTCGCAGAAGCAATAAATCAGATTCCAAACTCTCCACCATGGCCAAGACCAAAGAGATTTCCAAGGATGTCAGGGACAAGATTGTAGACCTACACAAGGTTGGAATGGGCTACAAGACCATCGCCAAGCAGCTTGGTGAGAAGGTGACAACAGTTGGTACGATTATTCGCAAATGGAAGAAACACAAAAGAACTGTCAATCTCCCTCGGCCTGGGGCTCCATGCAAGATCTCACCTCGTGGAGTTGCAATGATCATGATAACGGTGAGGAATCAGCCCAGAACTACACGGGAGGATCTTGTCAATGATCTCAAGGCAGCTGGGACCATAGTCACCAAGAAAACAGTTGGTAACACACTACGCCGTGAAGGACTGAAATCCTGCAGCACCCGCAAGGTCCCCCTGCTCAAGAAAGCACATATACATGCCCGTCTGAAGTTTGCCAATCAACATCTGAATGATTCAGAGGACAACTGGGTGAAAGTGTTGTGGTCAGATGAGACGAAAATAGAGCTCTTTGGCATCAACTCAACTCGCCGTGTTTGGAGGAGGAGGAATGCTGCCTATGACCCCAAGAACACCATCCCCACCGTCAAACATGGAGGTGGAAACATTATGCTTTGGGGGTGTTTTTCTTCTAAGGGGACAGGACAACTTCACCGCATCAAAGGGACGATGGACGGGGCCATGTACCATCAAATCTTGGGTGAGAACCTCCTTCCCTCAGCCAGGGCATTGCAAGTGGGTCGTGGATGGATTTTCCAGCATGACAATGACCCAAAAAACACGGCCAAGGCAATCAAGGAGTGGCTCAAGAAGAAGCACATTAAGGTCCTGGAGTGGCCTAGCCAGTCTCCAGACCTTAATCCCATAGGAAATATGTGGAGGGAGCTGAAGGTTCGAGCTGCCAAACGTCAGCCTCAAAACCTTAATGACTTGGAGAAGATCTGCAAAGAGGAGTGGGACAAAATCCCTCCTGAGATGTGTGCAAACCTGGTGGCCAACTACAAGAAATGTCTGACCTCGGTGATTGCCAACAAGGGTTTTGCCACCAAGTACTAAGTCATGTTTTGCAGACGGGTCAAATACTTATTCCCCTCATTAAAATGCAAATAAATTTATAACATTTTTGACATGCGTTTTTCTGGATTTTGTTGTTGTTATTCTGTCTCTCACTGTTCAAATTAACCTACCATTAAAATTATAGACTGATAATTTCTTTGTCAGTGGGCAAACGTACAAAATCAGCAGGGGATCAAATACTTTTTTCCCTCACTGTACGTGGATGACACGTTCGTCATCTGGCCACATGGTCTGCCAGCACTCAACCAATTTCTCAACCACATTTTGTGATATACCATAGCGACGTGGGTGCGATCTGCTGACAGAGAGCGCTAAACAAAGTTGTATAATATAATTTTGAGATAATATAAGTGTCACAGTGAAAGCAGACATGCTATCGATTATTTCAAATGTGGATAAGTACATTTAATTTGTTATTAAATCGTTTGTCCGAGGAGCGTCTTACGATCTGTATCTGTTGCACTGCAGATTCCCGAGCAGTCGGCTTCTTTGTGCACCGCCATAGCCATGGGAGTGGCACACCCTCTGGGAGTGGCACACCCAGTGGCACACCCTGTGTTTTTGGGAACGATTTCGAGTGTCGCTCAAAAAAGAAAGTGGAAAATGGCGCCTTAATGAACAGAGCAGCGCCTTCCTCCGTGGCGATCGCCCTGAACCTTAAGAATGGTGCGAATGCCAAATGCACCGACCTATTATAACCACAAACCACGACCATTTGCCCTGTAAATACACAACAGCATTTGTATAGTAACGGATACACATGCCATACACTTGAATGGCCTACATTGTTATTTAAGTGTCACATCGATAAAACAGCCGTGGCATGCACGGGTGAAATATGAGCATGCTCTTCCCAGAGCTGATGAGTAGATTTGAAGCTTTCGTGACTGCAAGGAACCATACTCTTTGGTTTTTTCGGTAAAGTCGCGTAGGTGTGTGTGTGTCGAGCGCCCAGACTTTGTTGGCTCTATTGTCAAACGTGGGTTCCCTGTGTCTGATATTTGTATAGACTGATATTTGTAGATTGCAGAGCACGCAGTTCGTATTTCAATGTGGATATTGCACACGAATATATATCACTATTTCATTGTTTGCTTGACCACATGATTACTCATTTAGATTCATACTATCATTTTCATTGGATACCTGATTGGTCATATTTATATCGGAAATAACAAAGCGTTACATCGCTTCACATTTAGATGGTTAGGAATTGAGCCACTATCACTACATATTTGCTTCATCTCGTCAATCAATGAATCATGGACTTTTATATTAATTTGACAGCTGACATTCTTTTCACAATTTCCTTCGCAAATTTGCGGATGGCTACAATAACTGCTCTTCTGGTAATATGCGCATCATCTGAGCAAATCGATCACCAGCTTATTGGGACATCCTATACATTTTTGGCATCCCGTACTGATCCATGTATTAATGACAACAAAATGCACTGCGCATTGTTGTTATTCTGGGTGGTATGCATTTATTTAGATCCCTTCGGCTAAGCGTTATGCATGATGCATGTAAATAACCATAATACTATTTACATAATTATCCAGCATATTATTTAATAAGATAATTTGAAGATGTTTATTTTTGATGACTGCTTTTTTAGAAGGAAGTTGAGTGAGTGGTGTGATGCTGAAGGTGAGAGTATGAATATAGAATAGGTGCATGGGGATAATGGTAGACATTGAATGTTAGGAAGTTTGGGATACACCATAGCAAGACAGCGTTGTAGAAGAAATTAGCAAAAGGAGGTTTCATGCGCAGGTGGGCAGGTTATTTGAGTTATTCCGAGAGGGAAAGCAACCAAGGGGGTGGCATTAAGGCTCTTCCTTCAAGGTCAACTGTTGGGGTCAACAGATTCAGGATCTGGCAGAAGGAAATGATCATTCAATCGATTTTACGACATCAGTGGTATTGATAACTTTTGACTTTTGAGCACATTGCACTCATTGTACAATGTTAAAAAGTGTAATGAAACACATTTTCTTGGTTTATATGGGGAGGTTTGAGGTGTAGTTGATTCTTGGTCATGGTAAACTAAAGAGGCCTCGTGTGATTGCAGCATTTGAATTGTTCCTGTATTCATGAGCGCCTTGAGTGTGTCCCTGTATGATATATCAAAGTTTAAATCTAGGTTATTCAACCACGGGCTGACTGAGCCAATAAGTCTAGGACAACCCATAATGTTGCATTGTACCCAAGGCTGCAACACACCTTTACAAGTGCTGTAAATATTTAACTCATGTAAAATTACATTTACATTTTGCATGGACACCATGGCCAGGCACCTTGGTGTCTGTCATGCTAAGCAACGGTCCTTGTTATATTTTGGGAAGCCACCCCACAACTTATTTTTAGACGTTATGTACGCACGTGCACATGTTACCACCCCGCACTTGTCTCTGCTGCCTCTAATTTGAGTGGATCCTATTCACATCTCTCGGAAAATAACTATTAAAATACCCACGCTGGCCGCATTTCTGGAGCGTGTGTGCATTGGTCGTGGGATCTATGGTAGCTACGGGCCAGCCAAATACTGCAGGCCAAAAACTTGTTGTGCTCCACAGAGGGTTTTTTGTAATTAATCTTCACTTGTAATGGATTATGCGCTGTGTGCCTCACTCTTCAGAATACTGGGACAATGTCCAGCAGTACTTGTGTAGAGACAGTGCGTGTGTGGAGACAGTGCGGGTGCAGGGACAGTACGTGGCCTAGTGGTCACGAGGGATAATTACAGGAGTGGACATTAACATAGGGCAAATTGTGAGAAGGGAGGAACCATCTGGGGAGTTCGGGAACTGGCTAGAGAGTTCGAGAAAAGGGGTGTGGCCGTGAGATAACTGTGCGTCATCCCTCACCAGATTATCTGCGTGAAGCGCCCTAAATAAGAAATACATAAACCCTATACAGTTCGTGTTGTCCGAGAGTCATTACACTTGCATCCAGAGGTGAGTTTCTTGCTACAAGCAGTAAATTAGAAAAGACACGGGGCTAAATCTACAGTTGCACTTAGCCTTACACAGTCAGCAAAAATGTTGAACTTAAAGAATTTTATTTGGCCCAAATTAATCTCATTCTCAGCTGAAAACAGCCATAATGCCGCATGGTGGTGGCTATGCAGCGAGGATTGGTGGATCACCTCCCAAAATGACAACAATGTTGAAAGGCTCCCTTCCCGTGCGCATCGAGGTGCAATACCCTGGCTCGCCAGCAGAATGCAGTACAGAAAAGTGTGTACAGATCATGTCCATTCTGTATGGATGAGATAGAGCAGAGGTTGGCAACATGCAGCTCCGGAGCCGCATGCGGCTCTTTGGGTGCCCCCTTTCGGCTTTTTGGCTGCCCCTTTTGCGGGTAGCCATTTTATTTACAAAACTTAATTTACTTTATCCGGTCCTTTACACTCTAACACGTAGGATAGGTGGTCCCCGCTGACCATGGGAGTCCAGTTTACAATGGAGGTCTAGTTTACCATGGAATGCTAATTTACCATGGGAGTGCAGTTTACCATGGAATTCCAGCTTACCATGGAAGTCTAGTTTACCATGGGAGTGCAGTTTACCACGGAAGTCCAGTTTACCATGGAAGTCCAGTTTTCCATGGGATGCCAATTTGCCACGGGAGTGCAGTTTACCATGGCAGTCCAGTTTGCCATGGAAGTCCAGCTTACCATGGGCAGGGGTCGGCAACCTGCAGCTACGACTCATTAATGACTTGTGACGTTATTTATGAAGGAAAATCTATTCACATGCCTTGCGGCTCTTGAAAGATTGTTTTTAATCGAATTCAGAAAAAATGGCTCTACTTATTATTTTGGTTGCTGTTGCCCCCTCACATGCGTGGGGTTTCTCCGGGTCCTCCGTTTTTCTCCCACATGTAGTATAAACACTCATTAATTCGCTGAAAATATCTGAATACATAGAGAACTGCAGAGCAATTGTTGGCACTGGCTCACTGCCTGGTAGCCTTACAGTTTGTTTGTGGTTCCTCAGCGACTGTGAGATGTAATTTGCATGAACGACACGAGAAAAAAATAATCATTAAATGTTTTAGTTCTTTTAGAATGGAATCCAGCTTGAAAAAAAAAACCTGAATCATGTGACAAGGAAACAAATCTGCATGCAAATGCATCCGGGGATTTGATGTTCCACATTTTATATAGTAAGATACAGTGAGGGAAAAAAGTATTTGATCCCCTGCTGATTTTGTACGTTTGCCCACTGACAAAGGAATGATCAGTCTATAATTGTAATCGTAGGTTTGTTTGAACAGTGAGAAACAGAATAACAACAACAAAATCCAGAAAAACGCATGTCAAAAATGTTATAAATTGATTTGCATTTTAATGAGGGAAATAAGTATTTGACCCCCTCTCAATCAGAAAGATGTATGGCTCCCAGGTGTCTTTTATACAGGTAACGAGCTGAGATTAGGAGCACACTCTTAAAGGGAGTGCTCCTAATCTCAGCTTGTTACCTGTATAAAAGACACCTGTTCACAGAAGCAATCAATCAATAAGATTCCAAGCTCTCCACCATGGGCAAGACCAAAGAGCTCTCCAAGGATGTCAAGGACAAGATTGTAGACCTACACAAGGTTGGAATGGGCTACAAGACCATCGCCAAGCAGCTTGGTGAGAAGGTGACAACAGTTGGTACGATTATTCGCAAATGGAAGAAACACAAAATAATTGTCAATCTCCCTCAGCCTCGGGCTCCATGCAAGATCTCACCTCGTGGAGTTGCAATGATCATGAGCACAGTGAGGAATCAGCCCAGAACTACACGGGAGGATCTTGTCAATGATCTCAAGGCAGCTGGGACCATAGTCACCAAGAAAAAAGTTGGTAACACACTACGCCGTGAAGGACTGAAATCCTGCAGCGTCCGCAAGGTCCTCCTGCTCAAGAAAGTACATATACATGCCCGTCTGAAGTTTGCCAATGGACATCTGAATTATTCAGAGGACAACTGCGTGAAAGTGTTGTGGTCAGATAAGACGAAAATGGAGCTCTTTGGCATTAACTCAACTCGCCGTGTTTGGAGGAGGAGGAATGCTGCCTATGACCCCAAGAACACCATCCCCACCGCCAAACATGGAGGTGGAAACATTATGCTTTGGGGATGTTTTTCTGCTAAGGGGACAGGACAACTTAACCGCATCAAATGGATGATGGACGGGGTCATGTACTGTCAAATCTTGGGTGAGAACCTCATTCCCTCAGCCAGGGCATTAAAAATGGGTCGTGGATGGGTATTCCAGCATGACAACGACCCAAAACACACGGCCAAGGCAACAGAGGAGTGGCTCAAGAAGAAGCACATTAAGGTCCTGTAGTGGCCTAGCCAGTCTCCAGACCTTAATCCCATAGAAAATCTGTGGAGGGAGCTGAAGGTTCGAGTTGCCAAACATCAGCCTCGAAACCTTAATGACTTGGAGAAGATCTGCGAAGAGGAGTGGGACAAAATCCCTCCTGAGATGTGTGCAAACCTGGTGGCCAACTACAAGAAACGTCTGACCTCTGTGATTGCCAACAAGGGTTTTGCCACCAAGTACTAAGTCAAGTTTTGCAGAGGGGTGAAATACTTATTTCCCTCATTAAAATGCCAATCAATTTATAACATTTTTGACATGCGTTTTTCTGGATTTTGTTGTTGTTATTCTGTCTCTCACTGTTCAAATAAACCTACCATTAAAATTATAGACTGATCATTTATTTGTCAGTGGGCAAACGTATAAAATCAGCAGGGAATCAAATACTGTTTTCCCTCATTGTACATGTGCATTTTTTGCGTAACAGGAATGTGTTAATTACATCCTTAATGGTGAGGCAGAACTATTCAGAATTAGGTTGAATTTAAGAGACCGGCATCTGGCACCTTTCCCACATCCCATGACACCAGCTTCAATGGGTTCATGTGAGCATCTTTAAAATGTACGTTACTCAACCAGAAACATAACGTTACCAAGAAAGGATTGACAAAGTGTATATGACAGGGATGTGTTTCTGATGTTCAGACTGATCTGAAAATACAATCGAGAAACAATTTTATATAATCCTAAAACGATGTTTTGTTTAGGACTGATCACAATATTCCGCAACATGCCATCACTTTCATGCTTTTTCCACCGAAGGTGGTATCACGTGGCATCGGGTGACGTCACCTTTGTGAGCACGAAGACGCGTTACATCTCACCCAATGTAAAGGATCTGAATTTGCCCTTTCAAAATCTGCCTTTTTTAAATCCGAAACTCATCCCTCTTATAAATATTATTGACACCAGGTGAGAACCCATTCTGATTAGACTCTTTTGCCAGTAGGACTTGGCGTGAATAAAACGTATGGGAATATAAGACTGTGTTGTGGAATAACACGTCACAAGTGAGTGTATATCAATGGAGCATCCATCGGGTGACTTCCCACAAGTCAAAAAAATCTGGCAGTGCATTCAGACACGGTACAGTGAAAAGCAATGTTTCAACCCTAAAAAGATGATTGGCTGAGTCGCCTCCTGTCATCAGTCTCAGTCTCACTTGTTTGGCGAACTCCATGCCAGCGTGCATGACCTATGTTCAAACAATGTGTGCCAGATAATTAATACATTGCTGCTGCAAAACTCAAGTAATCCGGTGACATCACTCTTCTGCCCTCGTCTACCTATGTCACCCTTGTACTGTGCAAGTCCCCGCTCATCATACCGGGCTGAGGAAATGCATGTATTTTTTGCACAGCAAGTGAGCTGTGACGTCAAATCTGTCACGTGACCCGCGCATGTGGAAGCGTAACGCATTGTAGTGTAGTGGTTAGCGCGCTGTGCTACGAACCCGGCGACCCGAGTTCGATTCCCCCTCACGGCCACCACCGGTGACGATTATTTTAACCGGTCCTTGGCCTCCCCTAGGTCGACTCAGCCTCAAACGAGTAACTGGTGTGTTGTGTGAACATAGCCACTGGGGAGACAAATGCGGCCGGGCGTCGTGAATACAAGTCACGGGCGAAGCCGGTTAGTAAAGCTAGTAGTTTATATAACCTCGTGCCACGGCAGCTCTCTCGCCTTCTTCAGCAGTTGTTTCTTGCTGTAGTTGTCCCACCTGATGACGATTGCTTGTGTTGCGATGAAACGTCGTGATTTATTTTATTTCTAACTACGTGACTTTACCGAAAGAACCAAAGAGTATGGATTCCTGCAGTCACGAAAGCTTAAAATCAAGATTGTATCATACAAATTGGCATTTACTATCCTCTGCTTTCTCAGTCGGTGCATAGTCTACTACTGACATAGTGCAATTTCGAAATTGTAGCTTGATTCAAATATTCCACTCATCCACTGGTGCACACTTAAATATCCTGTTGCTAATCACAATCCCCACTTTGGCTTGATGTTTTACATCCCCCCCCTCCACCATACCCAAAAGTGCCATCCCCAATCTGGACCAGAGGTCGCAAACGGGTTTTGATTCCTTACCCGTACCCGTACCTGGCCGCACCAGGGTCGCAAACAGGTACCCGTACCCTACCCGATACCGGGCTACCCGTACCCGGCCGGGTATCGGGTAGGGTACGGGTATCAGGTACCCGATTGCGACCTCTGGGATGAAGCCATGTTGCAGGCGTGGGTGGGTTTATTCTAGGAACTTGAATTGTGAGAAGAGACAAGACGTTGGGAAATGAGTGACAAATGGTTACTCACCAGTGACTCACGGCCTACCCGTACCCGTACCCGGCAGCACCAGGGTCGCAAACGGGTACCCGGCCGGGTACGGGTAGCCAGCTATCGGGTAGGGTACGGGTATCGGGTACCCGATTGCGACCTCTGGTCTGGACCCAAACTGAGTCAGTCCGGTGGTCGAACTCATCCCACTGTGAGTACGCAATGCACAACAACGGCGTTTACATTGCGCACACAACTCCAGGTCCAACTTCTCACATATCTCCAATAGACATATCCAAGTTGACCCTGTCTCTCGGTCGTTGGGGCCCCCCTGGATGATACACAGGAGATGTTGAGTCTAGGAAAAGAAAGGATTCGCAAGGGGACCCAACTTAAGTATCAGACTCCCCCCACCGCTCTCCCATCTCCATCGCGGCGTCGTCATGACCAGACATGGGCAAGGGGGTGACATTTGTGGGGAAGCCATCCTCTACATTTCCAATCACCTCGCACTTACCGAGGAGGTGACAGCGCTTACAACCTCTCAGCGCTCTGGCTACCCTGTAGCTTTGGGATGTACTGCAGCAGGTCAACCAAGTGGTGTAAACTACTGCCTAGTCTATACGCCTGAACTCATTAAACTAAATTTTTGTCGTTTTCTTGAGGCCTTTTTAATTTGGTTGGTGATTAATGTTTTCAACACAGGGCAGCAATTCATGAGCATTCTGATAAATGTCGTGCTAAATGCTATGTTACAATACGTCACGCAATAAATTGACTACACACAGAGAAAGCATTGCTAATTACAGTAATTACCTCAGTCCCTTTAAATAATCATGGTACTTAACAGTAGCGTTAGATTGTGTTAAATATTGCCTTTGTTTATAAATAAATAAAAATTGTGTTTCCATGTCGAAGCCTTGCCAGTGATTGCCTTGCTAATTTGTGACAACGCCCACAAACAACGTTGTGGCCAGAGCGATGAACAGAAATGTTGAGCAGCGGCGTGCTCAGGACGTCAAGCGCAGGAGGCGATGACGGAGTAGGGGGACAGCTGCAAGAGCCCGGACGGCAGGGCCTGTGGACAGGAAGGCCGCCACGCGGCACATTCCCCCGCCATCGCCTGCTGCGGCAACTGTTTAGTCACTTTCTCGCTCTCTAATGAGAAGAGGGGGAAAAATCGTTCACGGTGAAGAAAAAAGGGTAGGCAATGGATCCTCATATAGCTCCCTATTCTTAATGTAGACAGTGACGCAGACTTTGGTGTATAATTAGAGCACCTCGTGGGTTAGTTTTGGGGACAGAGATAAGGTTTTGGGGTTTCAAATATTGTGATGCCGATCTGTTGTAAGTAGGACTGGAATATTTTTTTCCCACACAGCACTCTCTATCAAAAGAATGTTTATTAAAATATTTTACACGGGATAATCTCTTGAGATGGACAACCTCAGGTGTCCAGGGTGTCAAGTGACACGCACATAGCAAACCCGAGATGACACGTAGATTCCTTTTAAAATCAACTTCTTACACAGAAGTATGCGTTCATACTAAGTCAATCACACTGATGCAGATTCAAGAAGAGCAACTTGACAGCTTAGGCTGCGTACGTGAACATCGCAAGCGCAATTCTCCTGCCTTCCAAGTCACGGCAGGCTGGTGTTTTGAGGACAGCGACTATTTAAAAAACAGAGGTAATTTATTGAAAACAAGTGACTGATGAATGTCTTCACAGTCTTGTGATAGCGAGGCCCATTTCTACTAACTTGGTTGGTTGAAGTTACATAACGGGTATCTCTTTACTGAGATGTTCTTTGCTGTGTTGCCAATCCAGAAGTTTATGTTCCTAAGTTATCTGTACTTTGCTCAATCCGTGATAATGGTTAAATGCTGCATAATACATGGATCTATGTCAATTTAAAAGTGAAGTCGAAATGTGCAGAGACCAGAATGCGCAGAACACTGTATTTCAGAATTTGTAAGCTTTGGTTTTATATTAACAATAATGTAGACAATGGTATAAAGTAATTGCAATTATTTTGTGTGCTTTATAAAAGTGAGAGCACATTGGGATCGTTTAGAAATGAGTCTATGGATGCAGTTATTAACCTTAACAACTTCAGTAAACTTCAGGTGACATCACTACTATATTTAAATCTGACTTTGGCTGTGCACTTCAAACCTTATGGGAAATGCTGCTCATTAGGAGCTGTGTAGGGGGAAAAGAGTGGTGAAACATTACCTAAAATTACCTCAGCTTTGATATGTGATAGCTAAACATGTCCTCAGATTAATTGTAAACAGGCCGTAATCATAAATAAATAATGCACATCAGGTTAAGACTCTGTAACACGTATACTTCGTGGTTGCTATCAGTTATTAGTTGAGCTTTGCAAAAATGTGGTTCAAATTTGACGATGAAAAACAAAATTAATCACTGCTAATGACCGTGAGGAATACATCTTTTAGCACTGGTTGTTTATCTAAGCACCCTGGTTGTAAAATCTGGGCTATCCTTTGATCAATGTGACCAGTTTTTTTTACAAGGTAAATTGATACAACGCAGTCGATACACCACAGTCGAACTACCGGACCTACCGGTCGACTATGGTGTATAAATTTCGGTCGACTGTGGTGAGTTAAAGTGTGGGTACTCCGACCTCTTTCTCTTTGGACATGTCTGGTCAGCGTGGTGGAGGAGACCAAATTATCTCTTGAACGCCCTTCAGTGGCGGCTCTTCTGCCAGCAATTGCATGAGCAAACAATTACAGGGCTGTGCCCGTTGCCATTGGATAATATAATGCCGACATCAATTCTCGTGACATTTCACCCACATTGAGGAGTTGCCAATAATTTGCAACTTGAGTAGGATCATGTTTTAGCCACTGTTTACAATTAAGAAGAGACTCCGTGTAACGTTTACAGTGGTAGACTATTGCATGCAACAGTATTCACAGCATTTCCAATTGAAAACGATCGGCGGTAATTCCATGAATGAAAACTCGGAGATATTAAAGCAGTGGATCCAAACCACTGTGAAAGTGGTCCGAAAAACTATGGCAGATACCATTTCTCTCACAAAACACCAGATTTAATTCCATGGTGGCCTGCAAACCTATCATTTTTTGACAGTGGTTAACACAGAAGAATATTTACAAACTTTTTAGCGGAGCAGGTAGTGCCAGAATGTGAAGATTTTAAAGAGGGCCCTACATTGATAAAAAAAAACATGCAACATATTTTCTCTGGGAAATATCAATAAAATACAAATTTTCAGAGTCTCTGCTACTGGGTCCGTGGGTCTAGATAGGTTGGGGACCACTGAGATAAAACATATCCCACCGCTGTCCAGCTGAGCCTCCTGTGGAGAGGGCAAAGGAAATCCCTCGGGGTCTCTTCTGCTAAAACGTGCACAGTTAGAGGTCAGTCCGTGTCGCGTCTGGGTACGGTGACGTGATGTCTGGTGGTCACGGTGTGCATTCTGTGGCCTGGCCTTGTTTGGGGAGTGGAGCAGTGCAATGAGTGTAACAGGTCCCGTGAGGGCTCTGCTGGACCCCAATGCATTTTTCAGCTGTGTGCATTGCTGTACCAGCACACTTCACTGGGGCATGTGGTGGCTTTCCACCGGATCAGCAATCAGCAGAGCTGACTATAGAGAACCCCAAAGCTTCTGGAACTTGTATACAACTGTAGATTTGATAAACTGGGTTCCAGACCATGGAATCAGAGAGCTGTTTCTTTTTTAAGTCATGGTAAGCCATTCATCTTTTTGGAGGGGAATTCTCACTTTGAATTTAAGGTGGCCAATTACGTTTGTTTTCAAACCACCACTGTGTAATTTGCATTCTCCACCTGTGAGGTGGTCAAACCTGCTGCCTTCTACAATTAGCACGGTTGGCTACATACGGTGCGAAATAAGTTAAACATATGTACATATATACATACATTCTCTCTTGGGTGCATTTCTGTGTGGAGTTTGTATGTTAGCCCTCTGTTCTTCATGGATTTTCTCCGGCTTCTCCAGTTTATTCCCATAGCTAAAAAAGAAAAACAATGTACCTGGTATTGGTCAAACATCGAAATGCTGAAAAATTGTCTGTAAATTGCTCAAATAGAATAACACAACAGAAGCAACAACATCACTCCCTACTGCGATCACTTGGGCAGGATCGTTCTGGAATGTCTTGAGACTCCGTAAGGCTTTCCTAGATAAACGAGCGTAATAATAGTAAGATAATAACGCCTTTGTTTGACTGGTTTCTTCTATGTGTCTGATGTACTAAAGACTATGGGTGCTGCCTGGCAGCGGCAGTGCGCGAATGTGTATAAATAACGGCCCAAGAATGACAGTAATGGAGCAGGGGACGCCTTGGATAGTGACCCAAGTGCCAACGTGAACTTTACACTGTTTCCTTAACACTGGCTGACCCCGTGGTGGCTTTGGTAAATGTTTTAATTGTGGTGGGGGTGGGCAGGGGGAATGCCAGGCGTGTCTGTGCGGAGGAAGGCATGGGGAAGCGAGAGTTGCGTCAGAGAAGCATGCCTGGCATTCTGTTGCCTTATGTCAATGACCTGAGGACATGCGAGTGCATGCGTCTGTGAGTGTGCACGCATCAGAGGGGGCGATGTGTGTGTGTGTGTGAGCGCATACACGTCTAGACATGGTTGTCACTCTAGACGGGTTGAAGGCTCGCCTGTATGTACGTACAGTATGTTGAACTTCTTTCGCACCGTACGTAGCCAACTGTGCTCAACGATGGTGCGGCCTGACTGCTAATGGGACACGGAATGTCGAAGTCGATGCAGAGCTAGCTTGTATTATTACACATATGCTGCTGAAGAATATTCGCTCTGAGAAAACAGTATTACTGATGTGTGAAAATTACTTTTATTTTCTAGTAGAAGCATAGATATGGGAAGGAGGCAATTGTTTATTTATTGTATTATATCATTCTTGGCTTTTGGCCAAATGTGGAGAATTACTATAGCTGTTCTAGATCTACACTCACATCCCATACAAAATGTAATGTTAATATTTGTTTATAGAGCATGGAAAATAATCAGGGGGGTGGGTGTACAACATATGGCCTCTGAGAGTTCGTATCTGGAGGTGGTGAATGTGGCCGATTCAAAACAAATTTAGTGGTTAATAAACTGGAGGAAGCTTACTCTGAGGCAACACGTTTATTACAACACCAACAGACTACAACACAAAGGGGTAACGGACGCTTTCACCTGATACTCTATGAAAGAAGTTCCTCTGGGCTAGCTCGCCTCTTACTGGTTATCACTATGCCTACACTGCTGGGGCTTGAGTCTTCTCTTGAGTCTTCACTGATTATAAGCTGGAGCTCTCACTGGTACGAGCTCGAGCCAACCCTAGCCAGGGGCTCGGCTCTGCCCATTGGGCTCGGCTCTTCCCATTGGGGTCTTCTCTTCAGTGCTCCAGGTGAGGCTTCTCGGTCTTCGGCCGGACGATGACTGCTGGGACCGCTCAGGGGCCTGGCTTATATACAGGGTCTCAGCTCACTCCGCCTCTAGCCATGCCTTCCTTCTAGGACCCCTTCCTGGGGTCTGGGGTCCCGACCGTTGGTCACGATGCTCCCCCCAGGGATTGCCTCGGGCCAATGGCCCGTCATCATTATCCAGCAGGTTCAGCCTCCCTTCCGCTCCCTACTAGCACAAGCTAGTACTGCCGGCTATAGGTAGTGGCAATCATGCTCAACCATGATAATAGGGGTTTTCCCCTTTTTTCTGGCAACAAAACTGAAATCTTTGTACAAGTAATCATGTGTGCATTAACCACAATACTTGTGGTCAAAATGCAAACAAAAAACACACTTTGATAATACATGTGTAGTGCATGAAATACGCGCCACACGCGGGAGTGGGTGTATGCGCACGCAAAGTACAGTGGGAGCAAATGAGGTCGAGGTTGTTATTGTCGTTAGGCGTGAGAAGGCCAGAGACGGGTAGGGGGCGATTAAGGACATAGGGCGCTGATTGGCCGGGAGGTTGTTGTCGCTAAGTGGTGCTGTGTTGTCTGGAAAACGTGGCAGGTGCCAGCGGGGGCTGGGGGGGCGAGGGGCGTCGCGGGGGATGCCACCGATTAATTGGAGATTAATTGGCTTGGGGATAAAGAGAGGGGGTTTTGAAGGAGACGGGAGTTCGCGCCTGAAAGGAGAAGAAGGATGTTGGAGCTGAAGCAGCAGAGCCAGAAGCAGTGGAGAAGTGTAGGGTAGCAGTGGAGAAGTATAGGGTAGCAGTGGAAAAGTATAGGGTAGCAATGGAGAGGTATAAGGTAGCAGTGGAGAAGTATAGGGTAGCAGTGGAGAAGTATAAGGTAGCAGCGGAGAAGTATAAGGTAACAATGGAGAAGCCAGCAGAAGCGGCTGGAGTGTGACGGCGAAGCCAGCAGAAAGCGACTGGAGTGTGACGGAGAAGCCGATAGAGATACGGCTGAGTGTGACGGGGGAGCCGATAAAGAGCGGTTGAACTGTGACGGAGAGAGTGGAGAGGAGAGTCGACAGAGGAGAGACGCGGAGCGAGCGAGGCCGGCGGAACGCGGCGCGCGAGCGGAGAGCGCACTGGAGGAATGTTGATTGGTGTTAGCTGGAGGAATGTTGATCGGTATTAGCGAAATAAAGTGAGAGAGAAAAGCAAGAAGCTGTCGTGTCAAGTCGAGCACTACACATGCATTGTCCTTGTCCACACCAGAGACGGCTTTCTTTTGAGCCTCGTCTCAATTGGTGCTAGACCAGAAGACGCCAAAAGGCGTACAGCTCAAAGACAATGCACTATGAAAGTAATGAGGGCTCGGAGTAAGCATCTACATCATTAGACCTCCTTTGCCAGTACCAAAATATATTAATAGTGGTTTTCCCCTTTTATCTGGCAACAAAACTGATCTAGTGAATTGAGACGAGGCTCAAAAGAAAGCCGTCTCTAGTGTGGGCCAATCAGTTTCAAGGACAATGCATATATTTCGATTTAAAGCTTTCGTGACTGCAGGGATTCATCTTCTTGGTTCTTTCGGTAAAGTCACGTAGAATGGAAATAATAAAATAATAAAAAGTATGTTTTATTTTTATTATTTTATTACTTCCATTCTACGTGACTTTACCGAAAGAACCAAGAATGCATATATTATCAGTGTTTTATGTTTGCATTTTGACCACAAGTATTGTGGTTAATGCACACATGATTCCTTGTAAAAAAGTTTCAGTTTTTTTGCCAGAAAAAAGGGGAAAAACCCTATTATTACATTTTGTTACTGGCAAAGGAGGTCTAATGATGTTCAACCATGCCACTATACAAATATTACTGGTAGTAACCTCCTGGTTACACCAGCCCACAGGGGATTATTTTGTCTGTCCGTCGTGCAGGGAGGAGCTGGGTGGGGAGGGAGGGGCTGGGTGCGGAGGGTGGGGCTTGGTGGGGAGGGTGGGGAGGGTGGGGAGGGCTGAGTGGGGAGGGTGGGGCTGGGTGGGGGTGGGAGGGGTGGGGCTGGGTGGGGAGGGGCTGCTCACCCCGTGGTGCCCTTAACACGTTCCTTCGGAGTGGGCAGGTACGAACTTGGTTGGACAGCGCGGCGTTCAGAGGGGGGGATATGCACGACAGACAGACAAATAATCCCTGATGGGCAGTGTGGAACCTGTTGTTCCTACCTGTATAACACTCTAGGTAACTAAGACTCACACACACATACACTCACTCTCAGACTCACAGACACACTCACTCTCACACTCTCAGACTCACACACACTCACTCTCACAGTCTCAGACTCACACACACACACTCTCACACTCTCAGACACACACACTCACGCTCACACTCTCAGACTCACACACACATACACTCACTCTCACACTCTCAGACTCACACACACACACTCAGCGCGGCGTTCAGGGGGGGCATGTTTACTCTTCCCCCCCACCCTCCCCGACATAGTCAACCAATCGCGGCGTTGCTCGGTGTTCGGTGGGGAGGGGATTGCATGACTGGGCGTGTTTTACACCCCACCTCTATCAATGGCGGCCCCGCTCGGCGTTTGGTGGGGGGAAGTTGGATGATTGGGCGTGTTTACCTTCCCTCCACCCTCCCCGACATCCTCAACCAATCGTGTCCCTGCTCGGCGGTCGGTGGGGGGGGTGCATGGGTGGGCTGCATTCCGATGCACGACAGACAAATAATCCCTGATGGGCAGTGTGGAACCTGTTGTTCCTACCTGTATCAACGTTTAACCTACTCACGCCGGCTTATGCCCGCCCTCACAGTCCGGCATATTTGCGGAATACACCACGCCGCCGTTGACCCTGGCTATTGACCGAGCAACCCAACGTTACTACCAGCTCCCTCCACAGGAATGTGTTAGCGCCAGTCTATGCATACAGTGCAAGCAGCAACCCGATTACAGCACCAATTTAGTTGTAAAAAGAGGTATATTCTTTGGGTCTTTCGGTAAAGCCACGTAGATAGATCAATTTATAAAAAAATATAAAAATAACAATATCACGACGTTTTGATCGCAACACAAGTAATCTTCATCCGGTGAGAAATATCGCGGGAGAGCTACTGAGAATATATATTAGCGAATATACAGCGGTGAGATTAAACCCACAACATTTTAAATTCGTGTACAAAATGATAATTGGCATTCTTATTGAGTTGAACCAAATGATTTTAAAAGTATGCGCTTCCAAAGTAATAATTTACATGTATTCGTAAGGCGCCTTTCGCTAACGTCTCAAATGCGCGTGGCTGATGGGATGCGTAAAAGCGTACCTTGACATTGTTTATGTGTGGGGACAGATGTGAAAGTGGCGCCTTGTCCGCGTGTTTGTATTGCGTGTGGACGAGGTGACATTCGTGTTATACGTGAGAATGTCTCCATTTTGTCCTTTGCATCGAGATAATTTAGATTAAATGTCCAAATGAGAAACCACTTTGTTGAGCTATCATTTGTGATCGCCAGGCCACCTCTGAAAAACAAGTTAATACCTCAGTGGGCTTTGCCTGGTAGGATGTGGATGGTTTAGTTTTATTTGTATGTTTTTGGGTGATTTGTTTACCTTTCTTGTAGTTTGCACTACTATCATGTATTTATACTGTTTGTTGTTGTAACATTCTTACTCGCCCCCACTGGGCATCTGTGATTCCTCCAGTATAGATTCATATTCTGATTCTTCAGAGTATCTCAGTAAAGTCGGTGTTCATCATTCGCGTGTTGTTCACCTGGTAGCCACTTTGACGGCAGAGGAATATCGGCGTCTTGCAGTTTGGACTGAGAAGTGCCAAGCAACGCTTTCTAAACTTGGGAGCTGCCGCTGTCTCCCTGGGTCCTCAGGGGGAGCTGACATCACGGATAAGCCGGAGAGCGACATTCGTCCCAACCTCGTTCACTTCGCTGCTCCCCAGCCTGGTCCCTACCCCCTTCTGCACCCCGCACCCCCTTCACCCCCTCATCCCCTTCACCCACCATCCCCTTTACCCCTCATCCCCTTCACTGCGAACCCCCTTCACCCCTCACCCCTCTTCACCCACCACCCCCTTCACCCCGCACCCCCTACACCCCTCATCCCCTTCA
>JAAXLI020001232.1:273052-289556 GCA_014621495.2 Entosphenus tridentatus | reverse complement strand
CCCCCCCCCCCCCCCCCCCCCCCCCCCCCCTAAAAGAGAGTATGGGGTGCAAGTGTACGTGGACATGTCTATGCATAAGCACCTGTTGATACACATGATAGAAAAGAACGAAAATGCTCATGTTTATACCAGTGTTGGCTGACAATAAAGAGAGTACTGTTAAACACTGGGGATGTTAACAGTCGGTAAAGTAAAATAGTGCCTGTCAGATCAGATGGTCCAAAATTGCGTAGTTAAATATTTTTTACATGGTTAATAACATCTTTCAAAATTATTACTAAGTTTGTACCCATCATCACGGTTGAAATTATGTCGGTGTTTGTATATCTGAATGGCTTCGTGTACTAGCTACGACTTCGAATCTGGGACCGAGATCGGCTCGGCCGTTCATCCCGCCAGGGTCAAACAATGTGATCCTTTCTATGGGAGTGAAAAGTGCTTTTGAAGTCAATTTGCTTGTCCCCCTACCATTGGAATGTGGAATTTCAACCCATGGATCAGGGTTCTAAACAAGAGGTGAGCACTTACACTCATTTGAGTAGAAAATAAATAATCAGAGAGCTGTAATGTATATCCTTTAATCCCTTAACCCATTTGTGGTGATCCAAAGCTGGGCATTGAACATTCGAGAAAACTCATCTGTCTCATGAAGTAGCCAATTATTATGCAGACATATATATATATAATTCACAGGAATGGTAACCATGGTATTAGTGATAGAAGAGCGATAAGGAGGCGACTGATGGTGAGCGAGCGACAGGAATGGATCAGTGAGTGCTGGATCATCCATCAGCTGGAGGTGGGAATTGGGTGCTCACCTTAGGCTGCTGCCACAAAAAAACAATATTTTGCTACGGTTAAGTTGGAGTTGTGCTCGTGCGTTATACTGAACATGCCTGAGAAAGTATTACCGTGTAAATATATTCATTGGCACAAGGTCAGTTTTCGCAGAGTGGGTGGTGGGGTTCCAGTGGCTGTCAAGTATGATGATGATGATGATTTGTGGAGGCACTGGCAACGCAGACTGTGGATACTGAGATCCTGCAATGAGGCCACTTCTCAGAGAAGAGCAGTGTCATCCTGTATCCGAAATGTCAAATGTACAGATTGTATTTTAGAAAAAGAAGCTAATGCATCAAAATGGGCTCTCACCGTGTTAACTGTATATGTTAACAAAAGGTTTTGCGGACCTTACTGGCATTTGTCAAGACATTTTGTGAAATGTAATCACCCCCGACAGGTGAGGGTAATTTGATGCAGATGTTAAGCAGTAAATTTACTTTGATTTCACAAATTAAACATGCATAGACCAACATCAGGATATCATCAATGGCCAAAGACGTTGATGTCACCACCACACATCGCCAAGGCTGTCTACCCTCGGCCAGATCCCACAGCTACCTCCGAAATCTGCCCTGACAGTCTTCCCACCATATGCTCTTAAATAGGATCACATCAGGATCTATATATTTACAGAGCCAAAGGCTCACACAAAGACTTACACACTCACATAGACACCCATAGATCTGTCCTAACAGTCACCATCTCGCCTAAGCTCTTTCCCTAGGTCGCGAAACTCGTAGAGACCATTCCAATGCCTGTCTTTGTAAGTGGCCCACCCCAACTCTGCACACACGTTCCACTCTATCACACTTTCCTACCATGTTCTCTCCTGCACTTCTGCACGGCTTCTCCTGTCTTGCCACGGAATTCCCAACATCATATCAAACACCTGTGCTCATATTCCAGTGACTTATTTCTGAGCTGCTTCGTTATTATCGTGGCAATAAACCTTTACGGGACGTCCACGCATGTAATTACAGAAGCGCTTGAATTACTGTGAGTTGAGCCGCTGCCTGTCTGGGGTTGATCCAGATAGTCTGGGAATTTAGCCATGTACCCGGGTTAGAGGCGACAGGTTATTTGACCACCTGGTAATGTCTGAGATTTAGCCCCTGAGCCAGTTTCCTGGAACCCTTGGCACTCAGCCCACAGCCCGTCCCTTTGCGCTGCACTACTCGGCCCTCCCCTCTCCCCACTTCACCTTCGGGTGATACCCGTGCCTAAGTGTGCTCAACCAAAAGGGGGTAGTCTACAGCAGCCGTGAATGGGGCATCCATTCACTGGCCATGACAGTGTTTAACCAGCTGAGAGACTATTGCGGTACGATATATAAGTATGGCAGTGTTGTTCAGTTAATTTGATGGTGGATTTACGTTTGTCAAATTTGGATTATCGGTTTTGATACCAGCGTGCAGCAACGGCCACACTGTCTATGGCACGACCAGTTCCTTTGTCTCAAGTTTCGTGGCAATGTGGTCACGGCCAAGACGATTCTCTTGTTAGAGGTGTGTGGTTTGCACGTTCGTAGAGCAGTGGATAGAGCACTGCGCTATTACCCCAAAAGCATGGATCTGACTCTTGGCCGTGTACACTGGTGGGTGTTATTATATAGAACTGGCCAGGGGTTCACTGTGGTTTACAGTTACGAATGTTCATTCTTGTTGCACGCTTAGCAACACCCGTAGCTAACAAAGACATGCAACGTACCTCGTATGAGCCGAACTTCCCAATGCTAAAAATATATCTGCCCATTACTGAATTGGGATTACAAGCAGGAACATCGCATAGCTTCACAGAAGCTCTGTCATGGTGTGACTGCCATTTCATCGTCAATGGCCGATTCTGTAATAACTGTTAAAAGAGTCTCTCCATAAAGTGGTCACAAATTATCAACCCGAGAGGTTTGATGGGGTGAGTTCACCCCCAACGAGGATTTGAACTTACAATCTTCCAAGCCGCTGAGTCACTTGGCTGAGTGGAGCGGCTGAGCCACCGGGCTGAGTGGAGCCGCTGAGCCACCTTTGCTAGCCGCTGAGCGGAGCCGCAATGGCTCGGTGTGCGCGTGGACCCGCGGTGCAGGTCCGGCTGCTGTGTGGAGTGGCTCTGCCTGCGGTGAGGCACGGGAGCCAAGAGTGCTGCGAGGCCTGGGACCCCGTGGAGCGCTCCTGCCTGCTCTGCGCCGCAGGTGAATGGCCAGGGGCCTCGTCCCATCAATGACACCGCCACAACATTAACGTGCAGACAGCACGCCTCCTGCCTATACCCTCCACATGACAAATAATTATAATTTACATTTGTAAGGCGCGTATTTACATATTTAATCATCCTAATTACATGTGTAGTGAATCACCCGGAGATACTAACTGTAGGAGGCACTCTATTTATTACAGCCTTCATAGGCACAGAGGCTAACTACATTAAGGTCAGGACAGCTAACAGGCTGTCTAACTTACAACGCCGAGAAGGTGAAGGCGGTGACGAAGACTCCAAAAACTTGACGGTTCCACTCCAACAACAGCCCCGAACCTTCGATCGGGGTCCCGCTTTTATCCACCTAGCGTTGCCTCGCTCCGCCTTCGGCCACGCCCCCTTCTAGAACTCACTAGAAGGTTCCCGGGCTTTACCACACGTCCCCTCTGTCCCCCTTGCCTCACGTCCCTTTGCCCCGGCGCTATGCGCCATAGTGACACATTACATGTCACTACACATGTATATAGCGCTTTTCATTAAGGATATCAAAGTGGTGTACAGGACACAGCAGCTGCGGACACTCAGCATGAAAATAATATTATAAATACAATTTTAAAAACATTTATTAAATGAACAAAAAATTAATAAGCGGAAGCGTATAAATAGGTTTTAAGGTGCATTTTTAAAATGTCCACAGACTCAGAGATTCTGATATCTCATGGAAGAGCGTTCCAAAGCTTGGCGGCTATACGGGGAAAAGCTCGGTCACCCATAGACCGAAACCTCGACCTGGGAATACAGAGAAGATCTGCATCCCATCAACCGCACGGCCTTGATTATTTATTTTTGGGTCAGGTCAGGTCGCGTAAGCAAAATACGTGTCGTAAACCCTCCTCTACCCGACACAGCTACATTATACATTCATCGGGTGAATAAAAGTGCCTAATTAATTACTGATTCAGCAGCAGTGGCAGCCAGTGATACCTAGATGTTAATGTTCCTGGATAAATGATAAGATTATATTATAAAATAATAAATGATGTTAGATACGTCAATATAAAGGTATGGATAGTATATATGTGGTGGAAAGGTTAGTTATTGTTATTTAGTTACACTAGACAGTTACGTTAGCTTATAATAAATGACGGTAGATATGTTAATGAGGTACAACAACTTACCTGGTCATACTGGTGTAGTGTCAACGATTCAGAGTTTCTAGGGGACACTTTCTTCATTAACAACTTTCACGGTCTCGTCCACACACTCTCCACAGTAGCTCAGCCCAGCCTGTACACAACACTATCCGTCTAACACTGACGGCTCTGACTGAGATAGCCAACTACTCTCCTTCGTAGCGCAATATTTAGCGGAGACATTTAGCGACGACGGCGACGAGACGACAGCAAGGACGAGACGAGTCCACGCCCAGAACCGGCAGCCTCAAGCCCCCCGCTCTCGGCTCCTTTGATGCTACCAGCGCGGCCTGGCTCCGCCCTGACCGCGCCTCCCTTCTCGAACCCACGAGCAGGTTCCAGGGACCTCCAGATGGGGTCCTCCGTGACCCTTGCCCTAGTTTATCCAATCTGCCAACACACCCTTGCTCACGCTCACCAGCATGTGTACTGTCTGTCCACTACAATTTCCTCTGCTGTCCACCAGCCGGCGCTATTACACTGGTAATGTTTTAATGATGCTGTGTTAGTGTAAAATAATGTACACTCAGCCTAGAGTTGTCTCAATTTCAATAGATGTTCTAATTAGTCTTGGCAAATAGTAATTTGTTTTGTATAGGACATCAGCATTATCAACATCCATCAAATGTCCTGGTTGGCAGGTATAATCCACAACTCCTAACAACTGTGTTTGTGAGTATTCCATGTTACTCCGTTAATGTTGTATTCTGTTGTATGTATATATGTTGCACTTCTTTCGCACTGTACGTAGTCAATCGTGCTAATCTCTCATGCCGTCTGGCCAGCAATTCAGCATGTGTCACGAATGCAAGTAATCTAGAAAACTAATTTTCTTGTTATTTTGGATAAAATCAATCCTTGGGACTGTGCCAAATCTCACACAGATTTAGTTTTTCCAATAAGCTATCTAACTTATCAGTGACTCTCTGCAATATACCGGAGTTCAATTCTTCTGATTCCATTTTATTTCTTGTGTTCCCCGATTTGTTTCTAATACTCAATTGTGTGTTGATTTGTGAATTATTGTATCCGTTTAGGTGGAGGGGAGGAGGATGTATGACATACATTTCACTCTCGCGATCCGACCCGGATTTCAATTACGAATTAGAACACTGGTCGCGAAAACCTCTACGTAAATTCCACACGGCCTTCTGGGACTGCATTATTTAAATGGAATTTGTTTCACGCAAGCAAACTCTGGACTGGCTTCGACATTCAGAGTCTCATCAGTAGAGCCAGGCTCGATTGAACCAATTCAGTTGAACTGCCAGGTGTTTATAGGCAAGGGGTGTCTCCGTCAGATATAAGTCTTAGTTCGAAGCAAAACTATTAAATACACAACACAAATTTATAATTAGCATCGTTGTGGAGCTTATAACAAAACAATGCAATCAGAAAACAATGCGTCTTCTTCGCATATCTCTCCTGCCACATAAAAATTGAAGTACTTATTTTTACACATAAACCACAAGGTCAAAAATATCATGCTTTATATAAACTGTAATTAAACATTATTGGGGAAACATCTCTTTCTGTTCAATTTACACATGAAGTTGAATGTGGCTGGGTGGTCCAGTGGACCATTCATTGCCTCTCCCGGCCCTGCTCAAACGTCGATTGAATTCGAGCAGACAACTGAGCAGCCCAACCATAATCCACATTATTGGTTGTTCCTTAAGCCTTTACTGCACCACTCCTCTCACAGCCTCATCCCTGCCGAACTGCCACATTCCACACAGAGCCACCATTGCTGTGCATGGCAGGTTCACTACTCGTGAACAACAGAGACCATGAGACGCAGAACCAGAGCTCTGGACGTTCGACTCATCTAGGCTTGAGTGAGCGCGCCAGAAGATCCGGTGGTCAGCTGCACGCAGAGTCCACTCGGCACGCGCCGTGTGCGCGCATTGGCCACCCACCTCCTCGTCGTGCGCCGTGCCGGCCTTCACGAGTGCTGGCTCACAGCACTTGCCCCCAACAGTCTGCTAAAGGCTAAACGGGGGATCTTTGTCTCTGCAGGGTGCTACAAGGTGGGCTCCGAGGCAAGAGACGCGGTGCTCTGCTCTCCCTGCCCGCCCGGCTCCTTCACCAGCTTCCCCAACGCGCTGACGCACTGCTTGCCGTGCACGCCGTGCCTCCACGGTCAGCCGCGTGCTTCTCGCCACCTCACCGTGGCCCGCGTTGAGCCGTTAACGAGAAGCCCCTCGAACGCTCTGCATCTGATTCTCGTGTTGGCGAGAGCACACGTAGAAACCGTAGCGCGTGTAGAAATCCGCTCCTGGTAGGAAAAGGAATAAAGTACAGTCGGGCTGTTTGCTCAAAGGGGGGGGCAGTGACCCGGCCCAGCAGTGGGGCAGTCGCCGCTCGCCATTGTGGAGGTTCGCGGTTCGTATGTATGTTGAACTTCTTTCACCCTGGTTATCACTGCGGTCTGTAAATTCACCGTGATCATGCATGCAGTCTGCTTCGCAGTGAACGTTAAATATTCCGTGCCGTTATTCAAAGAAGTGTAGGCCATTTTGTGCGGGAGTCAGGGTCCAATTTTCAAAAAAAAAAAAATTACTTGCAAAGTACTCGATGGGGAAACAGAAAACACCTCAAACCATCCTACTGAAAGGAGTCTTGAGGCTTTCCTGGGTAAGGTAAACAAGTGTAGTAAATATTACGTAAATATTTTAATTTTAACAATTGTAAATCCACTCCCACAAGCCGTCAAATCAAGCAATGCCACATTGTCTTGGGAGTTAAACTTTGGAGTGTGCACGATCTCAAATTGAGACCTTGGAGGAGTTCGGGGTGGCCACAGAGTGGGGGGGAGCTCTCGAGCTGTGTTGCTGACCGCCGGTGCCCCATGTGTCCGCAGAGAGGGGCCTCGTGCTGGCGAGGAACTGCTCGCGCGACACCGACTCCACCTGTGGCTGCGACTCGCATTCCTTCTGCGCCGTCTTCAGTGGCCAGCACTGTGAGCTCTGCCTGAGAAACTGGACGTGTGCACGCAGCCCCGAGACCACGCAGGGTCTGTACTCGCCCCGTCGCCGGCGCGCCGCTCGGCGAAGGCTGTTTTTTCTCGAGCACCACCACCGCACCACCCCCATGTCAGACATTACACTGCGTAGCCAGGTGATTTAGGTGCCCTGTGCTTTGTCAGCATACCAAAGGAAACGGCAATGGGATCGTGGTTTTGAATCCAAACAGACATCTGTGAGCTAACACGTAGGTTTTATCACGAATCAATACTGATTCATGGTTAGGCCACGTAATGATCTGACCAAATACTGTATTCATAATTAAGACATTGAGCACCCAACACAGCTAAACAAATGTAACTTTCGCTCGGTGTACAAGCAATCATTGCGCCAATTATTGTGTAACCTCACCGCTGAGTTGAAGAACATGTCTCACAACCTCGTTTAGCAAATAAAAATTAAACCATGGTGGCTGTCTTAATGACACAAACTTGACCGGATCATTACGTGGCCTCACCGCGAATTAATTCTGAATCAGTAATTTGTGATCAGCACAGTGCAACGAGCAGCCGGCTGCTGATTGGCTCATCGAACACGGTGCGACTCGTCTCAGTTGGGTCACTATCCATTCACCATACTTCCTCGTGCTGGTCATTGTGGATTGGTGAAGGGGGAGAGGCATGAATAGTTCAGATATCACTTTTCACTGTCACCAGGAATCAAACTGAGATTGTCGGGTTCAATGCGCAGTGCGATAAACTTCTGCGACATCGCGACACACCAAATCAAATTGGTTTGATGCCTCCTCGTCATTCAGATTATTGCAGCATTCCAGTGCATCGTACACTGTCTAGTGCTTGTTTAAATGTAACTTTCAATGAACATGATACTGTATATACTTTGATATTTTTACGTGAAGAGATAAGTAGAGGTGTATTGTCCGCTTATTTATTGTAATGAGAAAGCAGGTTCGGTGGCCAGATTTGCCCACCTCGTCTTCACGGCCTGGTGTGTCCCCCTACACTTCGTGAGCCCTGGAGCTCCATGGAGTCATCCCTTCTCATTTCGTCCCTCCCCCCCACGTGTGGACAAAACGAATGAGAAAGTTTTAAATGAAGTATAATGCAGGCTTGGGTTAGGTTAGGTTAGGCTACGTCCATAGGCCAAACCGTGAACCTGGTATAGAAACCATCCCCAGTGGTCGTGGAAATGGGGCATTAGACATCTGTGGGATTCTTAGAATTAATGCATTTGATTGGCTCATAGAGCCGAACTGAAGAAATTCGTTGGTGACAGTCGGAGACGCTGCTCAGGCCTGAGTGGCCTGACCAGCACATTTGCCGTCTTTCACTGACAATCAACGGCCAAATCTCATCATCATCCTCATTCCGTGTCCGAGTCTAGAATACCATGGTAGATGTAATGTGCTGCGTTGTGCTTGTGTAGTACGCGTACAGAGTAATGGCATTGTATGCACGTGGAATATCTGGATAGGAAATCCGCCGGCCCCTGGGACCAGACAGATGGCTCAATCCTCATATGCACGATGCCCCAGCCGCCTGCATGTGCCGCGTGGCAATGGGGACGCGTCCTTGCCAGCGCACGTCCAAATTGGTCACTCTGCAGTCCCGATGAAACGCGTTTTTCCACCCTGAAGATGCCACCTGTCCGGAAATTGGCATTTGTGTTCGTATGACTGGAATTGAATTGTACCGTACCGATGTCTTGTACTGGTATTGTGGTGAACTTTATGACAAGATACTGCAGAGGTTTGGTAGTCTTCGGGTTGACTGAGAAATAAGTGTGGGTTTGGTCAGTGGAAAGGTGGCATTGCTTTGCCATCTAGATTTTATTTTTTCCAAAAATGCAAGTTAAGAATTTCGGAGTACTGGCGAGTCACAAGTTCCAAGGCAGCATTTTGTTAAAGGAACAGCTGGTATTAAAATACGATTTTTATTTTTCAAGATTTTACTCAGAATTTTATTTTAAGCAGCAGGGCCATAGCTACTCACAGATCAGATGTAATTGTTTCAAACATTTTGTATTCTGTGCATTTCTTACAAATAACGATATACAACCTCAGAACCACGCATGGTATTGATAATTTACCCAAAGGTGACATGTATCTGACCACAATCCTCAAACTGTGCTTCACGTGGTGGCACTTTCCAAGGCATTGCCACTTTGCAGAAAACCCCACGTATATTATGATCCACGATATTGGTCCCATATCATGCGTTACACGTTTGGGATTAAACAAATCTAATTGCGGTGTATTTTTATTGTCCTTTGAAATTTATTTCATTGAGAGTTTTTTGCACAAGCTTATAACACCGGTATTTCACCCAACAATGCCTCACGCGTGTGGGATTGGTCGCAGCATGTGAGCATGCCTAGGCAGATGGGAAACACGCCACGGATCCCAAGAGCGAGGAGCACATGGGCAGCATAGCCGCTGCATGTGAGGGGCACGTGCGAGCGCTTGAGATTCCTGCGCGAGCGCAGTACTGGAATAGCGTTGACGTTTGGCCACGTGCTCGTGGCGTGCACTGCCTCGACTCGTGAGCCTCCCACAGGGCCAGAGCTAATGGCGCTGCGAATGAGCCACGAAGAGCTCAATGTCGGCAGCATTGGTTCAACGCAAGCAAACTCTGGAACTGTTTCGACATTCAGTCTCTCGTCAGCAGAGTCAGGGTTGCTTGAACCAATGCTTGTGTTGCTCACCGTCGGTAACACATGTGCCTGACAACAAGGGCTTGGGTTTGATACCTGACTCGGGCACTTTTCTATGTGGAGTTTATGTTCTCTCCCAGTTTTGCATGGGTTTTCTCTAGGTTTTCCGGTTTACTTCGAAAGCTAAACCCACACACACACAGTGGAACTGGTGTTGTCCAAACATCCCAAAGCTGAAAGTGGAGCTGCACATTTCTCATTAAAGACATTATACACAGCAGCAGCATTGCCCGCTACTGTGAAAACTTGTCAGGAGCCTTCTGAAAAAGTTTTGAGGCTACTTAGCCACCACGAACGTTGCATAGGTCTGATACGTGTCCTTTTCCCACAGGTAGCCTGCATACAGAGGCTGTGACACGCATCCTCATCGGGGTGTCCGTGTTCGCGCTGTGCATCCTGTGCATCACCGGATTCTTCACGTGCAAGTCCTGCGTGCTGGCTCTGCGCGCGCCCGGCCGGTAGCGGCAGCCCCAGTGACGGCAACGCGAGGGCTGGCACCACACCGGCACACCAATACACATCGGCACACCAGGACACATCAGCACTGTACCACCACACCGGCGCACACCAGTATACACCAGCACTGTACCGGCACCTCACCGGCACAGCAGAACACACCGGCGCACCGGCACACCAGTACACGCCAGCACCCACTGCTGTGGCTTCACCATGGATGGACGCGAGCCTGCGCCAGTGGAGCCGACCACTGCGAGTGCCAGATCCTCATCGGGGAGGCCAGGATCGTGGCAATCCTTCTCCATCAAGGAAAGTCAGTAATATTTACTGCAAAAAATAAACCTCTCTTCTTCTTTTTGTACAGTTGCTGAGTACAGGCCCAAGGGCTCGAAATACTAAAGCGGCCAGCAACAATCAACACCATCACAGTTGTAGTCGATAAGAGTTACCACGTTGCTTGAATTGAGCAAAGTTATTATAAGGGCTTGAGAAACGAGAGGATGTGAGGGAATTCAGAATTTGAGCAGTACAACGGAACAAGCAGAAATAGAAGTGTTGTGACCTGCAGCGTGGTGTGTGGTTGAGTCAGCGAGTGAGTGCATGGGTGAATGGATGAGTGAGTGTGTTATCTGCAGTGTGGCGGTTGAACAGTGTGAATGAGACTAAAGTCAGTCTGGCAGACAGTGTCCTTAACACAGGTGGATGCATCAAAGAATGACATTCAGACGAACAGTAACCATTGGTAGCAGTGATCGAAGAGTGATAAAGAGACAACTCATCACTGCTGAGGGAGGGGCTGGAATGAATCGGTGAGTGCTGGATCATCATTCAACCCGACTGCTTCACTTTGAATTATATCAGATGTCGTGAGGTGGGAACTGGGTACTTCAGCCCAGGCACGAGATAACCGCTGTGGAGTGGCCTTCTCTCTGTGCAGTGACGTGGCGCATGACGCGTATGCTCTAGCCGTGTTTTGCCAGGCACTGCAGCTTCAATGATGTAGCACTACCATCGTAAACATTTGTTGACTCCGAACGTACAATATTTGGCAAATTTACTTAAATAATAATGAACTTTCCTCAACTTTAAAGTGTGATTATATACAACTTATGATACAGATGAGTTACGTGAAAAAGGTGAAATTAATCTTTATTTACATAGCACACTCCAAATCGTCCATAATACAGGTTTTCTTTTTGGGTTAGATCGCATAAATAAATGTGTTGTTAAAGCCGCCACCACTCGACACAACCAATTAGTAAGGTTTGTCACGTAAACATAACGAATTGGCATGTTCTGTTATTATGGATAATATTGGTTCGCGAAAGCCCACGTGCTAAACACACTCCAATTTGATGTTGGTAAAATAACGTGCAGCGGTGAGCTCGTAGCCACGAGGCGCGTTTATGAGTGGACGTGGTGTTGGGCGAACAGAACATTGAATCGGCACCACTCAGATCTTGCATTTGAATTCTAAGAATTTCCCCAAGGCAACACTGTGATCACTCGCATCATCTCAGTGTATTATTTATTATGATTGTACTCGAGAGTCTCAACTCTCTTCACAGTACGGGGTGATGTTGCTGCTCAGTAATTGCTGGTAATGTTGCAGCTTTGGGATATTTGGCAAATACCGGGTACATTGTTGTGTTTTCAGACATGGGAGGAAACCCATGCAGAACTGGGGGAGAACACCTAATTTCCTGGTTTATTTGTAGCTCAGAGGTGGCAACTGCGGGAGCAACCCTGCCCCGATCCACGAGGCCACTGCGCGTCTACAGGACCCACGCAGGCATGGTGCAGCAACATTGTTATCTCGGCATGTGTTTCTTTCCCAGTTTTTATCATTCATATTAATAAACGCTAAAGACGTATTGTATTGTCCTGATAAACATAAACATTGGGCCACGTGACAAATCTCAATGTGTGACAATTCATAGTTTTGCCATTGGCCACTCCCAACTGTATCCACATTGGTGAGGAGTACGAGCGAGGAAGACCAAACACGGGCATCCTTCTCCAGTCAGCCCAAGTCGATCAAAACACGGTGCAGTTTCGTGCAATAACGTTTCAACACCGGTACCAGATCATGGTACAGACCCATTCCTGCCACCCGAGCACAGATGCCAATTCCCACATTGGAAATTGTGGCAAGGCACCCCTCGTGCGATGACACAGGAGACAATTTACTGTCTCTTCTGCAGTAGTGACCTCTCTGCGTAGCCACACATCTACTTGTCCGTTCCTCCGGTGTCTCCACCACCCGATATCCAGCCGACCGACTTATGCAAAACTTCCCTTTGAGCCTTGCTCGACAACAATCATTTAAAGCAATGTTTTATGTTTCATGTGATGTGCTGACCTTTCAGATTCCATAACCATGAAATGCAGACACTTGAAAACATTGTTTCGGAGTAAACTTCAACGAGTGTTGTATTCAAACGAGGACCTCAGATTTGCTAATTTAGCTCTGGCAATGGATGATAATTAGGTCTCCGTTTAAAAGCAGACCCCTGGTCCCAATGGGGTTTTAACCTCGTCGTAAAGGTCACAAGTCTACGAACATTAGCGCTCAGGAACACGTGCCGGACTCCTTCCTGTAGGTGGCGACGTGGAACCTGAGGTAGCGCATTCGCCACTCGTTGTGGAGGCTCACAGTTCGAATTCAGCGGTTGCCCTGGTTAATACTGTGGGCGTAGTAACCGTACTAACCATACGCGTGGACCTTAACAATCCCCGCACGTCATTCGCAAGAGTAGGCCGATGTGTGCTGGCATTAAGATCTAAATTTGGCAAATTCGAAAATGACCCGCAAATTACTAAATTAGGAATCCACACCCAGCAGCCAAGTATCGTCCCCTAGTGGTAGAATAATGCCCCAGGTCACTCTTACGAATTACCCTATCTTGGTGTCTTGAGTTCCTATCTGGTTTCACAAAATAAACTTGGAACTATGATTCCACGTTCAGTATGAGAAAAATGTAACCCTCAACCTTCGTCCAAACAATCCCTTTAACTTGTAACAATTGTAATCTTCATATAACCAATGAGAGGGTGAATTCATAAAATGATCTCCTAAAATGTAAAATTACTTTCTGTCCTATGTTCATGTTTACATACATCTGGTACTGTGCTGTAGTAATGTTTTATTTAAAACTGTTGAAATCTCACACACACACACGCGCGTTTGTAATTGCAGACAAAACTATGATTGGTAATCTCTTCTGAAGTTTGGAGAACTGCTGTATTTAAAATGGTTTAGTTGTAAATATACGTTTTCTGTTAATAACAGGCGTCTGACACATCCGAGAATCTGTGCAGATTTACTTTAAATGTTTTATTTTATTTGTTGAACTGTTAAAACTACATAAAAGCAGTTCTGGATTTCAGTTTGTCTCGTTCTAGCAGCGACACAACAAGCACTACAATGTATAAACGGCAACAACCATTGGCCAACAAGACGCACAGAAGAGGTCATTTACAGGCCGAAAAATTAATTGGCTATTGGTTAATTAAAATATTTCACCTGGGAAATCCCTTGAGATGGAACATCTCATTTACAAAGGTGTCCAGGGCGTCAATTGTCATAGCCATCACAAAACATCATGCCGCATATACCAAGGCCATAGGATTGGTCCTCACAACCAAATTGTGGCCATACTATTGTAATGACGACTTGACACACTTCTCTTGAGATGGCACTTCATTGAAGACACATTCACTTGACACAAGCAGAGACCCCACTGCAACAGCCCTGAGTCTCCCGCGCATCTCCCTTATATACCGACGGAGGCCACGCCCCCCTTCCCAAACCTTCTATCTGACTCTGGACGCTTGCTCCACCAGCACTCTCCCGTCCTCTTCTGTCACCTGACCATGCTCCATTCTCGATCATTCCCGTAGCCACCAGTCCCTTCGTGCTCACAACTGATACCCGTCATTACCTGCCGTGGCCACTAGTATATTCGCACTGGAGGCTGACTCCCCTGTCACTACCTGCCCTGGCCACTAGTCCACTCACACTCTACTGTCATTACACTATCTTAGGCAACAGCAGGACAATGAGGTCACTGCATAGCGATGTCACTTTTGTGAGTGCAGTGTAGCTGGCATTAACTGCTGCTGCGTTGTGCCTCATGCTTACTAACCCACACATACACTCACATAATTAGATTGCAAAAGATAATTGGTATCACGAGTAGCTTTCAAGACGTAATTATCTAAATCTTTGTAAAGGCCTTCAAACATGAGAAAAAACTGGCGATTAAAGGATGTTCTAAAAATGATAATCAAGTGCATTTGGTATTCGCGCCATTCTTATAGCGCAAGGTGATTATCACAAAGGATGGCGCCGCTGTGTTTTGTAGACGTAGTCTCCAGTGATTTCACAGCAGGGGGCAATGACGTTGCCGTGTGAAATCCCAATTGGCTAATTTGCAGAATCATTTAAAAAATTTGACAAATTTGGACCATGACACTGGCACGGGATGTTTAATGTCTATTGAAAAGAAGACAGTGTGTTTGACGGGCGATGCACACGTGGGAATAACCAGGGCGGCCAGCCGCATTCCAATTGCAACAAGCGGCGAAGGCGCTACCGCCGGGCCACGGAGGACTTTATGGGCCGATGGGCCATATCGGCCCATCGTCAGAACCGCCTTGATGTCAGTCTCGCTTCGGTGGCGGCTGGCGCGGCAAGGGGGGGCCACCGTCTCTGTAGGCCTCCACCAGCACCACTCCAGCGCACACGGTCACAAAACCGCACGCCGCACCCAGCGCCGCTACCGCGCTCGCGCCGGCCCACTCGCGGAACAGCACGGAGGATGCCGCCGTCACCGAGACGGTGAAGCCGGCGTAGTACACGGGCACCACGGTGGCCGAGCTGGACACGGCCAGCGCGCGCGTCAGATACCGCAGCTGTGCCGGCAGCGATACCGCGAGCACCGCCGCCGCGGCCAGCGCCAGCCGTGGGGCATGCGGCGCGCCGGGGGGCGCCGCCGAGGGCAGCAACTCCGAGACGGCGAGGCCCAGGCCCTTGGCGCTCGGCACCGTGAAGCTGCCGAAAAGTGAGCAGATGGCAATCGGCACCAGCGCGTCGGAGCTTCCGGCGGGAGACGCCGCTCGCAGCACGAGCGCCAGCAGCGCCAGCAGCACCAGGGCCACGTAGACCCAGAACACTGCAGGGGTCAAGAGGAGACAGAGGAATCTTAGAGAGGAAGGGTTACATGATCCCTGACTTGCATCGTCCTATCACCCGGCCGGGTGGCTCAGCGGAAGAGCGAGCAGCTCGCCGTCGAAAGGTTGCGAGTTCAAATCCTGGTTGGAGTTGACTCAGCCCAGTGCAGTGAGCGGGTGAGTGTGTTGTTATGACCTGCAGTGTGGTGGTGGTTGAACACGGTGCAGATGAGACGAAACAGTCAGTCTGGTAGACCGAGCCCTCAACACGAATGGTAAACATGGCCGTAGTGATAGAAAAGAGAAAAAAAAAGTGATGTAAAGACAGAAAAAAGAAAGAGACCCTGTTTGGCAGCTGGGCGTGGGTCTTACCTGGGTCAGTGAGGCGGTCCTCGAGCTCTGCCAGACGTTTGACTTCGCTGCCCTTGGGGGTGTGGATGATGATCTCAATGCAACCGACACAGCAGAGCACGCACCCCAGTTTTCCGAGCGGGGACAGCCGCTCACCCAGCAGCCACGAAGCCAGCACGGCCCTGACAGTGGCAGCAGCACACGCAGCAGGGATAGTGACAACACCACACGCAGCAGGGACAGTGGCAGCACCACACGCAGCAGCGACAGCAGTGACAGTGGCAGCAGCACACGCAGCAGTGACAGTGACAGCACCACACGCAGAAATGACAGTGAGAGCAGTGTCAGTGGCAGCAGTGACAGCGGCAGCAGCACACGCAGTAGTGACAGTGACAGCAGTGACAGTGGCAACATCACACGCAGCAGTGACAGTGGCAGCATCACACGCAGCAGTGACAGTGGCAACACCACAGGCAGCAGTGACAGTGACAGCAGCACACGCAGCAGTGACAGTGGCAACATCACACGCAGCAGTGACAGTGGCAGCAGAACACGCAGCAGTGACAGTGGCAACACCACACGCAGCAGTGACAGTGG
>JAAXLI020001232.1:218029-246179 GCA_014621495.2 Entosphenus tridentatus | reverse complement strand
CAGCACGGGTACCATCACAGCACGGGTACCATCACAGCACGGGTACCCTCACAGCACGGGTACCCTCACAGCACGGGTACCCTCACAGCACGGGTACTCTCACGTGGTACAGCCTGCATGTCGCACAGAATACAGCTGAGTGCGGTGTAGTCTCGTGGCTTGTTGCATACACAGTTATCCACTCTCCCTATTCTATGCTTGCGAGTGGCAATTCGTTCAGGAGCTAAATGACAATGCTCTATACCCCTTAAGGCATTTTATGCAACCGATCGCAGGCTTTTGCTAAGCCACAGCTGTGCAGGCTGCACCGCTTGTCACTGCTGCTGTGTAGTGACTTCAACTGAGTCGCAGACGGACTCTTGGAGGCAACACGTTTAACACCAACACACGGGGTAACTGGCCCTTAATAGAACAACAAGCTATGGTGGTGACCACCAGGCTAACTACACTCGTCACAACGTAACTGGTGTAGTTAACCGGGTGGTGACCACCAGGCTAACTACACTAATTACAACCTAACTAGCTACTATGGACCGGACCACACCTAGGGTCCAGGTCCACGTGTTGGAGACTCGGTAGAACGTAGACGAATGTTTCTTCAGGATGAACAACAACGCCGGTCCCTCTGGGGGACCCGGCTTATATTCCCTGCGGCGTCGCTGGCTCCGCCCTTGGCCACGACCACCTTCCAGAATCCTCCAGCAGGATCTGGACCCTGACCACGTGACCGCCCCTAGCCCCCACTTGGGGCCCCTTTGTAGACTTAACCGGTCACGTGTCCTCTTGGGTCAACCAGAGTGCCATGGCCTTTAGTAACCCCTTTTTCCTACGGCCGGCACTTCCACACCCTGTCCTGTAGGGCTGGCACTACACGCCACGTGCGCCATCCAGCGCTCACCGAGCCCCTCTAGGGCCGGTACTACACCCACATAGTGGTGTCCGCGATGTCGTTGCATCGCACGCCGTGCCTGTCTAGGGCCAGCACTGTACAGTGACATCCCACCATGTCACTACATCTGCACGGAGGTCACTGGTTCAAATGCAGCCTTGGCTCGGCGTTGACCACGTGTGACAACGTGTGAGTGAGACGCCGTACTGTGTGCTGCAGGACAACATCCTGCTGATTCCGCGAGCGGGCCTCCGTGTGGTGTATTCAAGGATGATGGTGGGCCCTTTACTCTGGCAAAATGTTTTCTTGTTGCTAACTGTTGGGAGTTATTGAGTGGAAAGGGTTTCCACTTTGGTACAAGCAACACCCAATTGTGACTGTTGTGCATTGTGGCTAGCCATTTGTCATCACACCACCGGTTTGCGTGCCTGGCTATGTGACTGACCACATAACTTGCTTGTGTCATTAGCTGGATGATTATAACTGGCTGTGTGACCGGCCACGTTGTGATTGGCTGCGTGATTGGCGAATCATTTCTGGTTGTAATTGGCTTATTGTTGGGCCCAGAGAATTCAGACGGAAGCAGTCAAGGCAATGCATGTGGGGCAGGTGCAGTGACGGCACTGCTCTCGGTAAACGAAAGAACGAGATTTCTGGGCTGGGGGAATTTGCAGGTTGGTAACCTGAGCCAGCGGTGAAGAATTCTACATTCGCTTGGGGGGAAATTTATCCGTAAGATCATTATAACTTTTCCACACTGTCACGCAAGATCGTGAGTTGATGTTGTACAGGTGAAATTTGGTAGGTGTGAGTAATTTTATATTTGGCTATTCGGCTATGGAATAACCACAAAGTACCTGCACCTGAAAATTACATCATAGGGTCTTCAACGTCCACTGCATAGCAGAGGGTGAATTCAGAAAAACCTTTCAGATACAGTGAGGGAAAAAAGTATTTGATCCCCTGCTGATTTTGTACGTTTGCCCACTGACAAAGAAATGATCAGTCTATAATTTTAATGGTAGGTTTATTTGAACAGTGAGAAACAGAATAACAACAAAAAATCCAGAAAAACGCATGTCAAAAATGTTATAAATTGATTTGCATTTTAATGAGGGAAATAAGTATTTGACCCCTCTGCAAAACATGACTTAGTACTTGGTGGCAAAACCCTTGTTGGCAATCACAGAGGTCATACGTTTCTTGTAGTTGGCCACCAGGTTTGCACACATCTCAGGAGGGATTTTGTCCCACTCCTCTTTGCAGATCTTCTCCAAGTCATTAAGGTTTCGAAGCTGACGTTTGGCAACTCGAACCTTCAGCTGCCTCCACAGATTTTCTATGGGATTAAGGTCTGGAGACTGGCTAGGCCACTCCAGGACCTTAATGTGCTTCTTCTTGAGCCACTCCTTTGTTGCCTTGGCCGTGTGTTTTTAGGTCATTGTCATGCTGGAATACCCATCCACGACCCATTTTCAATGCCCTGGCTGAGGGAAGGAGGTTCTCACCCAAGATTTGACGGTACATGGCCCCGTCCATCGTCCCTTTGATGCGGTGGAGTTGTCCTGTCCCCTTAGCAGAAAAACACCCTCAAAGCATAATGTTTCCACCTCCATGTTTGACGATGGGGATGGTGTTCTTGGGATCATAGGCAGCATTCCTCCTCCTCTAAACACGGCGAGTTGAGTTGATGCCAAAGAACTCCATTTTGGTCTCATCTGACCACAACACCTTCACCTAGTTGTCCTCTGAATCATTCATATGTTCATTGGCAAACTTCAGACGGGCATGTATATGTGCTTTCTTGAGCAGGGGGACCTTGCGGGCACTGCAGGATTTCAGTCCTTCACGGCGTAGTGTGTTATCAACTGTTTTCTTGGGTGACTATGGTCCCAGCTGCCTTGAGATCATTGACAAGATCCCCCCGTGTAGTTCTGGGCTGATTCCTCACCGTTCTCATGATCATTGCAACTCCATGAAGTGAGATCTTGCATGGAGCCCCAGGCCGAGGGAGATTGACAGTTCTTTTGTGTTTCTTCCATTTGCGAATGATTGCACCAACTGTTGTCACATTCTCACCAAGCTGCTTGGCGATGGTCTTGTAGCCCATTCCAGCCTTGTGTAGGTCTACAATCTTGTCCCTGACATCCTTGGATATCTCTTTGGTCTTGGCCATGGTGGAGAGTTTGGAATCTGATTGATTGATTGCTTCTGTGAACAGGTGTCTTTTATACAGGTAACAAGCTGAGATTAGGAGCACTCCCTTTAAGAGTGTGCTCCTAATCTCAGCTTGTTACCTGTATAAAAGACACCTGGAAGCCAGAAATCTTTTTGATTGAGAGGGGGTAAAATACTTATTTCCCTCATTAAAATGCAAATCAATTGATAAAATTTTTGACATGCATTTTTCTGGATTTTGTTGCCGTTATTCTGTCTCTCACTGTTCAAATAAACCTACCATTAAAATTATAGACTGATCATTTCTTTGTCAGTGGGCAAATGTACAAAATCAGCAGGGGATCAAATACTTTTCTCCCTCACTGTATTTTTGGGTACCGCTGAGGACTGTTCAAATAACTCCGTACGAACTGGCTCAGTGCTGCATGTGCTCACTATGTTACCTGCCCATCAACGACACCGCCAAATGCAAGCGTCTCATGATGGTGTCGACGTGAAATGACATTCTGGTGGAATGCATGAGCCTGCCTCGTTTCATGAGTGTCCGTCGTGTGATATTTTCCATTTGAATTGCAGATGTGTGAAGGAGCAGTCTTGTCCCGTTAAGCCGTGGCCACGTTTAGCTCCGGCTACAGAGGGACGTGAGGTGAACGTGAGGCTGCAGACATGCCCAGCAAACATTTTGTGCTGAAGCCCCAAGCTCGCTGCGACACCAAATGGCTGGAGACAGAGCTACAGGTGAGAACGTGTGCCTGGTTACCACGGCGTCATGGTTGCCACTGTGGCGAGAGATTAGCGCTCTCTAACAGGACTGTGTGCCGGAGCGTGTTTGCCCCCGAAATCTCGTTGTGCGCGGGTGCACAGTCTATCCGAATACGACGTAAAAACCACAGTTCAGGTGTCAAGTTTATTTTTTGTTGAACCAGGGGAGAACTCTTAAGAGGCAAGGATAAGTCTCATTTGCATGATGGATCTGGGTCACCAAAATGACACAAATATAAAATATAAAAACCAAGTAAATATGCAATAATGATTTTTAATAAAAAGTTGTTTTATTCATTCTTAGCAAATCCAAGTCGAGATAAACAACCAAATAAAAATCAAGGCAAAACAACCACGTTCCATACCAAATAGCGGCGGGCAAACATAATGTTGAATACAAAATATTTTTCAGTCATTATTTATAAATACCATTCATATTGAAATAAAGTTACAGAAACATCCAAATCGATTGAGGTTGATTATTGCACCCGTGTGCAAACAGAGGAGGACGCGTGTCCAACACAGCAAGTTCGCGCGGTATGCTAATGCAGCAAGCCTGCTTATGATGCCCAGTGCAACGTGCCTGCCCCTGACGCGCGACGTGACGCAGAGCAGCCGCATTGTCACGTGCGGTGTGCAGCTCGACGGCAATGCGCGTGTTGTGTAAAGGTGCAGCATCCCTTTAGAACTGCTTTTTGTGTTTTTTTTTGTTGTCTTTGCCCGTCCTGAAACGTGGCTACGTACGGTGTGAAAGAAGTTCAACGTACAAACATACAACAACAACCGCCATTCGCCACTAAGTGGCGGTGACGTCACCACGACGCTTGTGCCAGGCCATGTGCACCTTGAGGCCACGTGAAGTGGCAAACGCCAGCTGGCAGGAGGTCACGGGGCAGACCTAGGTGCCACGGGTCGACTGACTGAGATGACCGAGATGACTGGCTGATGCACCACCTGTGCCCCCTACTGTGCCAACTTGCTGTGCTTTATCCACCCGGCACTTCGCTCGTTGTTGTGAGCGTCGCTCCTCCGCCCTCCGTTGTTGCTGGAGGGCGACTGCTTCCAACTGCCCAGTAGCGTCCTTCACGAGCCTCCTCCACAGAGGCCGATCTTGACACCGCTGGTACCAGTCATCGGCAAGTCCACTCAGCTCCATGTCCTCCTGTACCACATCACTCCGTCTCTTCTCTAGCCTATGCCATGCCCGTTTAGCCCCCTCGATCCGGCCGAACAATAGCTGTTTCGGCATGTGGTGGCTGGGCATGCGGGTTACATGACCCAGCCAACGCAGCCTTGCCTGCCAGAGGAGCTCACCGATGGGACTTTGCCCAGATCTTTCAAGGATTTGTGAGCTCCTCACACAATCCAGCCTGGTTAAATCCAGGATGGATCGTAGGCAGGCCAGCCTAAATGTTTCCACCCGGCGAAGATGCTCCATTAGGGGGGTCCACGTTTCGCAAGCGTAGAGAACGGAAGGAATGACTGTGGCCGAGAAGACTTGAAGCTTCGTGCGGAGCGACAGACCAGGTAGCTTCTACACAGCGTTACGCAACCGGTGAAAGGATATTGCCGCTCCACTGATTCGGAGTGAGACCTCTGCTGTTAAATTGGAGCCGGTCATAAGCACACTGCCCAGGTATAGGAAACTCTCCACTCTCTCCACTACTGCCCCATCACCGATTGGGAGTTGTGGGGGTGGAGTGTCCGATGGTACAAAATACCCAGGCAGGTGCTTAGTTTTGGTGGGGCTGATGGTAAGGCCCCACCTCTTAGTGGCACGCTCCAGTCTCAGCAGCAGCGTCTCCAACTCCTCCCCTGAATGAGCAGCTATTACCAAATCATCGGCATACATAACGTGGTTGACCAATAGGGAGCCATCCCTTGATCGCACCCAGGCATCGATCAGCCTCCCATTATATCTGTACCAAATGGAGATTCCCCCGGTACAGCTATTGAAGGCTTCACGAACTACGTGGTCAAAATAGATGTTAAATAATGTGGGAGCCAGAGGACATCCCTGTCGCACCCCAAGGTGTACAGGGAAAGGCTCTGACTCCCACACACATACACACACACACTCCAGTGCGCCGCCTATGTGTGAGTGCAGATCAGATCACTGCACATGCTGTGTATATTGCTCGGGGGAGTATGGCGCACGTGCATTTGGACAGCGCAGGCAGTGGGTGAATGACCCAGATGTGCAGCCGAATGCAGCATCGGAGTACATCATGTGTAAACGCTTGTTACTCAGTTTAAAATATCTGACTATGTAGAGGGCTGCAGAGCTTGGGGATTGTTGGCACCGGCTCGCTGTCTGACTGCCTTCCGGCTTGACTGCGTTTCCTCCGGGATTGTGAGATGCAATTTGCATGAATGATGCTATATATAGAAAACAAAACTTACTATTGTTATTAATATTATATGAAGCAACTCGCACACGAGTATCCTAATGCAGTCTGCTTAGGGGTGCAGGTTTTACAGCATGTATGCACGTGCAACTGAGTACGTTATTGTTTAACGTATCGTATGCACGTGCAACTGAGTACGTTATTGTTTAACGTATCGTATGCACGTGCAACTGAGTACGTTATTGTTTAACGTATCGGATGCATAGCTTGACGCGAACCTCGGCGTTGCATAGCTTGACGCGAACCTCGGCGAACGCGCTGCCGCCCTTCGTATCTCAGTCTAATTCTGTACACAAAACCGCGCAGCCCTAGTGTATTGCACATAGTTGCACAATGTGCCGAGCTGTGTAGCCTATTGCAAAATACACGGACGTACACAAGCGAGAGCCGTCTGTTGCAGTGGCACGTGCTCGCCGCACACACGCTGCCAAGTACCCGGCACGGTCAGTTGCGGGTTTGCCGTGCAGCACGATGTTGATGCGATTTGCTGTCCGCTGACGGTGCATGTCACCCTCCCACAACACCATCTCGGTTTAGCGATGCGGCCTGTCTTTTACGGGTACCGGCTGTGAGATTACATCTAGTGACGTTTTCATTCCCAACCCCCCCTTTTCTGCATAAGTAAACGTGATGTCTCGAACTTGCGTACGTCTCTTATCCACGCTCTCCGCTTGTTGTATCTCGGTGTAATTCCAAAAAGTTGCAGAACCAAGGCTCTACCTTGGTAAAATTTTGTCCGTGAAAATAATCGAATATCGCCATGCTTATTATCTCTGAGACATTCGTCTAGCTTATCATACACATCGATTGGAAACTTTAATCTTTAGGTACAGTGGTGTGGTGCCTTTTGGTTATCAAGTTCTGTCCAACTTGCGCTTGCACATTTTTTTTCATAGCAAGGTCTCGCTAGCAAAAATATCATCCTGGCGTGCTCCACTTCGGTTAAATACAGGTCATTGAAAAGTATTGAATGTTGCCATTCTGCAACATTGCTCATTTTGACATGATGGAGGATATTACAATGAAACTCTGTCGATATGCAGCATTTAAAATTTGTTCTGTAATTTGAATCATTATAACCTTTGGTAACATTGTTTTCACAGGTCATACATTTGTATCGTGTACATTGTTGTTTGCCACCAGACAATGGTCCATTGTAGATGTAATCAATAACCCGAACCAAACCATCATTCGCTTGGGTTGCAGCAGCATGAGTGGTACCACTGTGTGCACCAGTTGTTGATAAGGAATGTTTTGCAACGGTTAAAGTGCATCATTAGACCTCCTTTGCCAGTACCAAAATATAATAATAGGGTTTTTCCCCTTTTTTCTGGCAACAAAACTGTAACCTTTTTACAAGGAATCATGTGTGCATTAACCACAATACTTGTGGTCAAGCACCAATTGAGACGACGCTCAAAAGAAAGCCGTCTCATGTGTGGGACCAATCAGTTTCAAGGACAATGCATATATTCTTCTTGGTTCTTTCGGTAAAGTCACATAGAAGGGAAGTAATATTTGATTATGTTTTATTATTATTTTTATTATTTTATTACTTCCCTTTTACGTGACTTTACCGAAAGAACCAAGAAGATGAATCCATGCAGTCACGAAAGCTTTAAATCGAAATTTAATAAATATATTATCAGTGTGTTTTTTGTTTGCATTTTAACCACAAGTATTGTCGTTAATCCACACATGATTCCTTGTAACAAGGTTTCAGTTTTGTTGCCAGAAAAAAGGGGAAAAACCCTATTATTAGTTAAAGTGCAGTCGATGTTTGTTTACTTTACCAGCAGAGGCCACACACTGATTTTCTTCAGCAACTGCGGCGTTTGGTTGTGTGGCAGCACAGGTCACATGATGCTTCCGTTCTCGGGACCGAGGGCAGAATTTGTGAATTGAGAGTGACCGAAGGAAAGTTGTCGGCCTTGCCCGCCGCTTGGGCTGTAAACGCATATGGGCGTGCGTCTTACGAAACCTAGGGTTAGATGGAAGGCTGTCATTCCAGGAAATCTGTGTTCAAATTGGCCCCGTGGTTGCTATTTGTAGGCGATGTTTAGCAATAACTATTTATATTTAACCCATTTTACAGATGATCTTGAATTTTCACTGCTGAAATCCTTATCCGTGCCTGTCTTGTACACATTCCACCATGGCCTCATGAACGATGTTTTCGCAGGCGCCATAAAGCACCATTTTCCCCAACTTCAGGAGTTGACAGAATACTGTGGCTAGGTTTTATGTCGGTAATTTTAACTCGCTCAAAAGGCTCCACATTAGACTTGTATTCATCATGCGTTGAATGGAGCTCCCATGTTTTGTTTGGAGTGTTTATGCAATAACATCTCATAACCCAGCAGCCAGGGGCACAACGACCTATTTCAACAGGGGGGCTATGCAAGATACGACTGTGGGCCCCCCTCCTTTCTCCCGACGGACTTTTACTCAAATAGTTACGGATGTTTTTAACCCGTAAACAATAATGTCGGCTATAACTATATATATTATTTTAGTTGCACCATATATTGGATTTAGAGCAGCAGTTCTTAGATCAGTAGTTCTTGACCTTTACTGAAGTCTGCAACTGTTTTGGTTCTCAATCGTAAATGTTTTTTATAATGTGAATAAATACACAGGGTTTGATGAAAGAAAGTAGTTGTACTTACATGCCCGTGCTTAATTTGTGTTTTTGATGATTTACCTTCTAAAAAAATCTGGCATGTCTCGCACCCCCAGAAAGGGTATCTCATACCCCCAGGGGGTACGTGCACCGCAGGTTAAGAACTACTGGTTTAGAGGAAGACAGTCTCTCAGTGACTTAATACAAATATTGAAAGATACAATACTCGCAATTCAGTTATCACGCATCTTGCTTTCATGCTGGCCCCATCGGTCTAAGATTTTCTCAAAGTGGGTGAATCGTGCAACTCTATGCTGCTCTATTGATATGATAGCGGGATGAGTTAATAAGGCTTGGTCCATGATAGACTGCAGGTACATTTTTACTAATACTTTTTCTTATTTTTTTCACTTATTTATAGTCCATGGAGATTCACAAACCTGTTCATTTGGAATCAAAATAAATAAACAGACAATACTCCTTCACATATCTGTCCATCCACGTGAAAATACGAGTGTGTGTGTGTGTGTTTTTTACGCATGCATTTTGCCACACGGCCTTCTGAGGGCTGAATGTCAGCAGCATTGGTTCAACACAAGCAAAGTCTGGACCGATTTTGACATTCAACGTCTCATCAGCAGTCTGGTTTGCTAGAACCGATGCTGGTGAACTAGATGTTTATAGGCCAAGATCCTCTCTGTTAAATATGGGTCCTAGTTGGTGAAAAACGATGTAATACTCGGCACAATATTTCATTGGGGTTGTTGTGGAGATTATAAGCAGACAGTATCTGGATGCATTGTATGTTTGTCCAGCCAACTAATACATGCCATATGAATACATGTTTGGATTTAAGTATGTGCTATCTTTGAAATTCATAACAAGGTACACATACCTAAATTTACACTTGCAAAATAACATTCCTTCGTGCAACTATAATGTTACGTCCTTGGCATAGACGGTGGATGAGCCATCACGTCTCTTCTCTGGTTGCTGTTTGTGTGGTTGCTAAGGCTATTAATATAACTCGGGCACGATTTGAACTATTATGAACTATTGTTCATTTCTAGTCGGCATCTTGCAATTCACCCCTCGCTGTCGGTGTTGTGATTTGATTCGAACAGAATTAATATTTGTCTCGAGTTTACCATCTCGCTTGTGTCGTTTGCGGTTTATTCTATCTTGTGTGTGCAGTATTATTCGCTCCATTTGCCTGGATGTAGCATGAGCATAGCATTTGCATACATTGTTTTCAGTGAAATAATTGGCATGGTCCATCTCATAATGGAGTTCTGCAGTAACATTTTATTATTTTAATACACGTAAATATTTTGTACCCGTGTTTAGGTTTGCAGGGTTTGTTATGTACACGTGGAAACTTTCTCCATTCTTTGGCTTGTCTCTAAAATGACAAAATGGCCACACATGCAGTTGTTTTGAGATGGTGGTGTGCATAAAGCTGAGAGCACATATTTGTGTCAATTTTAAAACCAAATTTTTCAAGTTTCCGAAACTATCCAAGTTTTCTCCAGGCCCCAGTGTACAAACTCCCACTACACCGTCCCTAATTGCCCGGAGCATCGGCCTGTAATAAGATATATTAATATTGTTGTATAACAAGGCAGGGTTAACTAAATTATGGCCACGCACATTTTGCTACTGGTTTTAAATAGTGCGCTTAGGGTCGGTTGTAAATCAATAAGAGCTGTTGTGTTCACTGCGATTGCTTTAGCAAGACCGGTCTCCTCCCACTGTCAGCAACACAACATCTGCAGCCGTCGAAGTGTGTCATCAGTGCTGCTTGCAAATAAATCGCCACCGCGTTAATTTTGTTTACGAGCCTTGCAAGCCTTGTGAGGCAAGGCGTGCGCCTCTGCATTCGTGAGCTTTCTTTCGAGAACGGTCGCTAAATGTGGAGGCTGTGTGATGCCTTGTGCTCGTGGAATAATATTGAATCCTCTTGGCATTTACAAACCGTTCACTTATGGAATTAATGTAAATACTTGTTTTTAATTCGCATTCTAAATATAACTTGCTCCTAAATTATAATCTTGTTCGCTTGGTTTTAATTTTAATTCGTCTTTTTTTCCCATCTCTGCATTTGGATGTATTGGTGGTACATCGGTGCAGCATTACACACCGGTTATCATAAAACATTCTGACGATGTCCCTCTTGCCTTTGAGTGAGCTGCAGACTCTCAATCTGAAGTTACCTTTGATTCAGCAGCTGTTTTCCCATTTGAATGTGTGGCGACACCACGAGTCGTAATCTTTTGATGCCACCGTCCGCCAAGAAATTATTCTGGAAATGAATCGAGGAACCGTCCGACCAAGTCTAGGGCACGAGGAGTCAAATCTGCCTTTGGAACAGGGAGCAGCCAATCGTTATCGGGCTGGGTGCTGCTATACGGCAACAGACTGTGAAACGTCGTGTTCAAAGGCATCTCGTGATGTCGAAGCAGTCGACATCACGAGAACTGACTTTGAAGCACCCTGCAATATTTTTTGACCAGGGTTGCAAATCGCGGGAAAATACATATTTAGAAAAATGTGATTTTTTTTATATACCACACGCCAAAGGTAAAATTTTAACTTAAAACTTTCGTGACTGCAAGAATTAATATTTATTGGTTCCTTCGGTAAAGTCACGTAGATAGAAAAATGTTAATAAAAATAAAGTGAATGAAAAATATATATACACTAATGTAGACTGTGGCCTGGTTCTTAATCAGAGTGAGTGTACTCATAATGTAGTCTACATTATAGACTGCCAGTACACTCACCAAACTTAATAACCAGTCTACATTCGTTTTTTTCACTGTTTTTGTATTTATATTTTCTTTTTCTAGCTACGTGACTTTACCGAAAGAACCAAAGAATATGTACACCAAAGGTGCACTGCCAATACGTTCACTTGGTGATATTCTGCTTTGTTTGATCTTGCCCTACATTGACTGCGCTCTCTGGATATTTAGATGCTCCAGACAGTGAGGCACACACCCCAAACTTTGGGGTCATTTTGACAAAACAAACACATTTCTTGGTTGCAGCTGATCTTCAGCCGAGATGGGCTGTGCACTCTGTGGAACGAGATGGTGAAGGATGGTGAGGTGTCCTTCGTGTACTGCGATGGACCCCAGAATTCCAACGAAGCGGCGAGTCCCAAAGGTAGCGTGCGTTTATGCGTTCACGCAACTCTATGCTGTACTATTTTATTTTACCAGGTAATGCCCACTGAGCTATGTAGCTCTTTTCAGAATTGACCTGGCCATCACAAATGATAGTTCAACGAAATTACCTATCACGTGGAAATGTATAGCAGCTAAAGTCTCTAAACGCATGTTTCTAAATGTGGAGGGAAAAATCGGAAGACCCGAAGAAAAATCGACGGGACCACGGGGAGAATATGCACACTTCAAATATACAGGCTTTCAGGGTCGGGATCGAACTCATGACCTCATGTATACCAGGCGAGGTAGTTAACATCTCGCAACCATGGCACCCAATCTCTATTTCTTCTTGCTGATGGTTTCTCTGCACAACTCCTCATCGTGCTTGTTGCACCTTGACGCAGGAGTCGCCCAGCGGCAGCGCGTTCACTGTCTCTTCCAGAGCCCTGCCGTTCGAATCCTGCAGGCAACCCTGGTTAATACTGCGGGTGTAATAACCATAAACTAGGTGCCATCTGCCTCACAGTGGACGGTAGAGATCCTGTGATGTCCTTCAAAATGAGAAGTCCATTGTGTGGCCTGCATCATTATGTCCAAATTTGCCAAATTCGAAAATTTACAGGAATACCCCGATGTACGCCTTCCCGTTTTACGTACTTTCACTGTAACTTACTCAACTTATTGATTTCCAGTCCCGTTTTGCATTGTGGTACCTTGCCATAAGCTAATTGAGATTTGCAAACTTTACCATGAAGACCCAAATGGCTCTCGCTGCCTGGCAACATTGAGGAGCCAGATGGTGCCCAAGCTTGAGTCTCCCTGATTGGCTTTAGTCTTTCTTACGTGTACCCGTACTCTATTCATATTTTGTTCCTCACATACCGTATTTATGGCAGCAATTTTTATACAAGATTACACTTGTTTTGAATGATAAACAACTAATAATACATATAGTATAATGGATATCTTAAAATATCAATAATATACACTTTTTACACCGATTGTTGCACAGTACAGATGTGCAGTGGGTCACTGAGCATCCTCTATTTATGTACTGTACCACGTTATGATCCATCGCCCCATCTCTTTGCTTCGATTTAAGTCCTTTCGATTTGCGTTCTGATTTTCAGGAACGCATTCTGCGCGTTAACCAGGGCATGGCTTTACTCACACATTTCTCAATTGGGGTTGTACACAGCAACATCACCACGTACTGGCAGATTAATGCCTGGATTGCAGGACATCTGGTGAGTCACCTTGTGCCCACAGGGGTAGCAAGGATGGCTACCCGTCGCCCTTTCAAATACTTGGAATGAGATGCCACGCAAGTCCCCTCGTCACGTGTAAAGTGCTCCGAGGCGCCCGGCGTAGAGGAGGGCGGCTCTGTCAAAATCATTCTCGTTGTGATGATCATCGTCGCTGTCGTCATCGCCATCATGACGAGAGTGTGCACGTGGGCAGATGAAAGCCGGGAGTCGCAGTCGAGCTCCAGGAAGGAGGAGGCCAACGAGCGCGAGAAGGAGGAGGATGAGCTGCAGGCCCCGCCGCGCCAGGCCCGCGCCATCATGGACTCGTGGGTGTGGGGCAAGCAGCCCGGTGCGTTCCCGGCCCCCGTGCTCCCTGCTCGTAAAGCGACCGATGGGCACGGTACACATAGTGTCCCCGGATTCAAACCATAGTGACTCATAAGAAGAATTGTAGGTGCACACGAGGCAGACTGCGTTATGCTTTGCCGTGGAGCATTGTGGGTACATTTCATATAGGAGGACAAAGTTCAGTTTCTCCACGTACAAATACAATAATTTGCATCCATCAGCATATTGGCTTCAACAAACCTGACTGCCTGATGAGACCCAGAAGGTTAATACTGGTACAGACTTGATTTGTTTACACAAATCCTGTTTGATAATATTAGTCTGCAAAATAAAAAGGCTGATGAACTGAAGCTAAATAATTAAGACACAGAATGGAATTCTGCTTATATATAATAATATATTGTACTAATAATATACAACTATATAATGAGCTTGCATTCTTACAGAGATAAGGGCAGAGGGTCCTCCATTTAGTATTTTGTGCCCTCTGATTGCTGGTGCTCCTTCGTTAGTCTCGACCGCCAGCTGTCGAGCCTTCGAGCGACGACCGGCTAGAAGAGCGGTCTGTGTGTCTCTCTTCCCCCTCTCACCCCCCTTGCTGCAGACATGAGCGAGCTGCGCGAGTGCCTGCAAGTGCTCGTGAGCGAGCAGCAGGATATGGCGGCACAGGCGGCCTCCAGCACGCTGTCGGCTGCCCGTCTCCGCCAGCGGCTGCTCATTCTGGAGCGCTACCTGCTGGCGCTGGGCCGCAGCCTGCCGCCGTCACCCGCCTCACCCGCCGACGGCAAGGGCCCGCCCGCAGGCACGCCCAGCGCCACCGCCCCCTCCGCCACCGCCCAGAACGGCGGCGGCACGGGCTCTGTTGCGGCCGCTGCCGCTGTTACCGCCGCGGTGACCGACAAGTGCGGGTGAGGCCCAAGGTTAACTTGCAGCCTTCGCACAGGCTCTCCTGCGTAGAGATCAGTTCGTACGATCCGCTTGAGATGTTGACGTCGCCTACTTGCGTTTTGACACGTAGGCTTTCGCTGACCGATATTATCCATAATAGAGGTTTTTGTTGGGTTAAATCGCGCGACTATAAATGTGTCATTAAACCCGCCACCATCCGACACAGCCAATTAGTAAGGTTTGTCACGTAAACATAACGTGCCAATTAGTTACTACTTCAGCAGACCGGTATTGTTGGAGAGTAAACCCACAACATTTACAATTCGAGTACCGTGACGTTTCGTCGGGCGATTATCCAGAATTGCAACGATGTACAATTACGTCTCCCCAGTGTCTGTACAAAAGGGGAAAGGGTGAGGGACACGAGGCGATATGGGGGAGCTTTGTCCGTTGTTTTTGTTGTTGTTTTCCAGCATGCGGGCAGTGGGGAAGGGCGTCGAGGGGCTGGCTCGCGTGGGCTCTCGAGCTGCCCTCTCCTTCGCCTTTGCCTTCCTGCGCAGAGCCTGGCGTTCGGGTTCGTAACCTCCCCTCCGTGTCCATGCGTGAACGTGCACACGCCAGGTGTTTGTCCGTCATTGGTTGTTTGTTTTCGTTATTTGTGTACAATCAAGTCTAGCTTGATTTTGTTGTCACTGCCAGATACGGCTTGGATTATATTTAAAGGCAGGTCAGCGTTGTACAAAATAAATTGTCTCAGCCTTTGCTCTCGTTTCCCCAAAGAACTGCATTCAATAGTTTCTTTCTTCTGTGAGGAAATATTTACAATTTCCAGCAGCGGCCACACACTGCTCGCGGTGCAAAGCTAATCCACTAATGTTGCTTCAGCCCCAGTGGCATTTGGCTGCGTGGCAGTGCCTCCATTATCAGGACCGAAGGCAGAATTTGTGACTTGAGAGTGAACGAAGGAAAGTTGTTGGCCTTGTCCGCCGCTTGGGCTGTAAACGCAGGTGGGCGTACATCTTACGAAACCTTGGGTTAGATGGAAGGCTGTCATTTGTCAGGAAATCTGTGGTCAATTTTGCCCCGTGGCTGCTATATTTAAGCGGTGTTTAGCAATACAAATGTATAATTAACCCATTTTAGATGTTATTTTGACTTTCTACTGCTGAAATCCTTATCTGTGCCCGTATTGTACACATTCCACCATGACCTCATGAACAGGCTCCATAAACCATGATGTTCTCAACTTCAGGAGTTGACACAGAATACTGTGGCATGGTTTTATGTCGGTTATTTGAACTTGCTCAAAAAACTCGATGTTAGACCTGTATTCTTCTTGCGTTGAATGGAGCATGTTTTGTTTGGAGTGCTAATGCCAATAACATCTCGTAACCCAGCAGCCGACGACCTATTTCAACAGGGGGGCTATGCAATGTACGACTGTGATCCCCCCCTCCTTTCTCCCGACTGACTTTTACTGAAATAGCTACAGATGTTTTTAACCCATATCCAAGAATATGTAGGATATAACTATATATATTATTTTAGTTGCACAGTCTTACAGTCACAGTATTAATACAAAGATTTAAGGACAATATTCAATGCCGGCCCATCGGTCGAGGATTTCCTATCTCATGCTCACGGCCACCCTGAACCAGTCTTGGGCCTCCCCTGGGTCGATTTAAACTTCAAATGAGAACCTGGTGCGATGTGTATACATTGTCACTCGGGAGACAAAGGTGGCCGGGCGTCGTGCTGGCCACCCTCCACCTTGAGTGCCGTACCAGCCTTCATAGCTTGCTGCTCTCTAACAGCACTTGCCCCAACAAGTCTGTTGTCTTTGCGAGTGCAGGCGAAGATGCGGACCTGTGCAGCGAGCTGCTGCAGGAGTCGCTGGATGCACTGCAGGCCTTGCCCGAGGGCACGCTCTTCGACGAGACCAGCGTCTCCGCCGTGTGGCTGGAGGTGGTGGAGCGAGCCACCAAATTTCTGCGCTCCGTCGTCACTGGGTGCGTGCCGGGGGGCCCCCCCACCCCGCCACCCTCACTCCCACCCCCACCTCCACCTCCACCTCGCTTCACGTTCTCCTCGCCGGTCCTGGTGGCCGTGCTGCACGCGGCCCGTCATCCGGCACCGTGGAGGCGTCGGGGGTTGGTGGATCGCACGATTGTTGTGAACCTCCCTACCTGCCGCAAGCGTCGGCAGGAGAGAAAGTGGATTAACATCTTTCCATCCGGATGTTCTCCGGGTGCTCTGGTTTTTCTCCCACGTGTATAAAGGCTCGTGTGATTTCGCTGGAAATGTCTTGGGCGACGTTGGTGCCGGCTCACCGCCTGGTTACGCTCATCTGCATTTTCTCGTGCCTCTTAATTATAACGAAAAACTGCGCTTTACAAGTTTGAGCTTTTGTTTTAGAGATTGTTTCACTTTTCGATTTAAAGCTTTCGTGACTGCAGGGATTCATCTTCTTGGTTCTTTTGGTAATAGAAGGGAAATAATAAAATAATAAAAATAAAAATAATAAAATACAATTCTCACGACGTTTTTATTATTTCCCTTCTACGTGACTTTACCGAAAGAACCAAGTAGATTGTTTTGCGTTATGTATTTTGTGTTCTTTTCCCCATTTTTTTTTCATTTATCCCATTTACACAGGCTGCCATGTAAAAAAAAACATAATTCCAATATGCATGGTGAGGTGTGATTGAGAACTTTTCTTATACCACGCTTTGACTACTTACAGTTGTAACTTAACTGCAAAACTTCACAGCCTTCTGTGCGGTATCCTGTTCTATAGGGGTGTTACGGTGGCGAGATGTTCACTACCTCGTCTGGTATACAGGAGGTCGGGGGTTCGATCCGACCCCTGACACCTGTATATTTGGAGTTTGCATGTTCTCCCCATGGTCGCGTGGATTTTTCTCCTGTCCTCCGGTTTTTCCCTCCACATTTAGAAACACGTCTTTAGAGTATTTGGCTGCTGTAAATGTCCACTTGCTAAGCCACTTCGTTGTGATATCGTTTATTGCCAGGATGCTTCTGAAAAAGAGCTATATAGCTTAATCGGGCTTACCTGGTAAAATAAAAATAGTTTAGTTTTTTTAGTATAGTTCAACACAATACTACCAGTTCTCGGAACTAAGAAATGCCTGCCACTTGAGCATAGATGCAGATTCTCGGACTTTCCGGGTCACTTAGGGTTGCCACCTGGAACCGTGAGAGTTGCAGGCCAGTTGACCGCGTCCATCTGCTCCGATCTCCTGCAGTCGGAGAGCTTCCACGTCTCTCAGCCCCATACCCTCCAATGTTGGTTGCCCACCTCCGATTAGCGCGGTTTGTTACGTACGATGCAAGAGAAGTTCAACACGTACATATGTTTGTCCAACTTGGTCTGTGTCGACTCCACCGTTTATGCCGGTCTTGTTTGCCAGTCTGCATCCCTTCGCCGAGTGGGTGTGTTTTCTGCCGGCGCGAGAGTGACGCGGAGTTTGGTGACGCGCGTGTGCCCCCTGTCGTGCAGCGACGTGCATGGAGCCGCCAAGGGCCCTGGCGGGATCCCCCCTCAGGACCAGCACCTGGCCTTGGCGTTGCTGCTCGAGCTCGCGGTGCAGAGAGGAACGCTCAGGTACTGCCCGGCCAACGAGTTAACGTGTTTATTTTTATCGAGCTTGGTCATTGTAAGAACTTGGGGAAAAGAGTCTGTGATGGAATTAATAAGCCGAGCGGTGCGAGGAAAAAAGTGGAATGAGAAGTGTTGTGACCTGCAGTATGGTGAGTTGGTGAGTGGTAGGTGGGCAGGTGTCTGGTAGACCAAGTCGCCAACATGGGTGGAGGAATCGGCGAGTGAAGTTCACGGGAACAGTGGCCATGGTAGTAGCGCTGGAGGAGTAATATAGATTTGACCGTCCACCAGTGAGCGAGCGACTGGGGTGAATTCATAAGTGCTATATCATCATTCAACCTCGACCAATGATAGTATACGAGTGGGTTGGAATGTTTGTTGTTTGTCATGTATGTTTGTTGGTCAGTGTCATCATAGACATGATCAATCTGCTGCTGGATGAAGGCCTGCCTTCTTGTCGATCTAGACAGGTTCTGTTTCTTTCGGGGACTGCTGTTACCTTTTGCCGCCCGTGACTTCAGGTTTTTCTTCACGGGTTTTCCCCTTCTGTGCGCTGATGGCCCGGCTTTCTGCTCCTCCACTCGGTTTTTGCAGCCAGATGCTGTCGGCGGTGCAGCTGCTGCTGCAGCTTTGGGACAGTGGCACGAGAGAGGCGGATAACGAGCGCTCGTCCGAGGGCACCAGCGCGCCCCTGCTGCCTCTGCTGCGCCGGCTGCACCACATCCAGGCTGGCAAGGAGCCTGCCGCCTCTAAGCAGGACGAGCCACAGGCAAGCGCCCGCCTCCCGTACCGGCCTGTTGCAAAAGGGAGCACAGCGATTTCTGGAGAGGGGTAACCAGCCGGCGTCTCTCGCGCCTTTAGGTTTTCCACCTGTCCTGGTTTGGCCCGGACAGTCTGGAAGTTGGAATCCGTTTTCATTCACCATGGCTAGGAATGTAATTAAGTAACAACTATCAATCAACGTCTGAGTTGTAAGTCTAGCTGCTGGCTTCAGCAGGCAATGCGTGTATCACACGCGTGCCCTCTGAGAACACTGTCAGTTGACATGAGTTGGCACAGGGACCCACAGACTTACATAGACATCCATACAGAGACCTATACAGAGACCCATAGACACGGAGCGAGACCCAAAAATTCACATAGACCCACATACTCACACAGAGACCCATACAGAGACCCATAAACTCAAGTAGAGACTCATAGACTTACATAGAGACCCATAGACTCATGATGTGTTCCACTCTTGTGCCGCAGTCACATTTGGGTGATAGTTTGTGGAAGGGTGATTGCGTTTGCCGCGGCCAGGTCGAGTTCTATGCAAGGCAACCCACCGCTTGCAAGGGGGCCGTGAGCCTCCCCTTGGCTGGATGGTGGTGGTGGAATCTGCGACGAGGGGATTATTCGGGATGATGGTTCCGCTCGTCTTGCGTGCTGCCCGGCGTGCGGTTGAGTCCAGCAATGTTTTGGAAAGGCTTTATTGGCTTCTGCGTTTGGGTGGCAAGGATCGATTTCTACTGAGACCTTGTACCGGTATTGTGTTGTTATTGCAGCCGACTGCACAGTTTTGATAGACCTAGGCTGATTGAGAAATATGTCTGAATTTTCTTTTGTGGGAACGGTGGCAGCCCTGCCGACACGGCCACGGGGGAGGGATTGCTCATTGGCAGTACGATTTTTGTGGTTTGGAGAACCAGAGGGGGCAGGTCCATTCTCACTGCGGCTGGAAATCATGTGGCCTGCTGCCGTGTGTGTGCGCGCAAGGGAATGGTGGTATCATGGTTAGCGCGCAACTCTACGAACCGGCGATCCAAGTTCAATTCCTGCTCACGGCCAACACCAGTGACAATGATCTGAACTAGTCCTGGGCCTCCCCTGGGTCAACTCGGCCTCAAATGTTTACCTGCTGCAGTGTGTAAAAACATCGCCGCTGGGGAGGCAAAGATTGTTGGGCGTGGTGCTGGCCACACATCCCCTCGTGCACAGTGCCGGCCTTCATAGGTGCTAGTTGCGAACAGCACTTGCCCCAAAAGTCTGTTAAGGCTATACGGGGGGAATTTTTGTCTCTGTGGGGCACAGGTGCTGGTGAGTCCGCTGGGCCCCAATGAGAGCTTCCTTCGCTACCTGGTGCTGCCTCAGGACAATGAGGTAGAGATCGACTTGCGGCAGACGGCCGTGGTGATCATGGCTCACCTGGACCGACTGGCGGCGCCGTGCCTGCCGCCACCCTGCAACGCGCTGTCCTCACAACCGGTGAGGCTCCTCCTCCCTCGCCCTCCATGCCATGGCCGTGTACCATTTCGGTGGCTAGGAGATGTTAACTACCTCGCCTGGTATACAGGAAGTCGTGGGTTTGATCCCAACCCTGACGCCTGTATATTTGGAGTTTGCATGTCTCTCTGTGGTCATGTGGATTTTTTTCCGAGTCCTCCGACTTTTTCATCCGCATTTAGAATCATGCGTTGAAAGTATTTGGGTATTGCTATATATTTCTACATAATAAGCCACTGCGTTGAGCTATCATGTGGCCAAGTCACTTCTGAAGAAGAGATGTATAGCTCAGTGGGCCTTATCTGGTAAAATAAAAATAGTTTAGTTTTTACTTTGAGATAACGCACGCTTGGCCCTCCAGGATAAAATTTTACAGGTTTATTCGGGAAAACTGTGTAGTGTTGGAGCCATCAGCCCAGATTTATTGAAAGATAGAGGAGTAAAGCGCGGTTGTTTTGGGTCTAATTGCTATTTGGCTTCATAGTCGTACCTGTTATCCTATATTTTAGTCATTTTTGGTGACCCCTCTCGCAAACGAGAGGTCCATCCTCGTCTCTTTAGTTCTCACCTGGTTAAACAAAATCACCGTGAAACCTGAAACATGCAAGCTTAAGGCCTGACTCGTTTGTTTTAAAAGTGCCCTCTTGTTTACTTTCTGCGCTGCTGTGGGGGTTTTTGCCAAGTGCTGGGTTGTTCTGATCGCCCTCCCTCACGCGGTGCCCTGCAGGGGGGCGGCCGCTTTTCCCAGCTCGTCCAGGCCTGGGGTCTCCTGGACTGGGGCGGTCAGACGCTGCCCCTGGTTAACGGCCCCATGCAGGTGGAGGCTCTCTCAGAGCTGGGCCTGGAGCACGTCGCTTGCTCCGAGAAGTGTCTCCTGGCGCTCGCCAAGGACGGCAGGGTCTACGTGCAGCCCTACCACGGCGAGGTACTGCGCCCGCTACCTCGCTGCTCCTTCTGCTCTCCTGCTTCGGTGCTCTGTCTTACCGACAGGTCCCCCCGGCTGCAACCCTCTTCATCCTCCGTTCTCCGCCCTCCTGTTCACTTCCACAAATGGCCCTTTCTGCAGCTCTTCCAATATCCAAATCCTCGGCCTTGCTCTTTACTGCTGCATTCTCCCCTCTTGGACGTCATTTCTCATAACATTACTCGTAACATTGTACACACTCCAGTTCCTCTTTCTCCTCATGACTTCTATTGTCATTCTTCTTTCATTGATGCCATTCAAATGGCTTTATTGGTCATCTTCTTTGCCCAGCCCATTCTCTGCACCCTCCTCCACGTCTCGAACACTTCGAACTGTCTCCACTTTTCCGCCGTTCCATGCAAAGCTACGCTCCACACCATCGTCTTGGCTTGCTTTGCCGTTTCAATCACCGTTCTTGTCAACAACTCTTTCATCTTTTTCTGAATGCTTCTTTTGCCACCCACCCTCGATCTTATTTCTGACATGCTGTGTGACTGCTGGCTATAAGAACGTCCACGGGGCATTTCTACCACCTGTGGTGGCGATTGCTATGAAGCAGTTGGAATATATCATGGGACCTCCTTTGCCAGTATGAAAATATACTAATAGGGTTTTTCCCCTTTTTTTTCTGGCAACAAAAAACTGACACCTTTTGCAAGGAATCATGCTTACATTAACCACAATACTTGCAGTCAAATGCAAACAAAAAACAATACTCTGATAATTTATGCATTTTCTTGGTTCTTTCGGTAAAGTCACGTAGAAGGAAATGCATTTGACTGCAAGTATTGGCAAAGGAGGTCCCATGATGTAGCTGCTCACCCCGAGCTCTCATTACTCTGGTAGTGCATTGTCTTTGAACTGTGCGCTTTTTGGCGTCATCTGGTCGAACACCATATGAGGCTAGGCTCTAAAGAAAGCTGTCTCTGGTGTGGACCAATCAGTTTCAAAGACAATGCATGGAAGGACGTAATAAACCATTTCGGATCTTAACTGATTGTGTTAAGCATATTATTTGCAGCGGCGCCATATTATTAACATTCCTTTCCTTTATTAATTCTGACCTCACTTCCTCCCTTTGATGCTGCTAATCCTGCATAATGCATGGGCATAGTGACTTTAAACCCCTCGCCAGACCCCCTACGCATTTCACAAGTAGTACTAATCGCATGTCTGCATTTCCCATAAATATGCAAAATTCCTCTTGATATGCAAATTATTTTGTCAAGACGCTCTTCGCTCCTCCATCCCAACATAAATAGTCGCTCCAAGCCTGGGGCGTTCCATTCAGACTCTGTCTCCTTGACAGACCTGTTCTCCACCTGAAGACGGCTGCTTGTGTTGTGGCCGAAACGTCGTGATAATTATTTTATTATGTTTTATTTTTATTATTTTATTATTTCCTTCTACGTGACTTTACCGAAAGAACCAAGAAAATGCATAAATTATCAGAGTATTGTTTTTTGTTTGCATTTGACTGCAAGTATTGTGGTTAATGGAAGCATGATTCCTTGCAAAAGGTGTCAGTTTTTTGTTGCCAGAAAAAAGGGGAAAAACCCTATTAGTACAGTTGGAATATGTTTGATGAATTAAAACAATGAAGTTGTCCTCACAGCTCTTAACCGATTCACAGCTGGTTCCCGGGAACCGGTAATGACACACGGGCGAATATCGCTGTTGTTTGTGGGCCACACCCACAACACACACAGGATGCGTCTACTGCCACCTTGTGGCAATAGCTAGAGAATAAAAACATTGCATGAGGAATAACCAAGGTCGGGCCCTATTCATTCTGCAGATTCTTCACCAAAAATAAAATATGACCACTCCCATCTACACGCATATCATGAATGGCTAGCTGCAGGGTGACCTGCATTTGATTCACCCATGGCTGTAAAATGGGTGAAATGAGACCACTGTTTACGTAACTTTGCTGACCGAGTTTGACTTCGTTCACCTGGCTCGAGTGGAGGCCACTCGTTCACCAAAGTCTGCCACGTCGTGAAGCCGCTCCGTTTCTGGCGGTGCCGCTACCGCGACGCGCGTGCCGGCTCGCCCTCGTGCCTTCACCCTCGGTGCCTCCTGCGTGCGCGCACGCAGCAACCGCCGCAGCTGCTGGAGGCGCTGGCGGAGCACGTGGTGGTGAAGGTGGCCACCCACCCACAGGGCAAGCACTTCCTGGCCCTCTCCGCCGACGGGGACGTCTGGTCGTGGGGCTGTGGGGAGAGCGGCTGCCTTGGCCACGGGGACCCCTGGTGAGCCCCTCGGTGCGTGTGGCGGCACTATGGGGGAGGGATCTTCGTCTTTGTTGTGCGCACCGCAGCCGGGGTGGACTTCCCGCTGCCACGCACCAGGGAGTGTCGCTCCTCGGTAGTGGGCGGAGAAGTGACTCGCAGCGGCCGGTACGTTAAGCAGCCAAAACTGTAGCAACTTGGAGCGGTGCCCAGCTCCGTCGCTACAGCTCTCATCACCACGGCTTTACGTGCGCTGTAGCCAAAAGGCCTTCACCACCCTTGCAGTGTGCGAAGCCTGGCGCCGGTGCTAGAATGATGTCGCCGCTGCTTAATGCTGAGAGGCACCTGCTGTTGTTGATGTAAATATTACAGTATCGTCTTAGCAAGCCAACCTTGGTCCGAATTGACACCGAGGAGTCCAGCAGTCGTGAGGTTCTCTTTAGTCGAGTTGCAGGTCTCCCGTAGCTTGTGCTAAGGCCTGAGGCCTGGTCGACCAGTGTCACTGAGCTCGATCTCAACGCAGAGTCGCATTCTTACTTGCACCGAGTATTATCAATTAATGCAATTTTTTGTTTTCATTATTCTAATAGTTTACATCTTTATCTAGGAGAGCCACATTCGGTCGTAGGACTCTTTTCAGAAGGGTTCCCCATTTGGTTTTTATTTTAGGATATTTCATCCATTTGGTGACGAGTTGTGTTTATTATACAAGTTGGAGGAAACTGGAGCACCCTGAGAAACCCCACGCCTTGCGCGAGGGAGCAACGCTCTATCTCCGTAGAGATGGGAATAGATGGCTATTAGTCCACTTGCTGTACTACTGCCTTCTCTGTGCGATGATCCACCAACTCTCGCTGCTACCTCCACAGTTCTGGATTATCACCGTACATGTGCTGGTTAACCGGGGTTGCATTTGTGCTGGGTTGTGTGTGTGCGAATGTGTGTGCGCGTGTGTGTAGGCTATATGGGGAACTTTGTCTTTGTGTGTGGTGGAGTGCGGTAGTGCAGTGGCTAGCGCACGCTACGCTACGAACCTGGCGATACGAGTTTGATTCGCACTCACCGCCAACACCAGTGATGATTATCTGAACCAATCCTAGGCCTCATCTAAGTCGACTCAGCCTCAAATACGTGTGTAAACAATCACCACTCGGGAGACAAAGGCGGCCGGGCGTGGTGCTGGCCACCTACCCTCTTGTGTAACGTTGCCGGCCTTCATAGGTGCTCGTTAATAGCACTTGGCCCAAAAGTCTGTTGAGGCTACACGACGAAGGATCTTTGTCTTGTGTGTGCGGGTGCCGCGGCAGTGCGGTGGACGAGCCCAAGCTGGTGGCGGCGCTGTCGGGCCGTCCGGCTGGCAAGCAAGTGGTGTCTGTGTTCTGCGGGAGCACATACAGCGCGGCCGTCACCGCCGACGGGGAGCTCTACACGTGGGGGCGCGGCAACTACGGCCGCCTGGGCCACGGTGACCTCGCCGCTCTCTCCTCTCCCCTTCTTCCTTCGCACTGCGCCACTGCTGCCCCCTCATTCGTCGCAACTTCGATGGTGCCGTTTGTTGCCGTCTTTGCCCAATGGTCTGTTAAAGACTACCTGGGGTATCTTTGTTCTGTGTCTGTGCAGGCACCAGCGAGGACCAGAGCACCCCCACACTGGTGGCTGCCCTGGCTGGGCTGAAGGTGATCGATGTGGCCTGTGGCACCAAAGACGCACAGACCCTAGCCGTTACGGATAACGGTGTGTGTTTTCTTGTTGTAAATTACTTTTATTGATCCAACCACGGGGGGGGGGGGGGGGGTACAACTTCTGCGACAGATGAGTGGTGCATAGCGGGATAGGCGGCAGACAACCAACATGGACGTGTAGGACCTTAGCGTTACATGGTACGTGCGTCAGATCCCACGCTACGGCAGAACTAGACACGGTTCGCTATCCCGGTCCGGACCACAAGCTGGGTCCCGGACCGCGTGGCTAGAGGCTTCTTCTCCCCGACGTGGATCTTCGAACACCAACACTTTAAAAACCCCGAGCTCCTCACGGAGCTCTCGTTACATGCGCCCGGGCTGGGGCTGGCTCCACCCTCAGCCCCGCCCACCTTCCAGGCTTCTCGAACTCCTTCTCGAATGTTCCCGAGAGCCCCTCGGAACCACGTGACCGCTCCTCGGCCCCCGTCCTCCGGTGGCCCCCCTCCAGTATCGTCTGGTCACGTGACAACAGGTCACAGCCAGAGCGTCATGCCCCAGGGTAACCCTGGCTGGCTGACGCTCCCCCTCGCTCCCTCATTGGGAGCCGGCACCGCACACTGCTCGCGGTGCCTCCGCGCTAACCAGCGCTCACCCAACCACCGCTAGAGTTGGTACTGCATCCCGCAACCCGGGCTACCCGCAATGACAACATTACCGGCCGTGACTTCGCAAGTCCCGGCACCACACAGTGACAAGTACAGTCACTACAGATGCATTCATCGCTACACTCGTTTATGCAGGGAAGCCTCACCGAGTCTCAAGGATCTTTTTTTTCAGGAGGATTCTGCTAAGTATTAGCACGGTGAGGGTGATGATTGCTACCAAGTAAACGTGAGCTTTTTTCAATGTGTGGCAAATGTGGGTCATGATGCCAGCGCTCAATGGCCTACTCTGTTTTGCAAACGTCACGAGGGTTTTAATGTTCACTGAAGCAGACGGCACGCAGTATGATGCTGTTAAAATACACCCATTGTCTTAAGTAAAGCACTTAATGTGCCAATAATTATTCTCTCAGCCCTCCTGTTGTAAAAACAATTTGCACGACCAAATTTAGGTAGGGCGGCGGAGGGTGACCTGAAAAAAAAATTGAAGCTCATTACATGGCCTTAAACAAAAATAGCTACGGGCAGTCCCCAACTTACGAACAGGTACCATTCCTGAGACATTTTTGTAAGTCGAACACAATAATATACTGCATTTAAATGCACGTATGGTCAGTGTTATAAATGTGTTATGGTGCAACAAAAAGGGAAACATTGTTAAACTCATAAATAAGAAAAAACGTTGTGCATTTGCCAAATCAAATAGTTCCGTGGTTCGGTTCGCAAATGCGAGTTCACCTTCGCAATTCAGATGGTTCAAAATAATTATCTTATGGAAGCTCATTCGTCAGAACGGATGTTTGTAAGTCGGGTGTTCGTAAGTCCAGGGACTGCCTGTATCACAAATGGTAGTGTCGCCTTAGAGCCATGCGTCGTGCCAGGTTAAGCAAATGTGTCGACTTTGGTCGTCGCTGGCGGCTCCCCCACCCCCACCTCCCTGCAGGCCAAGTGTGGTCGTGGGGCGACGGAGACTACGGGAAGCTGGGGCGCGGCGGCAGCGACGGCTGCAAGACACCCAAGGCCGTGGACAAGCTGCAGGGCGTGGGCGTGGTGCGCGTGTGGTGCGGCTCCCAGTTCTCGGTGGCGCTGACGCGCGACGGCTGCGTCTACACGTGGGGCAAGGGCGAGCGCAAGCGGCTGGGCCATGGCACTGAGGAGCACGTGCGCTTCCCGCGCCTGCTCGAGGCGCTGCAAGGTACGCGGGGCAGCGGGGCGTGTCCCTGGGCACCCTTAAGTATGGAGGGGTGCTGATGGTAGGGATTATCCAGGTGAATGCTACGCATGCACATGTATGTCGAACTTCTTTGGCACCGTACGTAGCCAACGGCGCTAATTCGAGTTGCGGGGGAAGAGCAACAAACTAAACACGTTTATTATTTAGGCAAAGGTCTGAGGCCTGGTCGTCCCAGTGTCACTCAGCTCGATTTCAACATGCAAAGTCGCATTCTTGCTTTCATGAGGTAGCATTTATTTATTTATTTATTTATTTATTTATAAAAAAAATTTCTTATAACATAATTAATTTACCCAGGAGGGTCCAGCATTGGATTTTTATTTTAAGATGTTTTCAGCCAATTGGTGATGAGTTTCGTTTATTATACAAGTTGGAGGGAACTGGATCACAGGCTTGTACAGCCGACATCTCTAAAGCTGAGTATATTCAATATGATGCTTAATTATCCACTGATTATCCACTGAACCATATAAACTACATTTCTGCTACTGCTGCTACTCCTGATGGCAGTGACGATGATGGCGGTGCGGATGATGTTGTCTAGATGATGCTGTGTGGATGATGGTTGTGCAGATGATGCTGTGTGGGTGACAATGGTTGTGTGGACGATGGTTGTGCAGACGATGGGGTGCGGATGATAATGTGTGGATGCTGCCGCCGGAGGAGAGTGAGACAGAGATGAATGTAAGGATTGAGAGCTCGCTGTCTAGTCGTCTGCGAGAAACGATGCGAATGGTTTCCACTGTTGGCGCAGGTGAGAAGGTACTGGATGTGGCCGTGGGCAGCACGCACTGCTTGGCGCTCACGGAGGAGGGCCTCGTCTACAGCTGGGGCAGCAATGAGCAGTCGCAGCACTTCGACACGGCGCTCAGCAGCAAGCCGCTGCCGACGATGCTCGCGCTGCCCGACACGGATCGCCACCGCGTCGTTGGCATCGCGTGCGGCCCGGCGCAGGTGGGGTGGAGAACGTT
>JAAXLI020001232.1:197068-208029 GCA_014621495.2 Entosphenus tridentatus | reverse complement strand
AATTTTTATTTACCAGGTAGGGCGTACAGAGCTACATAGTAGTTTTCAGAAGCGACTTGGCCACAAATGTTAGCTCAACAAAGTGGCTTATGCATGAGTTTATAGCAGCCAAATACTCTAACCACATTGATTCTAAATGTGGAGGGAAAAAAGGAAAATCCATGTGACCACGGGGAGAGAGACATACAAACTCCAAATATATAGCAGGCATCGGTCGGGATGGAACCCACGACCTCCTACATACCAGGCGATGTAGTTAACATCTCGCCACCGTGTCGCCATTGCGTCGCAACACTTGCTGCAGTGGTCTGTACGGATGTAAGGGTGGTGTGGGGGGGGGGGTCACCTTTGTATTTGTGTAACGTCGCTCTGCGCGGGCCGTGCTGGCAGAGCTTCGTGTGGAGCTCCTGCTCCGACTGGACCGTGGGCCTGCGGGCGCAGCTCGTGGTGGATGTATGCCAGGCCACGTTCGAGCAGCTCGACCCGCTGCTGCACGGCGTGAGCGAGGGCATGGACGGCGCCGCCGACTGGCCCCCCCCCGCAGGAGAAGGAGTGCATGTGCGTGTCGGCGCTGAACCTGCTGCGCCTGCAGGTGGGGGCCCGCGCCGCACACCGCTCCCAACGACGACGGCCGCCGTTCGCCGCTAAGTGGCGGCGACGTTGCCGCCGCGGAGCTTGTGCCAGGCTAGGTGCACTTCGAGGCCGTTACGTGAAGTGTCGAAGGTGCTTTCTACCAGGAGGTCACTGGACAAACTCGTGTGCCATGGGTTGACCGGCAGATGCACCAGCTGTGCTCCCCCACGTTGTCAAGCGCTCCGCTTGTTATAAGCGTCACTCCCCGGCCTTAATTTTTCTTGAAGGGCAACTGCCTCAAAATTCCAAGTCGCGTCCTTCATGAGCCTCTGCCTCAATGCTCGGCCTTCACTCACACACCCACACACTTTACATTGACACGCTTTACATTGACACGTTCATTCACAATAATTGTGTTCATGATCATGGCACATACTACTGTTGACACATAGGTCAATGGTGAATCGATTGTCTACCCAGAGGAATTTGAAACGTGCTCGGCTGTAACGTTAGTCACGGTCAGGTGACTAACATTACAGCCGTTGCACGTCTCGCCTACACATGGCCTCCTCTAACAGTGTTTCACGCTGCCATTCTAGGGCACTGCTGTTGTTACGCCAGTCTCGAGTGCTCGTTGCTCAGATTGCCGACGTCTCCCCCTTTTCTGCCGTCGCCAGCTGCACGCGGCCATCAGCCACCGGGTGGACCCGGCGAGCCTCGGCCTGGGCATGGGCAGCCCGCTGCTCAGCAGCATCAAGCAGGCGGTGGTGACGCTGGCCAGCAACACGGGCGTGTTGCCCTCCGTGCAGTCGGCCGCCCAGGCCGTGCTGCAGAACGGCTGGTCGGTGCTGCTGCCCACAGCCGAGGAACGAGCCCGGGCCCTCTCTGCCCTGCTGCCCGGTGCAGGTCTCTTCCTTCATTCGTGTACTACTTCCTTCGTGTAGTCACTCTGTGGATTGGTTGCAGGCGACACCTGCCGAACTAGGTCACATCTCCAACTCTCCCCTATGCAGGAAATGTTTTTATTACTCGGGCATTCTGTTTATAACTCGTTTGATTAATTCCTTCAGTTCTATAAAAACCACGTTGCAGTATTGCAATTTGTGTTAACGGTCTAGTAGTTTGCGCGTGGGAGTTTACCGGAGATATAAATGGGTTTTGGGCTGGTGGTACGATGCATGGCCGACGTGGGTGTGATGCATTGCTGACGCGGGAGTGGGCGACGTTCGCTCGTGTCGTCTCTGCCGTTGCAGTGTCTGGACACGACGTGGGCATGAGCCCCGGGCGCCGCTTCATGACCGACCTGCTCGTCGGGAGCCTTATGGCGGACGGCGGCCTCGAGTGCGCGCTGAACGCCGCCATCGCCGCCGAGCTCCAGGTGGACACAGACCCCGCCATTCCCGCCCTCGCTTCAGGCGCTGTTTCCCAGCAGGCAGGGAATGCTGTCTGCCTAATAGGCGTGGAGGGTTGCCTGGACGAATTGTCACCAATCATTGCAGAGTTAGCCCGGAGTTTAGCGATACTCTTCTGGATCGCTCTACACAGGTTGTTTAGCTCCACCCCCTGCGCTGTAGTTCTACTCCATGTTCTATAGTAATATTAACTACTTTCATACAAGTTTGGTGGATTCCAAACTCACTGAATGCAGATTGCAATCGTGACTTGGAGAATACTCACGTCCTCTGCAACAGTGTTGTGTGTGCAAGTCTGTTTCGGACCAATTGGCAGAGTGTGGCCATTGTCTTAGGGTGCTTGGTGTTTTTAGGCACGTGGTTTTCCTCACACTCGCCGAATCAAACGGCAAAGAGTAATTTTTCGAGTACATTAAGCTGTAGCCGAAGACCCGGTGATGGAGTGTGAGGTGCGCACGTGCGCTCATGTGTGGCAGCAGGACATCGAGGCCAAGAAGGAGGCGCAGAAGGAGAAGGAGATCGATGAGCAGGAGGCCAACGTGTCGTCGCTGCAGCGCACCGGCTCTCAGCTCGACAAGGACATTATCAACACCGGCCTCTACAACGACTACACCGGCGCCAAGAGCCTGCCGCTGGTGCAGCTCGTCCAGCAGCTGCTCAGGTGCGCGTGCGGACCCTGGCTCTCGCGACCACTATTGTTTTGTATCCCCATGCAATGCCGCTGCTTATGATGCCATGCAGTTGGTGACGTTACGTTGATATTCAAATACCCTCGGTCAGCAGAACACCAGGGAAGGGAACGGCCATGAACATGATGCTAGGAAACCTCTCTTGAGGCCCTGCAGGTGACCCACCTTCGTGCTTCCTAAAGCTGAAGGTGTTTAATCTGTGCCGGTTGTCTGGTGTGTTTGCGATCGGTGGCCCTCTGACTAAAAGCCGAAAGCGATTTTTGGCAGTTGTTTTGGCCCTTTTGACCCCATCAGAGTCGGTGCATGTGAGAACCTGGTTCACTTGCGGGCGGCTTCCCAGACTTGATCCCAGCATCATGACGCTGCTGCCTCATCGCTTGAAATGTGCATGATGGGGTCGTAAGCATTGGATCACCGTGATTGTGTCTGTCAATGAATTACCCTTGCCAGCTTTTGTAGATAATGATACCACGTTGTTATTGTCAGAGGAATGATGGGGATGACGAATCAGTTGAGTGGGTGCCCCGGTGGCAAGTTGTTAACTACTTCGCCTGGTATACAGGAGGTCGTGGGTTCGATCCCGGCCCTGACGCCTGCTGCTGCTGTATATTTGGAGTTTCCATGTTCTCCCCGTCGTCATGTTAATTTTTCTCCGGGTTCTCTGTTTTTTACCCTCTACATTGAGAAACTGCGTTTAGAGTATTTGGCAGCAATACATTTTCACATATTAAGCCATTGTTGAGCTATCATTTATGGTCGCTTCTGAAAAAGAGCTATATAGCTCTGTGAGCCTTACCTGGAAAAAAATAAATGAGTTTAGTTTATTTGTTCCCCACTGTGCGCGAATGCAGAAACGTGGCATCGCAGACGATCGGCAAGCTGAAGGTTGTGTCCGTGAACATCGCCTCCTCTGAGTTCTGCGAGTTTGGGAGTCCCCCAAGGGAGAAGTCGGCCTCCCTCGACCTCCTGCTGCGCTTTCAGAGGCTGCTGTTCAGCAAGCTGTACCCAGCAGAGGGTGAGTCCACGCTCGTGATGAAAACCCATCTTTGTGAGATTGGGGGACGTAGCAGGATACCTCTGGGGATTAAGGGCCCACTGTGAGGGCACGGAGCCACAGCCTCTTGGTTTCCTGGGTCACGGCTTCTTCCGAGAACACTTAAACGCCTCTGTTTATACTGTAGTATGATTTGGTTGTTTTTGCTCTAAATTATATTTTTGTTTATTGTTGTACATCTTTTTACGTTATTTACGTTATTGCCTTTGTAATGTTTGCGAATGTTACCATCCTGTTCTCTCGAGTTCTCACGCGGTAAACAAAATTAACATGAAACTTGAAACTAATTCCCTTCCACATGGCACGACCCAGGGTTTTGTACTGCATAAATGTGTAATTTTCTAAACACCTGTGTGTGTCAGTGGCTGGGAATGCCCTGTGCACGCTGTTGCTGCTGCTGCCGCCGTGTTCTGACACTCAAGTGTTTGGGATCGGGGAGTGCTGTCAATGTTTTTGGGGTGCTGCTATGACGTGGTCCAGCGGTATTTCGCTCGCGGCTTCTTGCATTGGTTCGGGGTTCGAATCCACCAGGATACCCTGGCTATTCCTGCACATCTGCTTCACAGAGTCCGCCATTGTGTGCCTCCTTCTGCGAAACTACGGCAGAATGTCTATGTACGTGTGTATGTTGAACTTCTTTTGCACCGTAAACGTAGCCACACTGGTATTTAGAGGCGCTGAGACACAGTGGCGCGTTCCTTCGTGATGATAGCCTTGCGCCATATGAATGGCGCGAGTACCAAGTGCAACGAGTTACAATTGAAATCGCTATTCTCCAGGAAGGGTTAACGGGCTCGTTCCCCAGCACCATGGGGCAGGGGCGGAGGGGGGCGGCCTGGGGGGGGCGGGTAGGCAGCGGGGGGGGGCGCCTCACTTGCGTCACACGGCACCTCGCGTGACTCGGCGTTGCCGTTCTTCTGCCCAGGACTGGAGCCCAGCGGCGCCGGCTCCCTGCTCAAGAAGTACATCGTGCTGATGTGCAGCCATGTGGCTGACGTGCTGCCCGTGGCCACCAGCGTGGCCCACTCCAGCAGCCGCCACTTCGCCGAGGTCTCGTACGTCCTGGAGAGCGACCTGTGTGGTATGCACCGTGCCACGGTGTCTCACAAGCGCGCGGCTTGGTGCTCGAGCGGGCTGTGTGCTGCGTGTGTTGCGTGTTTTTTTGCTCCGTTGCTGAGCACAGACCTGAAATGTCAAACGGACGGCAACAAACAAGTATTAAAGTTTCATTGACAGTTTATTGCATTGAGTAGCATTATTATTGTAACAACTTGGGGGAAAAGAGATGATTGGAGGGAATTCAAGACTGGAGCAATGTGAGGGAAGACGCAAAGAGAAGTGTTATCACCTGCAGTGTGGTGAGTGATTGTGTGAGTGGGTAAGTATATGGGTGTGTGGGTGTGTGGGGAGCAGTGGCACAGTGGTTAGCGCACCACACGCACAGCTGTAGAGAGACATGGGGACACACTAATACATATACCATTCTAACGCGTGTAGTTGCCTGTAACATGGGTGTTATTTGTGTCTCCCGATGCCCGCTCTTCCATCGGGCTTTTATTCTCGCACGCAACGCAATGTAATAATTCGCGCCATCGACAAGCGTGGTCTTCACTCCCAGGCATCTTGGGTCCCGCCCAACCGAGCGAAAGAATCCCCAGAACGTGTGGGAACGGTTCCGGGTGGAGGAGCTGCAGGTGCCACCTCCCGCAGCTGTGCGCCCCGCCCGCGTGGGCGCTGACATGCGAGCGCTAACACGCGTGTGCGCCTTGTGCACCAGGCGTGCTCTTGCCGGAGCTGGTGCTCGGCGTCCTGCTGCTGCAGGTGAAGTCGCCGACGCTCGTGCAGGACGCCGGCGCCATCCCCGTGCTCGCCGGGCTGCTCGAGCACCTCGACCGCTTCAACGGCCTGGCGCCCGGCGCGGAGAAGGACGACCACGAGGACCTCGCCTGGCCCGGCATTTTGGGTGACGCCGCTTCCCCCGCTTGCCCTCGCGGGACGCGATTGCCTGCGCCCGCGGCCGACCATTTCCTCATTTCCTTAAAGTCATTCAACTGCGCCCGGCTGGGGTTGCTTGCATCACTCGATCACCGGCCGTTTGCTCGAGCAGCCCTCCTTCAAGCCGATCTCTGTAGACCTCGGAGGCAAGCGGCAAATTAAGAGGGGGGAACGGTAAATGTAAGATATAGGTTTTGCGGCCAATGGCATTATGTTGCCCAACACAAAAATTTGTTATGAAATTGATGCCCGTGTGCATAACGTAAACATACTGTTAGTCAACATTGTAACATTAGTTAACAATGTTAACATTGGTGGAAACCATGGGGTCCTATGGGAGGTGATACGTTTTCCGAAAAACCGTTAACCTATGTTACTGTTAAACGAGGGACTACAGTATAGGATTACAGAGCTCAGGAAAACGGTACCGGTTTTGACTGCCTTCCCGCTTGGCTGTCATTTCCTGCGGTTCTGTGCGAAAACTCTGTGCATTATAAATGTTTCGAGATGCAATTTGCACGAATGACGAGATATAAAAAATAAACATGATTATTATGGCTTTGTATTGCCATCACTGTGGACCTAAGCGCCCCCCCCCTTTCTGTTAGCAGATTGTAGGCAGTCACCTTGATCCGGTTATGGTGCCCCGCCTCAGTGCCCACCCTGACTCTACCATCGTCTATTTCAGTGCCATGGTCGTTCCTGGTGCCGCTCAGCCCCCAGAACAGCGAGGAGGTAACGGTGATCCGCAAGTCAGATCTGGAGAACCACAACAAGGATGGTGGCCAGTGGGCCATCCTGCAGGGCCGCGTCTACGACGTCCTGCTCTTCCACACACAGACACTGGTCGAGAACGGCCACCTGGGTGATTATTCCGCCTGTGCTCTGGGTCACGCTCCCATCACTGGGTTTGCAGGAGGTGTTTTCTTCTGTTCCACTGCTGCTCTCAAGGTCTGGAACTGGCTCTCTGGTGCTCTCTGATTGGTAATGGCACTCTGACTGAGGGCCATAGTCTTTACAATTTAAGTGGTATTTTCCTTAATTATGTTTTTTCCGACAGCAAGAGTACGGAAAGTTTGCTACTGCTCATCACATGAACTAAATCGAGGTATTTATATTTTTAAAGTAAGGTGTGATTGAAAGCACTTTCTAGATGAAGGACAGTCCACCATGGGTCGAGGAGATGGGGGAAGGCCTTGAGCCTGGATTGGATCAGGAGCAGGAAGTCGGCGGCGATGTCGTGCGGCAGCGGCAGAGAGGGAGTGTCCTCCTATTGGTGGAGGCTTTAAACAGAAGGCCTTGCTTGCTGGAGTTGAGAGCATACGGAGGGCAGAGACGATGAGTGGGGCTGTCTCGTGTCATCCCATGCAGCCGAGTACGCGGGCGAGGAGCCTCTGGCTGCACTGGAGACCGCTTTGCACTGTGAAGAGCTCAAGGAGACCATGCAGAGCTTCTGCGTGGGACGCTACCTGGACGTAAGCCCTTCGCTTGTCTGTTGAACCACAGGAGGCCTGCAGGGAGCCCCATGGCAAAGGAAAACGTGTGTGAATTTCAACGTGGACGGTAGGGAGGCTGGCATAATGGTATCACTTGTGCCTCACAACAGGAATGTCCTGGGTTCGATTCCCGACAAGGGCGCCTCTCCGTTTGTTCCCTCTCCATTCTTCATGGATTTCCTCCGCGTTCTCTGGTTTCACCCCCCCATAGCTAAGCACACACACTCACTGGAACGGGTATTGGCCAAACATTCCAATGCAAACAAAACTGACACTGCAAATTACTCAATTGGGATTGCACACAGCAGCATCAACTTTTTACTTAGAAAACTTGTCAGGACCCTCCAAAAGTATCTTAAGACTCAGGGAGGCTGTTGACTAAATGAGTGTAACAACAACAATGAAACTGGTTTCGAAGCTTTCGTGACTGCAGGAATTACTCTGTGGTTATTTCGGTAAAGTCACGTAGAAAGAAATGTAATTAAATAATAATAGAATACGACGTTTCGATTGCAACACAAGTATAACCATCATCAGGTACGAATGAAAGAGAATACAAACCTAGTAAACATAGAAATATCATGGCAATACAGCACAGAGAGTCGGCCAACACAACAGTCAACACCCCACCCGGTTGATTACGTTCTTCCAAAGATTGCTAAATTTGAGAGAGAGACAAAACATAGACACAGACAGACACACAAGCAGAGAGAGACTCACACAGAGATAAACAGAGAGACAACGTCTCTGTGTTGAGGCCTGAAATAGAGAGAGGGGGAGTTGTGTGGAATTCCTGCCCATAGCCGACGGACGAGCTGGACACTGGACTTCTACACAAACAAGCACGGAGCGTTGTGTGGAATTCCTGCCCATAGCGGCCAGAGGAGAGAATGGACTTATAAACAAGCACGGTAGAAAGCAAATTTAGTAAAATTAGGAAGTGTAATGCAATGCAACGCAGAGAGTTGGTTAGCACACAGTTAACGAATCTAGTTTGAACCACCTCTACGGTGAGGGTTTGATGTGCTTGTTTGTTTCACACTTAACTTCTAATTTAGCAATCTTTGGAAGAACGTAATCAACCAGGTGGGGTGTTGACTGTTGTGTTGGCCGACTCTCTGTGTTGTATTGCATTATATATCTAAGTTTACTAGGTTTGTTTTCTGATTCATTTGTACCTGATGATGGTTGCTTGTGTTGCAATTTAAATGTTGTATTCTATTATTATTTAATTTATTTATACGTGACTTTACCGAAAGAACCAAAGACTAACAACAATCAAACGATAATATCCCACACAAAAACTGACGCACGACATGCTGACCACATTGAACAACATTCAGGGGTAATCTTCCTTTCCTCACTGCGTGTAGACTTGTGTAGGCACACAGCATGATGAGCGGTGTTTTAAATTATTTGTGGTAAGCACGCAAGCCCGGTGGTTTTGGGGGAGGGGGAGAAAAAAATGAAGGCTCGATGCCCCAACTTGTGGTGATCTTTTGTCAAGGGGGGGGGGGGGGGGGGGGGAGAGCTTTTTGTTATATATATATGGGTGGGTGGGGGGGGGGTGAAGAGGGGACCTGGAAGAGGTAACCAAGGTTCTAAGGGGAGACCCAGGTGTGGGTGGCGGGGAGGGAGATGGGATGGAAAAAGAACACGCTAGAAATCATACGACATGCTACATGCGACATACTACATACACGCAGCTTTATGGGTGGGGGTGACAAACCTGCACTCGATTCTGGGTCCATCTCACTGTGGCTGACAAGGGGGGGGGGGGGGGGTCTGCCCCTCCTGTGCCCGCTCCCATCTCCCGGCCCTGGCCCTCTCCGCCTTTCCTCTTTTGAAATTCCACAGGAAGGGGGACCCACCTGGTCTCGAATTCTCATTCCTTCCCTTTAAGTTTGTGGGACAGGTGGTCAGGGCCCACATGGGCTAGCAGGGGATTGTGCCTCTGTTTCTATGAGGGGGGTTCATGGTCTTTCCAGTTAGCCAAGATGGTTCTTCTGGCTATGATATTAAAGTTTTGGAGTAGGGCGTGTTTGTGTTTTTGAAAGGGCACCTGGTTTTGATGGGGAGAGGTCAGTGCTACATCTATCATTCAAGAAGGCCTAGATCTTCTGGTATAATTCTGGCGTTTCCAGGCATGATCTGAAAACATGTAGGTAGGATTGTGTTGTGCCTGGGGTGCTTGGCGGGTCAGTGTTGACCCGAACGCTGTTGTCAACAGCCGGAGCAAGACGTGGTGTCGTGCGCAGAGCTGGGCAGCATGCCGTCGCCTCTCGCCGACACGGAGAGAGCCCTGGGCCTGCTCCTGGGCCTGCACTCTGCCCACCTTGCTTGCAGCACCCCGCTGTCAGCCGTCGAGGTGGAATGTGCAGGTACGCGCCATACGCTAGCTGCACCCCCCGGGGATGGTCGCGACGCCGCGTGGCATGAAGACGCGGCTTGGCTACAGCAAACTCCTGAAATCCCCGCCTCGCAGTGAATTAATGGTATGCATCGGGATCGTCACCGTCATCATCATTGTGATCATAACCATCACGTGGTGATACGTTAACTACCTCGCCTGGTATACAGCAGGTCCTGGGTTCGATCCTGACCCCGATGCCTGTATATTTGGAGTTTGCATGTCTCTCTCCCTGTGATTGCGTGATTGAGTCCTCTGTTTTTTCCCTCCACATTTAGAAACACGCCTTTAGAGTATTTGGCTGCTATACATTTACACGTGATAAGCCACTTTGTTGAGCTATTGTATGTGGCCAGGTCACTTCTCAAAAAGAGCTGTATAGCTTAATGGGCCTTACCTGGTAAAATAAAAGTAGTTTTTGTTCAGTAATGGTGAATGTTGTCCCACGGTATACTCATTACAATGACACATTTACACCATAGCCAAAATATACAAAAGTAAATGAAGCGGACAATACGCAACCTTCCAAATTATGTCCAGAATTTGCTTCTTTTGAAATTACGCAATCCTAGAAGGCCATGCGGCTGATGTGATGAGTAAAACATATTTTTTTATATTGTGGGTGGCAAGGTGGCACCATGGTAACACTCATCGCTCACAGAAAAGTGCCTGGGTTCGATTCCCAACTTCAGTGTCTTTTTTAAGTATGGAGTTTTTATGTTCTCTCCCTGTATGCATGGGTTTCCTCCAAAGTTCTTTGGTTTCCCCACACAGCTAAAAAAAAACATAACGTACAATGTAATTGGTATTGTGCATACATCCCAATGCTTAAAAATTACCTTTTAAATTACTCAATTTGGATTACACAAAGAAAATCTCCCACTGCTGCAAAAACTTGGCAAGACCTTCCTGAATAATTCTCGAGACTCGGTGAGGTTTTGCTGGATAAACACGCATAACAAGAACAGTAATAAAATGTATGATGTGGAGAGGGACAGATGTGGGAAGGAGGTGATGGGAAGGAGTTGTACACTAAAAGATACAAGGCACACGGGGTGGACAGTTGAGTCCCAATATTAAACCAGTCGCATTCAGTGGTATGCAATGGCCTTGTTTGCTAAAGTGGTCTTGTCTTTACTCTTTGGTTCTTTCGGTAAAGTCACGTAGGTAGAAATAAAATAAAATAAAAAAATCACGACGTTTCGATCGCAACACAAGCAATCTTCATCAGGTGGACCAACCACAGCAAGAACAAATGCTGAAGTAGGCGAGAGAGCTGCCGTGGCAAGAGGTTATATAGGAAGGAAAGGAGGGAGGAGCAAGGGGGGAGAG
>JAAXLI020001232.1:183867-196968 GCA_014621495.2 Entosphenus tridentatus | reverse complement strand
GGGGGGGTAGGGGAAGGGGGGGTAGGAGAAGGGGGGGGGCTGCGTGAGTGTTAGGGGGAGAAGAAGTGAGGCTGGGGGGGGGTAGTAGGCGGGGCTAGAAGTGGGAAGCTGGGGACATGGGGGAAAGTAACTCAGAAAAATAGGCTAGTACCCGGCAGGTATGATGGTAACAACCACAACAAGTTAAGGCTTTACCTGGTTAATAACATCCTTACAATGATTGTTCAATTTGTATCCATCTTCTCGGGTCAAGTTATGTCTGTTTATATATTTGGATGGCTTCATGAACAAACCTTTGATAGTAGCCCGAAGGTTTGCAGAGTACCTTGATCTCGGAAATATCATGCGAAACATCGTGATTCGTTTTACTTGATTTTATTTCTACCTACGTGACTTTACCGAAAGAACCAAAGAGTATGGATTCCTGTAGTCACGAAAGCTTCAAATCAAGATTGGTCTTGTCTTGCCTGTGTTGTAAATCTTACTCTTTCTCATTGTATCTATGTATGTTGAACTTCTTTCGCACCATATGTAGTAATCAGATGTGTGGAGTTGTCTGCCTCCCATCATTTGTGTTTGGCAATGTAATTTATTTGGCTGTCTGTAGGCGGCCAGCACATACCCTTCCCATGTCCATGCCGTCGTGTCTCGTGGCTAACCTTTGACCTGCTGTCCCGCGACTGCTCCCTCAGAGTGGCTGCAGTCTCCATTGTTCCGAGGCGGGCTGCAGACCAACCCCACTCGCTACAGCTACAACGAGGAGAAGGACGAAGACCACAGCAGCGCGCACGAGTCTCACCCTGCTGGCGCCGCCAAACTTAAGGCCCGCCGCCTCACGCTGCCCGATGCCTCGCAACCCTTCCTGCAGGCCCTGGCGGACAACGCCACCCACGACCACGCTGTCAAGGTGCCTGGGCTAACGTTGATGTCTGATTACCGGGTCGGCGCCACTGACATGGCTGGGGAGCCCCACGCCAAAGAGCGGCACACAACTCCGCGTCCCCTGCGAGCAGCCTTCGAGGGCACTCGTGGTTCACGCTCATTGTGCTCTGAAGCCGGCAGCACGATTCACAACCTCGACGTCGACGGATAGTTGCTCCTCAAAACACATCCGTGCGAAAGAAGAAGCGATGAAAAACGAATGCCGTTCCTGCAAATGAATGCCATTGCTGTGTTTCCTCAACATCTTTGCTTTGTGGTCACGTGCGTGTGGATTTACAGGACTTCCTGTGCCACCTGGAACGCTTCCACAAGCAGAGCAATCTCATGACTCCGATCGCGTTCCCGGCTGAACATCCCGTCGAGGAGATTGGCCGATTGCTGCTCTGCTGCCTTCTCAAGCACCTGGACCTGGGTATACGCAGCAACCTTGGACTTGCAGTGTTGTGATGAGGCCCCCAACTCGGCTGCTTGTTTATTAAAACCCACAACATTTACAATTTGAGTACCATTACATTTCGCCGGTGATTACAACCAGCTTTGTCAGGCGTTTTTCTAGGATTGTGAAGAAGTCTTCCTGTTTCGGTCTTAAATAGAGTAAAGGTGATGTCATCATCATCACCAGCAAAACATCATACTCAAATTGTAAATGTTGTGGGTTTACTCTCCAACACACCGGTGTGCTGAAGTTGTAACTAATTGGCATGCTTTGTTTAGGTGACAAACTTTACTAATTGATTATGTCGGGTGGTGGTGGTTTAACAACACATTTATATTTACGTGATCTAACCCAAAAAAACCTTTATTATGGACGAGCGGGAAGTACCCGGTGTTGCCCGGGCGAAAAAGACACGCACACACACACATAGACTTACACAACAACAACTGCCATTCGCCACTACGTGGCGGTGACGTCACCACGACGCTTGTGCCAGGCTATGTGCACTTTGAGGCCACGTGAAGTGTCGAACGCCCGCTGGCAGGAGGTCATGGGGCAGACCCAGGTGCCACGGGTCGACTGACTGAGATGACCGAGATGACTGGCTGATGCACCACCTGTGCCCCCTACTGTGCCAACTTGGTATGCTTTAGCCACCCGGCGCTCCGCTCGTTGTTGTGAGCATCGCTCCTCCGCCCTCCGTTGTTGTTGGAGCGCGTCTGCCTCCAACTGCCCAGTAGCGTCCTTCACGAGCCTCCTCCACAGAGGCCGATCTTGACACCGCTGGTACCAGTCATCGGCAAGTCCACTCAGCTCCACGTCCTCCTGTACCACATCACTCCATCTCTTCTCTATCCGTGCCGTGCCCGTTTAGCCCCCTCGATCCAGCCAAACAAAGCTGTTTAGGCATGCGGTGGCTGGGCATGCGGGCTACATGACCCAGCCAATGCAGCCTTGCCTGCCGGAGGAGCTCACCGATGGGACTTTGCCCAGATCTTTCAAGGATTTGTGAGCTCCTCACACAATCCAGCCTGGTTAAACCCAGGATGGATCGTAGGCAGGCCAGCCTAAATGTTTCCAACTGGCGAAGATGTTCCATTAGGGGGGTCCACGTTTCGCAAGCGTAGAGAAGGGAGGGAATGACTTTGGCCAAAAAGGCGACAGACCAGGTCGCTTCCACACAGCGTTACGCAACCGATGAAAAAATATTGCCGCTCGACTGATTCGGAGTGGGACCCCTGCTATTAAACCGGAGCCGGTCATGAGTACACTGCCCAGGTATGGGAAACTCTCCGCTTTTTCTACAACTGCCCTATCACCAATTGGGAGTTGTGGGGGTGGAGTGTCCAATGGTACAAAAGACCCAGGCAGGTGCTTAGTTTTGGTGGGGCTGATGGTAAGGCCCCACCTCTTGGTGGCAAGCTCCAGGTTCAGCAGCAGCGCCTCCAACTCCTCCTCTGAGTGAGCAGCAATTACCAGATCATTGGCATACGTAACATTGTTGAGCAATAGGGAGCCATCCCTTGACCATACCCGGGCATCGATCAGCCTCCCATTGTATCTGTACCAGATGGAAATCCTTCCTGTACAGCTATTGAAGGCTTCAAGAACTACGTGGTCGAAATAGATGTTAAATAATGTGGGAGCCAGAGGACATCCTTGTCGCACCCCAAGGTGTACAGGGAATGGCTCCGACTCCCGGCCACGTAGTTTTACCCTGGCCCGCTCACCATCATGAAGGTCCTTTATAATTGTGAGCAGAGGGTCAGGGACTCCGAAAGAACGAAGAACAACCCCAGAGCCCAGGCCTACTGATGGTATCATAGGCCTTGACCAGGTCAATAAAGCAGAGATGTAGGTCTTGTTGGAATTCCCTACACCTCTGCTGTAGCAGACGGACAGAAAATATGGCATCTGTGCAGGACCGCCCTTTCCTGAAACCACATTGGGGCTCTGCAATCCTCTCCTCAGTGTGCCCTAGCTAGGCGATGTTGAATAATCCTTGCCGGGACCTTTCCCGGCACTGAGGAGTGAGATGCCCCGGTAGTTGTTCCAGTCCAATCCTGCGGAACCCGTTGAGTGGTCGAGACTGTTGTTATAATGTCATATAGGGCAGTCTGTGCACAAATGCCACCCTCCCTCAGCATTTCGCTTGGGAGAGAATTAAAGAGCGATTTGTGATCGCGGGCCATTGAGGCAGACTCCATCTCCTCAGCAACCCGCGACATCCACCGATCCTTGCGGTGCCTCACGGATCTCCGAACCTCTGAGCGAAGGCTGCGGTAAGCAGCCTCATTCTCCGACGTGGGATGCTGTAGCCGATGAGAGTGGACCTGTCGCTTTTTCTCAGCCAGCCTGAACACCTCCTCTGTCAGCCAGGGTCTCTGGGGAGGTCTGGATCGTGTACCCAAAGCAGCCATTGCAGCTGCCTCAGTCAAAGTCCTAGACCTCGCCTATTTCCCCTCTGCATCTTACAGATGACTAGTCGATGGTCAGAGGGCAGATCAGCTCCACGTTAGGTCTTAGTGTCAAGGACATGGGCCCGCATTTGTTGTTACGTCACAATGTAGTCCAGCATATGTTCTTGCTTGGACCCGGCATGCATCCATGATGTTGTGTGGATGCGCCGATGCAGGAGCAGCGTGTTGGTAATTACAAGCCCATGGGCTGCACAAAAATCTAGCAGCCTCCTGCTGTTGTTATTGAGCTGAATCTGGCCCATGCCTTCCAATCACTCCAGACCAGGTGCCAGCATCATGACCAACTCTTGCATTGAAGTCACCCAACAAGATGACTGTCCCGAGGGGCCACTTTAGCTAGCACCTGTGACAGGAGGTCATAGAAGACATCTGATTCATCGGCCTTGCCTGCATCCCTCCACGGATGTTTGTCTTCGGTGGGGGCATAAGTAGCCACGCCCACCACTCGCCTCTGGTTGATGGGAGGTGAGCCCAAAGTAGCCTGGGGCTTACAGTTTCCCACACCTCACCGCCACACTCCCACGCCCGCCCCCTTCATTCTTTTGTTTAGAAGAAGAGCCACTTCCTGTTGTTTGGCAGTCTCCTGCCCCAAGAAGAGGACTATCCACCCCTCATGGTGGCAGGAGCCAGAGCCGGTCCATCGGACCTCCTGAATACCACAGAGATCCAGGCGGTACTGGTCCAGCTCCCGACAGAGGAGTGGCAGCCTCTCCTCCACAGTGAGCATTCGAACATTCCACGTGGCCACACGTAGTGGTTTTTTGTTGTTTCTGGAGGAGCCCCGAGGGTAAGGATACAGTCCGCTAGCTCCGCCAAATGGGGTTTGGCCAGAAGATGTCATAGATGCCTGTCTCCCCGGGGCCTCCGGCACAAGCTTATTCATTACATTTTTCATTCGTGTTTTAGTGGTAATTAATTGAAGGTGGAGGGGTTACCAGCCCCTCGCACCCATCTTGAGCCCCCATTTGGCCGCTTCGGTGGTTACAAAAACGCCATGAGGGGAAAGGCTAATTTAATTGGCCCTCCCCCCCACGGCACTGCCCATCACAGCGTTGCCGTCCGGCACCACGAGGAGGTAGGGGGTTGTTTTTGACGACTTGTACACACACATAGACATACACACACATCGACTCGCACACACACATTGACTCGCACACAGACACATGGACTTACACACATCAACACAAATGCACATCGACTAACACGCACACATGGACTTAGACACATACATTATTATTTTAATGTTTACTAAAAATTTTTTTTTATGTTAGTTGTCTACACACACACTAATTTTTATATTTCCTAACTAATTTTTTTAATATTAGTTTTCTATCTACGTGAGTTTAGTGAAAGAAGCAAGAAAATAGTACCTACTTAACAGTGCTGTGGTGAGGACTAGTCCCGTGCAGATCCCCCGGCCTCGCTTAGATTGCCCAGCCGGCCGAGGTGGCACCTTGGCAGGCTGGGGCTGGGCTACTACCCCCCCCCCCCTAATATCGCCCCCGCCCGCTCTACAATAATAGTACGTAAACTCTATAATATTAGTATCTACTGACCCTATAGTAGTAATTTCACACATTGGGGTGGGGGGGTGGAGAGGCAATCACACTTTAAAAATGCAACCAAAAAAACACACGACCGAGGTCTTGTGTGTTTTTTTTGGTTGCATTTTCAACGTGAATGAGAATTTCTCCCCCCCCTCCCCCCCCACCGAACGCGTGCGCGTCGCTAGGGGGCGCGCATGCGCAGATGCGTACATTGCCTTGCTGGGAAGCGCAAATAATAAATATATTACAATAAACTGCACTAAATGGCTAATTAAAGTACTTTAAAGGTGACGAACACGAAATCGGAATAGTGCTGGCTCACCACGGGGCTTATGCCGTTTTACCTGTGTACTTTTTCCCCCACACTTCGCGAGCCAAATCCCTCGCAAATGTCGGCCACACACAGACAGACAGACAAATAATGCCTTTTATAGGTTAGATATTGGTCATGAAAGCCCACGTGTTAAACTGCTAGTTTATTGCACTCTTTTTCAGGAGGGCCTTGCTAGGTTTGTGTAGTCGGTGATATTAGTTTATGTAATTCTCGGTATCAACGACAAAAAAAAACCAATCCCTTTGTTTATTGTATCTTGACTATTTAGTGAGCACGGTTGCTGAGGCAGCCGCAGTTGAATTAAACGCAGCTGCTGGTATAAACATTATTATTATTCCAGAATGATTGACCTTTTACCTTAAGCCTAACCTTCACACCTTGCTAACGTCGTGTTCCTTGTTTTTGTGATGCTCTCGGACAATGCTTGACTCATAACTGTACAGTTGCAAGTTCAAATCCAGATTGGGGTTCGACTCAGCCCATCAACCCTTCCTGGGGTTGAAAAAATAAGTACCACTTTGTTGAAGTCAACAGCAGTTGTCTCAAGGTGAACTGTACCCTTCCCAGGCAAATGGAATTTCCTCCCCAGCGCCGGGGCTTAGGGCAGGCGATGGCGTGAGCACTGCCCACTGCTCGTTTGACACTCTGTGTCACAAACTGTGCCTCATCCCTCGCCTGATTAGCAATGTGGCTTGTCACAGGGCACATGGCTCTGTCGGTGATCGAGCAACTTCCCACGTCAGACCCGAGCAAAGCGGCGAGGCTTCCCAAGCCCCTGGTGGATGTGTGCAGGGCGGTGTACCAGGCGAAGTGCACGCTTATCAAGGCGAGTCCTTCCACCCACCTTCTCACACCGATGACAAGCGCCAGGAGCATTATTCTTGATACCAATTGCCTCGTTTGATTTTTGGACTGAGCTGCGGACACAAGAGGTAGCAGTTTTTTCTGCCTTGTCACTTAGTGCCACTTAGTGGGCCCTCTCTGAGTTATGTTATAGCTTCGAATACGAGCACCAGGACCTTAAAATACACGGTCGAAACTGCCAGTGGAAGTCACACCAGCTGAAGGACAGCATCCATATCCATTGCCAGCCTCTATTATCCAGTGCTGACCTCATCTGCCTGACATCATGAACTGTCTGGCACTCTGCATGCTCATTGCCTTTTGGCAGATCTTGCCCCAAATCAAAGACAAATGGTTACGAAGGAGGCTCAGGACCCCTGTTTGAGATCCTCGGATTTATGTGCCCACTTAGGATTGAGTGGAAGCGACATTACATCGCAGAGTTTTGAGAGTTGTGTGGGAAGTCTTTTCACAAACCATTGAATTGGCTCCACAAATTGGCAGAGGAAAGCATATCAGTGTGGTTCTTTTGCTATTAAACACAGTTGCTGAGCACAGGCCCAAAACATAATGCAGCCAGCAACAAACAGCAGCACTATCAGGGTTATAATAGATTATAGTGTAATACGTTTCTTTAATAGGAGCAAGGTTTTAAGAGCCTTTGGAAAATAGATGATTGGAGGGAATTCTAAAGTGGGGCAGTGCGAGGGAATAAGCAGAATGACAAGTGAGGTGACCTGCAGTGCAGTGGTTGAACTCGGAACGGATGTAACATGGTTGAATGATTCCTCAACATGGGTGGAGGAATCAAGGAAGGAAGGTCTCTGGAACAGTCCCTACTCTTGTAGCAATGGAAGATTGATGAGGAGGGTGACTGGACCGCCAGTGAGCGAGTCGCTGGAGCGAATCCGGGGAGCACTGGATCATCATTCGAGCTGTGATTTGCATTGAGTTCTCCCCCGTCCGGGTTAAGTGAAGTGCGTTGACGTGAGAGCTGACCCCTCACTCCGCGCCTCTCTCCAGACGCACCAGGAGCAGGGCCGCTCCTACAAGGAGGTGTGCGCGCCGGTCACCGAGCGCTGCCGCTTCGTCTTCAACGAGCTGCGCCCAGCCGTCAGCACCGAGCTGTCGGTCACATCGCGTGTGCAGCTGCTGGGCTCGCTGTCACGCTGGCGCAAGATCGTGCAGACGCTCATCCGGCAGAGGCGTGCGCAGGCCGGTAAGCCCTGTGGTGGTGAGATGTTAACCATCTCGCCTGTAATACAGGAGGTCATGGGTTCGATCCCGACCCTGACGCCTGCTGTATATTTAGAGTTTGTATGTTATCTCTCCCCGCGTTTGCATGGATTTTTATCCTAGGTCCTCCGGTTTTTGCCTCCACATTTAGAAATGTGCGTTTAGAGTGATTGGCTGCTGTAAATGTTCACATGATAAGCCACTTCGCCGAGCTATCAGTTGTGGCCAGTTCGCTACTGAAAAAGAGCTATATAGCTCAGGGGGCCTTACCTGGTAAGATACAAAAAAAGTTTAGTTTATAGTTTTTTAAAGAGTATGTTGAACTTCTTTCGCACCGTACATAGCCAACCGTGCTAATCGGAGGGGCAGTTTCCAAGAGGCGTAGGGCAGAAAATTCGTTGTTGAATTTTGCCACTTGGCTGGGCCAGAGGGCCTCAATGTACGGTCCACGGTCCGTAAGGCCGTGATTCCAGAAAGGATGAAAACCTCCCCGTTAGCGCGGTTGGCTAAGTACGATGCACAAAATAAGTTCAACATATCTATATGCAGCCTCATGTCTAGGGCCCACAGAGTTGTGTTCTACTTTGTGCGGCATGCTCATGGCAGAGTCACGAGTTCTGTTGTATAACAATTAAAAAATCACTTTGCAGGCTCTCACTTGGTATTCTTGAAAGGGATTTTATTGGCGTAATGGGGAGAAGGATGCGGTATTGGAAGAGTAACGCTGGGATCCTGAATTTAAATCCAGGCAGTCACCCACCACTAAGTAAAAAAGAGGTGCCCGGTGTTGAATGTTTATAATCTGCCTCCTGCAGTCATTATAAAATACGCAGCTAATTTTGTCGGTGTTTAGTCAGTGTAATCGGCATGTAATTGATTTGAATATCCAACTACATTGACTTGGCTTACACGGCTGGCTTGTCCACGATTCAGTTTCCAAGAAGTCTGTGGATGAGGAGGAACCCAAGGAGGAGGAACCCAAGGAGGAGGAACCCAAGGAGGAGGAGCCCAAGGAGGAGGAGCCGAAAGAAGGCACTCCCAAAGAGGAGGAGCCGAAGGAGGAGGAGGGGGGCCTGGGGGAAGGGCGGCTGGAGTACCCAGGGGCCGTCTGGGAAGGGGCACCTGCATCCTTGCAGGCCCTCCCCCTGGCCTCGCTGTCTGACCACGCCGTTGCGTTCGCTGCCAGGGTACCTATCCCCACGCATTCATCACCGCACGTGTTGGACTCTTGCTCTCGGTTGGGCGGATACCCAAGACGCTTGGGAATGAGACCACCCTTTCTCAGCGGCGCCAATGGTTATGTTGCACTGTGTATTATATAGTTCTCCGTCAGAGACCCATATCTAAGAGAGGGCTCCTTGTCCATAAACATCTGGCAGTTCAACATCATTGATTCAAGCGAGCCTGACTCAGCTGATGAAACGCTTCATATTGAACTGGTGCTGCTGAAATTATGCACTCCCAGAAGGTAGTGCGGCTGATTGGGCGTGTTCAAACATACTTGTGTGTTTTATGTGGAGGTCCAGATATGTGAAGGAGGTGTATTGTCTGCTTATTTACTCTGCTGGTGATAGCCCAGTGTTTTTCACGCAGGGAATGTGATTTCTAATTTCCCCCATTAAACCATTACCTACCCCTACACCCAGATTCCAAGCAAACCTTTGGTATACCTCTGCATAAAATGTAGGAGTACACCGTGGTAAGATGTTAACTACCTCGCCTGGTATACAGGAGGTAGTCGGTTCGATCCCAACCCTGACGCCCTGTATATTTGAAGTTTGCATGTTCTCCCCGTGGTCGTGTGGATTTTTCTCCATGTCCTCCGGTCTTTCCCTCCACATTTTAAACACACGTTTAGAGTATTTGGCTGCTATACATTTCCACGTGGTAAGCCACTTCGTGATAGTCAGGTCGCTTCTGAAAAAGACCTACATAGCTCAGTGGGCCTTTCCTGGTAAAAAAAATAAAGATATATCTGGGTGATCCACCCATCATGCACCATAACGGCCACCGCCGACCATGTGAGCACTGTACCACCATCTTTAGGACAAGGGCGAGGCGATCACTCCGGGCCCGCCAAGGCAGCGCTGGGCGGTGCCGCAGCAGCAGGCGCTGGGAGCCAGCGACCAGGCCCTGCTGATGGGGAAGGTGGTGGAGCTGGTGCTGAAGGAGCAGCCCATGGACGTGGAGAAGCTCCGGCGCTGTCTCCTCAAGCAGGTTGGCACGCAGTAGGCGCATCGCCGAAATGTTCTACCTCGGGGTGGGGGGCGGGGCTTCTCCCAACGCGGTAAACCATTTCCAGTGGCATTTTAATCCTTTCCCATTCTGATGACGTACACATAAGAAAAATAAAATAACATCTTCCGACCTGAAGACGTACCGAGGCTCCCACAAGTTTGGCGCCAGCTGTCATAGAGTGTGGTTGTGTCAACTACGGTTTTCTGCGGTGCATACAATGTCTTTAAAAACAACGAAGCTACGCCTCTCTTACAAAATTAACTCTGAACCGCTTGAGCGTTCCGGGATTCGGCGGTGAATGGGACACCCACCCTTCAACTTGCAGATGTTTCGGAACAGGAAAGGATGAATAGGAAAGAGGTAGACAGTGCTACCATCCTGGCAAGATCAGAATCGAACCGGATTATAAGTCCAGCGCGCTAACCAGTGCACTACAGCAGCTCCCTTCTATTCTCAGTTAAGCAGGTAAAATTGTTATGTTCACACTACACATCTTTACACGTGCATCAAGCTGGTAACACTGAAATAATACTGAGCTCTCAGTGCGTCTTCTACTGCCACTCAGTATTGCTGCTCTTGTTAGCTCCTTCAGTAACGTGGTCTCTGCTCTAAGAGTGAGTAATTTGCAGAATTTTTTAGCATTGAAATGTTAGGCTAATACCGGTTACATTGTGGGTTTTTTTTTTGCTATGGGAGGCAACTAGAGAACCCAGAGGAAAGCCATGCAGAACAGGGGGGGAAGGTAGAAACACCACACAGAGAGGCGCCTGGATTGGGAATCGAACTGCGGTTCTTCTTGCTGTGAGGCATAAGTGTTACCAATGCGCTGCCACCCTACAGAGCCAGATCCTGACCCTGTGAGATCATGCGTGAGGCTCTCTGGAACCTGGCACTGCTCCTCAGTGCCAGGTGGTGGATTTCCCCCACTTGTGCGGGCTCGTGCTCTCTCCTTGAGTTGTCCCCCATTATGCCATGCAGATGGAGCGCGCGGAGGTTCGTCTGGAGGGCGTGGAGGCCATCATCCGGCTCGTGTCGCGCCGCGCGCTACTGCCGTCCGTGCGCTACGCGGTGCTGTGTGGCTGGCAACGTCTGCTCCCCGAGGGGGCCCCGCGCCGGTAGGGCCGACACCCCCCCCCCCCTCCCCACTGTCGTTGCTGCAGCGATGATGGTTCACCGGTCACCGCATTTCCCTCATTAGGTATCGAGATAGAGCATCTGTCACGAGAGCTACTGTGACGAGCTGTTCAGGAATGTTGCCGTCTCGTCACATCATCGCGAGGAGCCGCAACAATGTCATCCTGTCCCACACCGTGTTCATCCACCACGCTGCAGGTCACCACACTCCTCTGTCTACTTCTTCGCTCGCACTGCTCCACTCTGGAGTTCTATCCCATTGTCTCTTTTCCCAAGCTCTTATAATACATTTGCTCAATTCATAATACGTGTTAACTCCTATCTGTTACAACGTTTATAATGCGGTTTCTTGCTGGCTGCTTAACCATTTCGGTCTTTGGGCCTGTGCTCAGCAACTGTTAAAATACATACATGTATATCAATCCTGTAATCCACACCTCTGCTGTATTGAATACCTTTCCTTTTAAGATGCAGAATATTCCTCGGACTACTGGTTTGCAACTGCACTGCAATTGTGATTTCTGTAAGATGGTGTGTGCTGCCTCGCACAAGCACCGTGGTGACATCACCGCCACTTCGTGGTGAATGACGGCTGTTGTTACTGCCTGGCCGTGTGTGCGTTGGTGTGTGCACAGCACTCTGTTCTCTGACTGCCTCCGAGACGTGGACCTCACTCCGCCGTTCAGTCGCATCCTCCTGGAAGTCACCTTCAGCAAGGTCCACAGCTGGGCCATCGACAACATTCGCAGCATCGTCCTGGACGCAGACAGCAAATTCAAAAACTCAGGTTGGGGCTTCACGGCTTGGCACCTAATTGTGTGTTGTGCGCGCTGGGGAGCGGTAGTGTAGTGCGCTGGTGACACGAGTTCGATTCCCACTCACGGTCAAGACCAGTGACGAATATCTGAACTGCTTCTGGGCCTCCCCTAGGTCGACTCAGCCTCAAATGTATTGTGTAACCATTGCCACTAGGGAGACGAAGGCGGTCGGGTGTGTACCGTGCCGACCTTCATAGGTGCTCGCTTAACAGCACTTGCCCCAAAAGTCTGTAAAGGCTGTACGGGGGATCTTTGTATTTGTTATGGTTCCACCAGTGTCCAAAGTTAGCATTTGGCCTTCTGAAGGAGACATTCCCCCCCCCCCCAGGTGGTCACGTTGAAATTCTCTTGCTTTGTCATGAAGGAGCCACAGTGGCTATCTCGGCCAGGCAAGCACGGACATACTACGATATTTCTTTTACACGTAGATGATAATCTTCGGCATTGCAAAATGCTGTTCAAAATATCTGATTTAGAAAAATTCTCAGTATTGGAGAGAGTGAGCCTTTCTTCATCTGTGACCCTGGATAATAAAGGTTTATTTTTCTCGATCATACAAAGTGCAAACAATTTCGCAGTATATGCAACGAATCTATCAATTTCTTCCTCTCCTCATCTGCATCTGAACTGCTGAAATTCATGAAGTGAATGTACATGTGATGCCCAACCGCATTTTGACTTTTAAAGTATTCAAGTATAAATTGCATGCCACTTTTGTGTACTCTTATAGTTGTGTTAGAACGTTTGATAACGTTTGATAATCACACCGGTTCATTTTTTATTGCCAGGAATCCAGCCAGCACCCCTCATGACCATGACAAATGAGAACCCATCCGGGCCCAGCCTGGGCTTAGTGCCGCAGGCTCGCTTCCTGTTGGTCATGCTGGGCATGCTCACATCGGAGCACCGTGCCAACAGCCTGGGCCTGCTGCTCAACTCGGGCATCCTTGCCCTTACGCAGACGCTGCTGCGCCTCATAGGTACAGGGCGGTGCGGAGATGCTGCACATCACGAGCGCTCGCAGACGGCGTGTGTGTGCGGCGTGACGGACGGCGTGTGTGTGCGGCGTGGCGGACGGCGTGTGTGTGCGGCG
>JAAXLI020001232.1:41160-168611 GCA_014621495.2 Entosphenus tridentatus | reverse complement strand
TGCGTATCAGTTACAGCTGGCTCACCGCTATGATGCGTATCAGTTACGGTCGGCTCGCCGCTGTGACGCACGCGCCCTCCCCCCTGCCACGCGGGGGTGGGGAGCCTGTCCGCCTCGCAGTGGAGGTCCAGCGACGGGCGGCGGCGGTGTGAGAGCAAGCACACGGATCTCGTTTCAGATCCTGGCGCTGCGTTTGCTGAGGGCCGTGCTTCCCTCTTGGAGCGGCGGCGGTGGCGGCGGCGAGCGTGCGCAGGAGATGAAGACCCTGCTGGAGCGCCTCTTCCTCATGCTGGGAAACCTGCTGAGCTCCTGCTCGTCCGACAGCCTGTCGGTGCGAGGTGTGTGGACGCCATCAGAGGCGGAGCGGTTTCCCACTCAAAGAAGCTTTGAGGCATTGGTGCTCATCTCCCGTTTACAGCTCTGAGCCAGTGATAAACATTCCACATCCTATGGTAGGACAACTGCTGTTGATTTCCCCGCAAGGTGCTTTTCTTTTTATCGACCCCAGAGAGGCGATGGGCTCAGTCAATCCCCGACCAGGATTGGAACTTGCAACTTTTTGCTAGCAGCTCCCTCTACCGCTGAGCGCTTGAGTTTCATACAGATGCACACGCGTCAATGATTTTTGCGTCCGGTAGCTGAAGGTTTGGTTTCTATAGCATCACTGCTGACTATTTCATTTCTATAGACCAGTATTCTTCATTGCAAGGCCCGTGGGCCACTGGCGGCCCCTGGTGGCCTTTAGTGCGGCCCCTGACGTGAAAACATCCCATCATTGTCCTGCTGCTGTCAAACCGAATGGTTTCAAATGTCTTATCGGGATAGTGGCCCCCCTCTGAACATTAGTGAAGTACAATGATCTAGACGTAACTTTTGTCTCATCGTATTCCACGTTTGGGTTGTTAATGGTCTTACGTGGCCACAGCTAATCCCGGACGCAGCTTGCGCTGACCCCCTGCGTGTGCCCGCCCTGCAGATGGCACCTGCCGCAGCCGGAGGGGCCGCCCGCAGGCGTCGCTGACGGCGTCGTGTAGCAGCACGCTGGCCGAGGAGACGGTGACGCTGCTGCGGGTGCTGCACTCGCTGCCCCGCTGGAGCCCGCTGATCAACCAGCACCTGGAGGCGCACCTGGGCTGCGTGCGTCACCTCATGGGAGCCGCGCCTCATAAGGTGGGCGGTTCCCTCCCTTCGACTGCCTGCCAGGCCCCCACCCCCAGTGATTGCTGCGGGTGATGTCATTCGAAACGAGTCGGCTGTTCTGTGCCAGCGTCACGGCTCGCACTTTCCAAATTCGAAAAATTACCCCGCAAGTTTTACTCAATTGGCATGACAGAGCGGCAACCACTGCCCCCGACTGGCAGGCCAGGAGTCACCTTGTGCCCACAGAGACAGCTGCCAGTGGGGGAATGCCCATCAAATGTACGTACACATGTCTGTTAAACGGTACGTAGCCAACCGTGCCCATCGGAGGTGCGGTGCGACGCAAGTTGCTGATCTCGTGCAGAGCGCTCCGAGAGGCCCTGGCGTACGGCGGGGCGCTCTGTAACGACGCGGCCGCTTGGTGGCGCCGGGGGCGACGCCTTGCAGCCGGGGACCGTTGGTCGGCCCCGGCAGCGTTGTTTGCGGTCGGCCCTGGAAGAGCTCTCGTTGTGCCCGGGCCATGCGGCAGGGTGGTGCGGTGGAGCCTGCAGGGGACCGCGTGCAGCTGGAGGCGCGCGGGCTGGTGGCTGTGCTGGCCGTGGTGGGCGGGGTGGATGGGCGCCTGCGGCTCGGGGGCCAGGTGGCGCACGAGGAGTTGGGTCAGGGCACGGTGACTCGCATCACAGCGCGAGGGCGCATCACCGTGCTCTTCCAGGAGCCGCCACGGGCCAGTCGTGTGTGCTCGCTGCCGCAGCTCCAACCGGTAAGCCCCTCCCACTGTTGTCGTTACTCTTGCTATCGCAGTTCCCATCATCGTGGCTGATCATTGCCATGACTATCATCGTCACCACCACCACCACCACCTTCACTGTCATCATTGCCGTCATCATCATTATCGTTGAGGCCACATGAAGTGGAAAAGGCCTGCTGTTGAGATCCCCGGCTGTTATGGCGTAACTGGCCGACTGTGAAGGAAATGGCAGTGGCTGAAGTTGGGCACTGTGCGTGGCCATGGTGCAGGTCTCTGAGGTCGGCTTTGACCTGAGCAACTTCCCGCTGACGGAGCCACTGCTCAACTCGTGGGGCCAGCTTGTGAACCTGGCCTGCAGCAAGCAGCACCGGCGGTGGCGATCTGCGGCTCACGGGCCCACGGGTGAGAGCGTGGCCTGCGCACGGGGGGAGTGGGCAACGCTCGCCAGGCCCCCGTCGGCTTTCCTCTGCTCTCGAGCGATAAGTTCCGCGGAACGGTTGCCTGCTACCAATTCGCTTGTGTATGGACGTCGCTGCACCAGTTGCTGACAGTTGCACAACCGGTTCCTTTCGATATTAGGAAGCCACTAGAGCTGTGCACATCTAAATCTATATCGAAAACGTATTTCTTTACAACTGCTTTTTGTGTTTAGATTTGTTGTCCTTCCCCCACACCTCCGATGAACATGGTTGGCTGTGTATGCTGCGAAATAAATTCAACATACATACATTACAGTGGAGACAATCTCTACTTTCAAGCGTTGATTTTCCTGGTCCTTTCGTTGTGTATTATTTTCGTTTGCGAACTGCGAATAGTCGTAACAGCTGTCGTCGCACGCCGTGCAATTCTCATTCGTTCATCGGGAAGGGTTGCGCTTGTGTTACGATAGCTGTCAACTTTAAGTCTGGCTGTACGAACGAAGTCTGAAATACGGTGTGAGAGTCTGTGATCGCAGGGAGCTCGACACAGTGGCCGGATGCTAGAGCCGCTCGCTTTGTCCGTCCCCGTGTGCTGCGTGCGTCCCAGACGAGGTCGACGTCGTGCTGCTGGCGAGGCACCAGGTGCTGCTCTACGTGCTGAAGGCCGCGCGCACGCTCCTCTCGCACCAAGACAAACTCCGGCAGATCCAGTCACAGCCGGCCCTCCTCGAGCAACCCAACCCATCCCATGGCAAGTGTGCGCACGCATACGCGCACCCATGCACACAAACAAACAAAGGCAAAGATCCCCCTCGTAGCCTTAACAGACTCTTGGGGAAAGTGCTGTTAGTGAGCACCTATGAAGGTCGGAACAGTACACGAAGGGATGGGTGGCCAGCACCACGCCCGACAGCCTTTGTCTTCCCAGTGGCGATGCTTACATACCGCACCAGGTACTCATTTGAGGATGAGTCGACCTAGGGGAGGCTCAGAACCAGTTCAGAAAATCACCGGTGTTGGATGTGAGCTGGAATCAGACTTGGGTCGCTGGGTTCGTCGCGCAGCGCGCTAACCACAACACGACAGCCCCTCGTCCATACACACATTATACACACATACACAGCATCGTGAGCTATCATTCTGCACCAAATGACTGATCTCACAACTGGCTTGCTGGCCGAAGGTCATAGGGATAAATGTTAGTGCTGAGGGTTACTGGTGGACGTGATTGCCGGATGCATTACGTGCGTTCCCCACCGTGCTATGAACCATTACACCACGGTGGCAGCCTCCTTGCAAATCGCGCTTGCGCTGACGTTAAACCCGGATTTTAATCCTGAAATGCGCCTTGTTTCGAACGTGGCCATAATTGGTGACATGGCTCAGCGGTCGCGCCTTCTTCGCCGCTTTTTGCCGACGTTTGCAGTTCGAATCCGCCAGGCCACCCTGGTTAATACTGCGGGATGTATCAACCATAAAATACACGCCATCTGCTTCACAGTGGACGTTAAATGTCTCGTGACGCCCTTCGAAATGATCAGGCCACCGCGTGCTGGCGTCATGGTCTGCAAATGACTCAATTTTGATGAGACATTGTCGTACCGCTATGGCAGGCTATTGCCCACTTGTTCTAATGCGCCCTGTGCTGCTGGGATGTGATCAGATGAGGGAGCGGTGGCAGTGGCGTCGCCCGACATCTCGGACCTCTCTCCAGATATGCCGCAGCCTCCCATGATCCTCCTGCAGCAACTGCTCACGGCCGCCACGCAGCCCTCTCCGCTCAAGGCCATATTCACGCGACAGGAGCTCGAGGTGATCTCTCCCTCTGCCACCCTCCCTCTCACTCACCTGTTTGAATTGCTGCTCTTTGCCTTTATTACCTTGGCAACGCGGTATGTCGGTCCACGCTGACAGCATGCTTTGTGGCCAACTTACAGCTCCATTTGTCCCCGGGATTTTTGGCCGACCACCTATGCCAGTGTCCGCCCCGTCAATGTGCAATCCTCTTGCAAGTTGTTGATCCGGGTTCTTCTTGGGCGTTCTTTGGGCGTTGTCCCGTAGATGGTTCCATACACGAGCGTGTTTGGAAATCTCTGCAATTGCGAATTACAGCTGTGGTCCCTGTTCTTTGTATTTTAGTACTTTATGGTTTTAACACATTAAAACGTCATTGTGACAACATGTTAAATATCTCATCTGGTATGCAGGAGGTTAGGGGTTTGATCCCGACCCTGACGCCTGTATATTTGGAATTTGCATGTTATCCCCGTGGTTGCATGGATTTTTCTCCCGGTCCTCCGGTTTATTCCTCCACATTTAGAAACATACATTTATTGCATTTGGCTGCAATACATTTCCACGTGATAAGCCACTTCATTGAGCTATCATTTGTGGCCAGGTCACTTCTGAAAAAGATCTATTTAGCCCAGTGGGCCTTACTTGGTAAAATAAAAATTGTTTAATAGTTTAAGATTATTACCTCGTAATTTACAAACTGCTTATAGTCTAGCGACGTGGTGGTGAGGTTTGTGGTTCACTGAGCTGGAGCCATGATGCACGTGAGGCGGCAGTGCGCAGGGCGGTACGGCAAGGCCTACAGAGGGCACAGGACAGCTAGCCTGGCGTGGCTCCTGTCACACGGGAAATAAACAGCCGGGCAGAACTTCATTAATTTTCTAAGTAAAGCCATCCTGAAGAATTGCCTTGAAAATGCACGGGGCTTTCAAATGAATTGCACATTGGTAAGGATACACCATTACCTAGCTGGGATTTTAGACTGAAGCAGAAATTAACCTGTTCCCGTTCCGAGATGTTGTACTCACCACAGTGAACTTTAGTGACACGACCACAATTGTGCCAAACCTCCTCCCGCATGGCCTTGTAGTAGCCTCGGTACGTATTCTGACCTGAAGACGTACAGATAAAGTTATTTTTTTTCAGTTATCCTTCTGATTGGTGCAACTTTATTGCAATAATAATGTTGTTTAAAACAATGTTGTCCGTGCCCCTCTTTTAAGAAGGCACAGAGTGCTCCCGTATTGATCGAGTTACCCGGGGCCCTTTGGGCGCACAAACGGTGTTGTTGCATTGCCGTGCAGGCGGCCGCTCTGGCCGTGTGCCAGTACCTGGCGCTGGAGGCGAGCCACCCGGCGGTGCCGGCCTTCGATGAGAGCAGCTCCAGCGAGTCCCTGACACCCACGTCAGCGCCGCCCACCAAGCCGCTCAAGCACAAGCAGCAGCAGCGGCGCCGCCCATCGCCCCCTCCGCCACTGCCGCCTGTCGCTCAGCTCATGGAGATGGGCTTCCAGCGCAGGAATGTCGAGTTCGCCCTCAAGTCCCTGTCGGGTGGCACTACCGCCTCGGCAGGCCTCCCCGGTAACGCCCGCGGCCTCTACACGTCGCTTCTTTCGGCCTTCGCCTTTTCGAGATAACTAACCGCTTAATGAGAGTAATAATGATCGCGCTGTTCTAGTAGCGCAAGATCGTCGCGAAGAAAGACCCCCGACGTGTCGGGCATTTGGAGCCAGCAGCAAATTAGGCTTTGGAACGAGTTTCCTCAGGGAGGGGACCATGGCAGGCCGAGCGTCAGTGGCATAAGGCCCTGAACGCAACAGCTAACTAAGGCCTTGAAGCACAGTAGTGGTGATACATTACTGGTAATGTTAGTCTCACAACTGTAAAAAAAAATTTACTTGCAGGAAGTACCCGGCGTTGCCTGGGGGAAAAATCTATTTAAAAACTTATCTTAAAAACATAACATATACATACACAAATACTAAGCTATTGTGAAAGCCGGACGTGCCGTTTGTCCATTTGTCCGTCAACAAAATTATGAGAGGCTTGCAGAAGTCCAAAAAGTTATGGAAAGTGGGGGGTAAATGGTTGATCTAAAAGGTTTCTGAAAATTGTTGACCCCCCCCCCCTCAAAAAATATTTTTACCCCCGCCGAGGCAAATATACCTACACACCCTACATACAATAGTGAGTAGTATCTAGTGACTCTATAGTAGTATCTGGCTCTATAGTAATATCTACTGATACGTTACGATACGTTCAATGCATGTATGATACGTAGCTTTAGCGATTTCATTTTAAGGTTACCACGATATGATACGTCCAATGCATGTTAAATGTTTTTTATAGCAGATAGGATTGTTTCCTGAAAAAACTTTATATTAAATTGCAGTTCATATAGGTAGGCTAAGAATTTACCTTGTTTTTTTTACTTTACATTTTACTGTGCAATACAGTATTGTCATTAGTAAATACAGTATATAGTTTATACAGTACGGTACTGTAAATTACTCTGTTTTTGCTAAATTACCACCATTCTTTAAGACTCCTGGGTAGGCTAGGCCATCTTCGACTTACGATGGGGTCGTCGTAACGAATCTCCATTGTAAGTAGAGGACTACCTGTACATTGCGCTACGCGCCGTAGTGATCCATTCTAGTATCTACTGACTGTAGTAGTATTTGCTGACCGTAGTAGTATTATTTACTGACCGTAGTGGTATCTACTGACTGCAGTAGTATTTACCAACTCAATAATAGTATCTGCCTACTCTATACTAGTATCAACCAACTCTATAGTAATAAATATTGACTCTACAGTAGTATCTAATGACTATAGTAGTATCTACTGACTCTATAGTAGTGTAGTGGGTTCAAAAGAGTCGCAGACGTACTTCTTGGAGGCAACACATTTATTAAAACCAACACATAACACAAAGGGGTTACTGCCCCTTTACCAGATAACCTATGGTGGTGGACCACCAGGCTAACTATGCTAGTTACTAGGAGTAGCTACAAAGGACAGGATCCTAGCTTGGGTCCCCGTCCACATGTTGGTGACTTCTTGGACGTAGAACGTAGATCTTCAGATGACGACAACAACGCTGAACCCCGTTCCCTGTGCGGACCTGGTTTATATCCTCCTGGGTCGTGGCTGGCCCCGCCCTTGGCCACGACCACCTTCGAGAAACCTCTTGTCGTTTCTCGACCCTTCCCATAGGATCTCACCTTGACACGTGACCACCCCCTAGCCCCCACCTGGGGCCCCTGTGTAGATCTTACTAGTCACGTGCCTTCCAGGGTCAACCAGAGTGCCATGGCCTAGGGTAACCTCATCCCATGGCTGACACTCACACTCCCTCCTGTAGGAGTCGGCACCGCGTGCCACGCGTGGTGCCACTGCGCTATCCCAGCACTCACCCTCTAGGGCTGGTACTACACCCACCTACAGGGTATCCGCGATGACGATGCATCGCACGCCGTGCCTCGCTAGAGACGGTATTACACAGTGACATTCACGATGTCACTACAGTATTATCTACTGACAGTAGTCGTATCTACTAACTATACAGTAGTATCTACTGACTCTATAGTAGTATCTACTGACTATAGTAGTGTAGTGAGTCCAACTGAGTCGCAGACGTTTTTCTTTAGAGGCAACACATTTATTGTAACATCAACACGTTAACACAAAGGGGTAACTGCCCCTTCACCAGATACAGCCTAGGGTGGTGACCACCCAGCAAACTACACTATACGTAGGAGTTAAAGCCACAAAGGTTCAGACCCTCACTCGGGTCCCCGACCACGTGTTGATGCCTCGTAGGACGTAGAGCGTCCAGCTTGTAGACGTAGATCTTCTCGCTGTCGGACGAAGAACCCCGGTCCCTCTCAGGGACCCACCTTATATCCTCCCGGGTCGGGACCGCTCCGCCCTCGGCCCCGCCCACCTTCTCGAGCGTTCTAGCTCCCTCTCTATCCCCCTCGGGAGCTCTCCCTGGACACGTGATCACCCCCTAGCTCCCTCCCCCCCACCTGGGGCCTTCTCTGTGGACACTCCAGATCACGTGTCTACGGGATCAACCAGAGTGCCATGACCCGGGGCAACCCTGCCCCTGGACCGACACTCTCCCACTCCCCCTTGTGGGAGCCTGCACTACACGCTCTGCGTGGTGCCCGCGCTATCCCAGCGCTCACCAAGCCCCACTAGGGCTGGTACTACACCCGCCTATGGGGTGTACGCAATGACGGTGCATCGCACGCCGTGCTGTGCTCGAGCCGGCCTCACACAGCAAACCACCCAGTGCTGTCCGCGACATAGGAACATCGCACGCCGGCACCATACAATGACATCTCTTATGTCATTACAGTATTATTTACTGACCGTAGTGGTATCTACTGACTGCAGTAGTATCTACCGACTCTATAGTAGTAAATACTGACTCTACAGTAGTATCTAATGACTAAAGACTGTGTCAGTAAGTCTCGAGGTGAAGACAGGGTGTCAGCGAGGCTGGATGCAAAGGCAAGGTGCCAGCAAGTCTGGAGGGTCTTGGTTTGGAAATTCCCTAGAGGATATAAGCAGGGTAAGAAGGGATGTTCGGGGTCTGTGGAGAGGGACTCGGGCCATCGTCGCTGTCTTCATGTCGTCGCTGTCTTCACGTCATCACTGTCTTCAAGTCCTCGCGGTCTGCTCGGTCATACGATCTCCACGTCGGCATTATCTCATGACGACGGGGTCCTAAGTTACGTTACGTGAAATAAAAAAAACCTCTAAAGTTCGAGTCCCGAGTCGTTACAACTGGTGTCAGGAGTGGCAAGAATTAAATGTTAAGATACGGCAGAAGAAAAAACCCACCGGGTGCAACTTTGGACGAAGGATAGGAAGTTGAAGAAGCCCCTCTCCAAGCAGCCCAGGAAACAGGGATCCTGGTCAACAAAACCCTGGAATGATCGGGAATGGCTGGAGAAGACGGAGCTGGACGCCAGCAACCGCAGCCGCAAGCCACAGAGGGATTGCAGGAGGTAGCAGGACGGCTCGACCTGCACCTCACAGCCGTCGCGCAGCTCTCACTGGAGCTGGTCGCGACGGCGGCGAGCAGGGGGGCCGTGGAGAGCGTGGGACGAGACGCGACTGAAGAACCCGCGCGATCGCCAGCCGCGATGCTTGCTGCGGCGGAGCAACTGCGATCACCGACCACAAATGCCGCCGCGACGTATGCGACGCAAAATGCGGCCGCCATTTCTGCCACGACGCAGAAACCGGCCGCCATTAGTCCCACAGCTGACGCGACACAGTAACTGGCCGCCATGACAACAGCGTCCCAGGGAGCGACTGAGCAGGCTCCGAGGACGCAAGAGGGAGTGTCAGATCGGCCGCGACGGTTGCCCCCGTCAAAGAATTTGTCGCTGCGGACGTGGACTGGCCTGCTTTTACTCGCTGTTTTGAGGCGGCCTACCAGTCCATAGGGTTGATGGAAGTGGAGGTTCTGCGGGTCCTGCCAACGGCCCTCGACCACGACGCTCTTGCGGCATTCCGAGCCATTCCAGTTGAGTCGAGGGCCACAATTCGGCGGCCGTCTTTGAGCCACCATCCAACACGCGGCAGAAGTTCCTGCAACGGAGGCGGGGAGAGGCTGAAATGCCCCTCGCTTACCACAGCACTTTGATAGCACTTGGGCAGGCGGCCTATCCGCGTATGGATCTGGCCGCACTGGACTCGAGAAATTGCTGGTGTTCGCACAGGAGACGGGGATCGTGCTGCCTGTCGTTGATGAAGAAGCGCAGATGTCCCTATGGGTGTCCAGGTGCCTGCAAGCTCATGACAGCACGAACCGGCGGCCTCGGGTAGTAGCCTGGGCAGGTGAGCCCCAGTTGAGCGGTGACTCGACTGCCCGATCGGCAAGGAGCAACCACACGATGGCGCAGCAGGATCCGGAGCTGGAGAGGGAAGGGACTACGGCAGTACAAGGCTGGGTTCAGACTTGTACTGTAATACATTGTTAATTTAACTACTTTCTGGTTGACGAATGGGAAATACGAATAGTGCTGGCTCACCCGGGGGCTTATCGCGTGGTATCTGGGTAATTTTTTAAAACGTTAACCCCACAGTTTGTGAGTTAAAAGTTGCGTCCACATACACACAGACACACAGACAGAGAGACAAAAAATTACTTATATAGGTAAGATTATTAAATATTTATAGTCTTATTGTGTCTTACTTTACACTTGTCAGAAGATATAACTACCTCATTACATTTTGGATTTCGAAGAGCATCTACGAACAAATATATCTCGCGCCTTTCTGAAAACTTAAATCATAATTTGCAGCGTTCGGTAAAAGTCTGAATTATTTATAACTTGGGGTGCATTTCATTGGACACAGAGGCAGGAGTAGACTGCCACCTGTAAGAGGGGAGGAGAGTTTTTTTTCTTTTCCTATTTGTTGATCACCGCTGAGCGTCCATTCCCCCATGGCCAATGCCGACCGCGTGCCACAGGGATCGAGGCCCTGGTGGGCTGGCTGCTGGACCACCCCGACGTGCAGATCCCAGACATCTCGGATGTGGAGAGCGCCACATCGGATGACGTGTCAGACGAGGACCTCCTGGACGAGGCCGAGGAGGTGGAGGTGAGGGACACTCCCGGCACCGCCTCGCGGCGTGGGTAGCTCTGCGGTGCGCCACCCATGCCTTGGCGACGGGGAGCGCGATTTTATTGCCAAGACCGCTCGTGCTGCCCATCCATAGTCACACAAACTCGGGTGACTCTCGTGAGGCCAGGGCAAGGGATGCCAATTTAAGGCTCGTGTTGTTGTTACGGCTGGAACTGATATCAGTCTAACGTTAGGACTTGAGTGACGCTTTGTGGGTGTTTTTTTCTTAGTTTGTAATCCGAGTTGTCGTAAGGGGTCTATTAAGAATACCAGTTCCTTATTAAACTGAATATCACTTGTAAGGATATTGAATTTCATTAAACTTCTGATGACTTGACAGTTTATTACAGTTAGTGTAAAATATTTGTTTAATTTTGTCCCCTTGATTATTGCACGTTCAGTTTCTTCTTGTGAATCCGAATGGCTTTGGTGTATTGCATTCAATGAAGCCGTATTTACCATTGGCTGTGTGTGCGAGTAGAGGACGGATGGCAACTATGGGCAGCAGGTGTTCGTGACTGAGAGCCAAACATTTAAAAAGCGTGGAGATTTCCTGAGCAACGACGACTACGCCATGTACATCCGCGATAGCATTCAGGTGAGACCCACGGACCCACTCGCCTATGCCGGCCCCAGTGAGTTCAGTGCATCCTACTGCTGGTCAGGGCAGAGAAACCTTGCAATTCGTGTCCAAATTAAGTTTTTACAGTGACCGTGTCATCGGACAACCTGAGATGGTTAACAGCAGCTTCTTCGTATTCTCCATTATGCATTTAATTCTCCCCTCCGATATTTGAAAACATTTGCTAATTACGATGAAACCTTGTGAGAGGGTATCTTTTGCCTGATAATGTTTTGTTATTCATGTCACATCTAATTATTAGTTTATTTAGGCCATGGCTTGTTGCGCTGGATGACTGCATCATTTTCCACGGAGTAAATCTACTTCCATTGCCTACAAAGGCTCTGTTTCGTGGAATTTGATATTCATGAGTCGCTTCCAAAATCTTACGTAATGTGTATGGTCATTGTTATAATCCTGCTGGCACACTTGCTCGGTTGGCTGGCCTCTCTATTGTCCATTAGTCTGTTCCCAATAATTTTCAGAATTATTTATTCCTGTGATGAGAAACGGTTGGAATAATTTTGGAAAAAACAACAACTTGATAATGAACAACTCACTCCAAGTCTGCTGAAGAAGAACTTTTCAACCGGTGGATAGTGACTGATGATCCAGCACTCACTGATCCGCTCCAGTCACTCGCACAGATTGAAAACTCATTTCTTTTATCTTTAGTTTGTTGTCCTTCCCCAGCACCTCCGATTAGCACGGGTGGCTACATATGCTGCGAAAGAAGTTGAACATACATACATACCTACTTATCAATCTTCTATCTCTGCTACTGTGGTCACTGTTCCCGTGAACCTCGCGCATTGATGTCTCTAACCGTGTTGGGGACTTGGTCTACCAGACTCGCCCTCCCTGTGTGCCACTGGCGCATTACACGTCTCAACAAGCCGATTCATGCTTTTCATGCTTTTGCTTCTTTTTTCCGACTGCTCCACGTTAGAATGCCATCCTATTGTCTCTACAGTCTGTTAAGGCTACATGGGCGTCCTTTGTCTTTGTGCATGTGTGTGCGTGACGCCGCAGGTCGGGATGATGGTGCGCTGCTGCCGCAGCTACGAGGAAGTGCTGGAGGGTGATGTGGGGAAGGTGGTGAAGCTGGACCGCGACAGCCTGCACGACCTTAACGTGCAGTGCGACTGGCAGCAGAAAGGGGGCACCTACTGGGTGCGCTACGTCCACGTCGAGATCCTGGGTAGGGCAGCCCGTGCTACCCTGCACGGCCCGCACGGCCGCGCCGCATCTTCCTCGTCACGCTTATAGAGTGGCCATCAGCGGTGGTGATCACTGGCGAGACATCCGGGCAGAAAGCGTTCTTATTCAGGCAGTAAACAATCCTAACTTTACGCAGTCCAGAGAAACAGAATGGGATTATCAAAACTAGAAGAGCACTACACCAGGGAACTTAGTCTTCTTTCGTATAGCAGAATAATAACTTGTTATTAAATCTCAACACACCTTGCCTGTTTTTGCCTGCAGTGGCTTCACTGTAGGTCTGATCCGTGTGTGGCGTTTCTTTTTTATCAAAGTGCTTTTTAATAATGCTGCCTGTCAGTTGCACCACGCAACTGAATTTCAGCCATCCTTCTACCATGGGAAGACCGGGCGGTAGTGGCTACGCCTGCACGTGTCCTGTGATCCGACACTGTGGAGGCAGCAGCAAGGGTTGGTGGATCACCGCACAGATGGTGCGAAACTCCCTTACCAGTGGGCATCGAGGTGCCTTACCATGGCTCTCCAGGAGCAGGCAGTACAGCAAGCGGACTAATCGCCATCTGTTTCCATCTGTGAGAGGATAGAGCGTTGCCCCCTCGCGTGCGTGGGTTTTCTCCAAGTGCTCCGGTTTCCTTCAACTTGTATATCAAACACCGGTTGGCTGAAAACATCTTAAAATTAAAAACCCAATACAGAACCCTCCTGGAAAAATAAGGAACGATATAATATTATTCTTGTTTTACTGTTAATCAACATTGTTGAAAGCAACATAAGTGTAGTGTTGTGCCACCGCTTTACCGACACCATAGCCCTTAAACGGTGAGCGTGCACCGTTGATTCTCCATTGAACTCGCTCGCGTGTGGCTGCCAGATGGAATGAGCGTTGTGCGTTTGTGTGTGTGTGTGTGAACCCCCCTAATGGAACATCTTCGCCGGTTAGAAACATTTAGGCTGGCCTGCCTACGATCCATCCTGGGTTTAACCAGGCTGGATTGTGTGAGGAGCTCGCATATCCTTGAAAGATCTAGACAAAGTCCCATTGGTGAGCTTATCTGGCAGGCAAGGCTGCATTGGCTGGGTCATGTAGCCCGCAGGCCCTGCCACCGCATGCCTAAACAGCTTTTGTTCGGCCGGATCGAGGGGGCTAAACGGGCGTGGCACGGGCTAGAGAAGAAATTGAGTGATGTGGTACAGGAGGACGTGGAGCTGAGTGGACTTACCAATGACTGGTACCAGCGGTGTCAAGATCGGCCTCTGTGGAGGAGGCTCGTGAAGGATGCTACTGGGCAGTTGGAGGCAGTCGCCCTCCAACAACAACGGAGGGCGGAGGAGCGACGCTCGCAACAACGAGCGGAGCGCCGGGTGGCTAAAGCACAGCAAGTTGGCACATTAGGAGGCACAGGTGGTGCATCAGCCAGTCATCTCAGGCAGTCGACCCGTGGCACCTGGGTCTGCCCCTTGACCTCCTGCCAGCGGGTGTTAGACACTTCATGTGGTCTCAACTTGCACAAAGCCTGGCACAAGCGTCGTGGTGATGTCACGTCACCTCCACTTAGTGGCGAATGGCGGTTTTTGTCGTTGTGTGCATGTGTCTCTGATGTGTGTGTGTGTATGGCAGTGGGGAGCGGTAGTGTAGCAGTTAATGCCGTGCGCTACGAACCCGGCGACCCAAGTTTGATTCCTGCTCACGGCCAACATCAGTGATGTATATCTGAACCGGTCCTGGGCCTCCCCTAGGTCGACTCAGCCTCAAATTAGTACTTGGTGCGGTGGTGTAAACATTGCCACTAGGGAGACCAAGGCGGACGGACGTGGTGCTGGCCACCCACCCTCTCGTGTGCCATGCTAGCCTCATTTGTGCTCGCTAACAACACTTTCCCCAGCAGCCTGTTCAGGTTACACATGGGACCTTTGTCGTTGATGTGTGTGTCGGTGCTTAGGCTACCCGCCTCAGACGTCTCACTCGCACATTAAGGTTGGGGACAAAGTGAGAGTGAAGGCTTCCGTGGTGACTCCCAAGTACAAGTGGGGCTCGGTGAACCATCGCAGCGTGGGCGTCGTTAAGGGTGAGTGCCACGGTTTCCGTGTTCGGTGCCCTGCTCAGACGACGCTGGTTTTGCATTGAAAGGTGAGTTTAGTGTAAATGTCTGTAAAACAAATTAAACAGGGCGTTTGTTAACATACGAATACTTTGCGTGTAACAGTACGCAGAGGTGTGCATTGCGTGCACAAAGTTCCTCAGCCTTGTCCAGACCACCAGCTCCAAAATAATTGAATGTGTGGCCATTTTGTCAGCTTAGACCATCAATTAAAAAGCGTCGTGAAAATGTGACCAGAGAGCTTTTGTACATGCGGGGCACACATCTTTGTCTGCTGATAAGTCTATTGGTGTCAAGCCAGCATTTATTTTTTATGTCATGATGGGCTTTCTCATTATTTTAGGGTTTTAATTATACGAGCACTTTACGAATTTCAATTTTAAGTGGTGATGTCAATTATAACTGAGTAATCGTAGGGAAACGGAATTCCCAAAGGTGAGCTCCTCTTATTTCTCTTCAAGTGGCAGCCTCCTGTTGGAACTGCATGATTTCCCTTGGTCTGTCTGCGGACTTCCTCTCGTCAACGGCACCTCTTTGGGGCACCATTCTCAATTGCAGATAAACTGAGCAATGTCACCCGACAGATAAAGAGGAGTCGCAGACAACAGAGATGTCGTTTGAGAGTTCAGCCGTAACACTGATTCATACTTTCACCAGGTTTTGCATTCCAAACAGTGAGCGTTAGGGACGAGCCAGGATCTAGGTTGGCTGAATGAAGTAAAGTTATGCAGCTGGATGTTCGTTTGAGCCACAATACCTGGTCGATCTCGTCAAGGAGCATAAGCCAACACACAAATTGCGGTCATCCTCGCAGCAGCGGCTTTTGGCAAGTCATCGAACAAAGATGTTTGCCGCATTACACGCTTTCAGATGCGCTTCTGCGGCCGTCTGGAACGCTATTCCTTCCGATATTAGGAAGCCACTGGAGCTATGCACTTTGAAACTTAGATTGAAAACTAATTTCTTTAGAACTGCTTTTTGTGTTTAGTTAGTTGTCCTGCCCCTGCACCTGATTAGGGCAGTTGGCTACGTAGAGTGCAAGAGAATTTCAACACACTTACATACGTTCATGCATGAGTGGGCCATTCTGCGCTATTGTCGTAGCCCATGACCTTGCGTAATGGATTTTGAATACAATATCATGAAACTATAGACACGACTGTTCTAAAGAGAAAAACCCATCTCACTCCGCACAATTCTCATTTCCTATGGCTCTAGGGCTTTGCAGTGTTACCACACTGTAGATTCTAAAGGGCTTCGATGATTCTTCACCCCTGGCTTCGTGCCGTGTCTAACCCGTGCGTCCTGTCCGCCGTTGACTGTTCATCACCGCAGCCTTCAGCGCCAATGGGAAGGACGTGATCGTGGATTTCCCACAGCAGTCCCACTGGACCGGTCTCTTGTCAGAGATGGAGTTGGTGCCCAGCAGCCACCCCACCGTCACGTACGCGCACCGCCCCAGCCACCAGCCGTGTCGCAACACAATTGCCGATCTCTCCCATGCAGGGCCAGCAATTCGACTGACGTGTCACACCCTAGTGTTCTGCAGCAAAAAACTTTCACACACGCGCACGCATGCAAGTACCTTCATGTTTAGCCTAAGAGACTGTCAGGGACATTCCCTCAAATAATTAGGAATAAATAAGTAAAACACATTTTTTACCCAGAGAAAATTATTCGGAGGTGTGGGAAACCACAGATTCGTGGGAAGGCAGCCAGAACTGGTGCCAGCAATTGCCCAAGCTCTGTGGTCCTATATTGGAATGTTTGGCCAACTCCTTTGATGAGTGGTTATACATGTGGGAGGAAACCAGAGTAGCTGGATGGAGTATTACTCAGTCCCCATACAAATTTTATACATGTGGAAATTAATCCACTAGCTACAATGCTGTACTGTGGCAAGCCAGGAAATATCGACCTCGACACCCACGGGTAGGGATGAAGTTTCGTGAATTTGTGTGATCCACTAACCCTCACTGCCTCCACAGTGCTGGAGTACGTGATACGTGCAGCATAATCACTCGCGTTGAAAAGTGCAAGCGAGTGTAGCACATGAGACAGTGTTTGGCCAACATCAAACGCAACCGTGTTGATGGCTCCAGGTGCCTCTGGAGGACTGTGTCTGCCGAGATCGGCCTGTGTGGTACAAAACGGTGCTGTGGTCTGCAGGTGCGACGGCTGTCACGTCTACCCGATCGTGGGGCCGCGCTACAAATGCCGCAACTGCGATGATTTTGACTTCTGCGAAAACTGCTTCAAGTCGAAGAGGCACAACATGCGGCACGTCTTCGACCGCATCAACGAGCCGGGTGGGCTTCCTGCGTCCTTCCGCTTTGAAGTTTCATGGTGGACTGTTACAGAGAGCGACCTGAACTTACGACAGCACCGTCTTAGCGCGCTAGTCTATATACACTCAGTTTTTCAGTGTCTCTCTTTTGTAGCTTAACAAGGTTTTAAGTTCATAAGTAAAATTTCGTACAAATTATTGAGCGAAGGAGTGATGAGTAAAGGGTTCGGGATATTTAGGGATCGAACAGAGAGTCTGTACCTGATGGAGTTGGAATGGGGAGCATGGGAGGTTGACCAGGGCTTTAGAGAGGCAGGAGGGACTGCGTGTCCTCGTGTTGCACCATACTCATGTCCCTGTGTTGCACCATGCACGCGTCCTACCAGCGTTTTGTTATGCCCAATTTTGCGTGAGTCGGGTTGTGTCGCCGTTGAGAAGCGCTGCGGAATTACCATTCGCCCCCCTCCGCCACCCACAGGTCAGACGGCGGCGTGCGCCGGCCGCTCGGGCCGCCATATGCGGCGGCGCCAGGGAGGCATGGGCTCGCTCGTAGAGGACTGGTCACGCATTGTCAAGGGCGTCACGGCGTCGTCAGCGGCGAGCCATGCGGCGCGCCTCTTCGATGGCTCCCCCTGGCAATCGTCGGGCTCCCAGGGAAAGGTAAGAGCCAGGGTTGCCGCTGCCGCCGCGATTATCACCGTATCGCGAGTCATTATCGATTTTTAGGGTAAGGGAATACATTGAATCCGACCAAAGTTTTGTCGCGTAATCCTCCACCACCCACCCGACATAGCCAAACAACTTGAATTGTCAAGAGTGCAAGTGTTGAAGCAGTAAATTAATTATTACTCTTATGACAACGCATCCATTAATGTACGACTTGGAATTTTTTGCAATTAACTAACTTTTGTGCTTTGAGACTCGGAGCACAGAACAATGCTAGTGCGATGCACTTATCTCCCTCCTTCACTTCGCTTGGAGTGATGAACCACGTTGGAAGGATTCTGAATTTGGCATTGAGGCCCGATGATAAATCCGCAAGGTCGTTCCAAAACATGCTGCTGTGCGGTCCTTGTTGCTGTTTCCTGATTGCTCAATTGATCTGTAATTGATGATAAAACTAGTGTCATCCACATTGATTGATCATATTTACCCACAACATATGAATGGCTTGGAATAGAGCCTTTCCTCCTTTGTCCGTGCCATGGCCTTAAACGTGTCCTCCTAGGACAATCTCACGTGACCCCTAGCGGCTCCGTGCTCCCGTGGCCTTCAGGTTTTGATTGTGTTTGCCTCCTGGTGCCGTGCGTGCGAGCAGCACTGGGTGCGGCTGGAGCTCTTCCCGGACGTGCTGATCCACCGCCTCAAGATGATCGTCCACCCAGCAGATAGCAGCTACATGCCCTCTCTCGTCGTCATCTCAGGTAGGGCCTGGGCGGGAGTAGCTTCCGCAGAAGCAGCATTGCTTTCTTAGCAGGGGTATCGTGGTGGCGAGATGTTAACTACCTCGCCTGGTATACAGGAGGTCATTTGGTTCAAGCCCAACCCTGACGCCTGCTGTATATTTGGCCTTTGTATGTTCTCCCCATGGTCGCGTGTATTTTTTTTTCGGGTCCTCCGGTTTTTCCATCCACATTTGGAAACGTATATAGAGTATTTGGCTGCTATACATGTCGACATGATGCGCCACTTTCTTGACCTATCATTTGTGGCCAGGTTGCTTCTTAAAAAGAGCTATATAGTTCCGTGGGCCTTACCTAGAAAAAACAAACCTGAAGAGCCAAACGTAATAAAGGAGATGCACATCAACAGAAGCGTGGGTAAACCCGCCTCTTTAAACTCATTTTATCGAAGTGGAAGAGTAGACCATATACCCACAAGACTTCACGCTCATGGAGGCCCTCCATGCATTAGTGGTGTGAGCTAGCAGTTGCACGGCTACTTCTTTACCATTTTTTTTTATCAACAAATCAAGCACGTCAGCAGGTAGGGCACACGAGACGTAGATTGGGCAGCCTCGGCACAGTGCTAGGCCTGTATGCGAGGGGGATACTGGAGTTGGCACTCACCCGCAGTGGTTTAATAACCCCACATGGACCAGTTGGAGGACATTCTCTATGAGGTTGGGGTTCGGGTGGCAGCAATCTCAATCTCTCACGCGCAAGACATCTGATAGGCCTTGTCCTCTTGCAGTGCAGTGCAGCATGTGAGTTGCCAGCTCATTTTTGTGGGTTTTCTGATTGTCCCACTGTGTATGGGTTCGCTCCCAGTGCTACCAAATTATCTTTCATGCATAGTGACATCCTGTGACATCCTGTCTTGCTTTTTCCTTGCATTACTCAAGGATGAACTGCGCTGAATTTACCATGTGCAGTGATTGCTTCATGCAATCACATCGTGCTTGTGAACTGTCATCGAGGTTTCCATTTGGTCTAACTGGAAGCCAGATTTAAACAGTGACGTTTTTTGTGTTTTCTACAAATATGTGGTCGTCTGCCTCATTATAATGAACGTATTTGTTGATGTTGCGTTTGAGATGTGAACAATAATACATCAACGAGCATTAGTCTGCCGAGTCGTCTCTGTAAAGAAGGCTTCTCCTTCACAGGAGGGAACTCTCTCACGACCATGATCGAGTTGAAGACGATCAACATCGCGCCCACGGATTTTGTGGTCACCCTCCTGTCGGACTGCTGCGAGGTACTTGTGTCTTCCACCAATTAATCAGGTGGCAGCACGGGTGCAATATCTATAGAATAGGAAGACCTGGCTATTGTAAATGTGTGTCACTGCGGTATTCCGTCGTTATTCACGAACTTGCTTTGCGTGATTTTGGCTCTCTGCAAATTACATCTGGGACTCTACACGACTGCATCGAGAGAGAAAGAAAGTGATGAGAGAGAGACAGAGAATGAGATGCGAGAGAGAGAATGAGATGCGAGAGAGAGAATGGGATGCGAGGTGATGAGATAAAGTGATGTGGGGCATCATTATTTTAAATAAGTTCATTTATAAGCTCTTGTTTCATACTTTGTAATGATGACTTGACATTTCTCTTGAGATGGCACTTTATTGAAGACACGTTCACTTGACATCAGGCAGAGATCCCACTGCAACAGCCCCGAGTCTCCGTTATATATCAACCAAGGCCATGCCCCCTTCTCGATCATTCTCGCTGAATCTGGACGCTCGCTCTACCGGCAGACTCGACCGTTCCGTCACCTGACCCCACGCTCCCTTCTCGAACATTCCCGTAGCCACCAGTCCCTTGTCATTCACAACTGATTTCCCTGTCATTACCTCCCGTGGCCACTAGTGCATTCGTACTGTAGGCTTATTTCCCTGTCATTACCTCCCGTGGCCACTAGTCCCCTCACACCGCATACAGGCTCTATCATAACACTTTTATATTTATTTTTATTTACTTTGTTTATTGTAACAAATTTTTATGTTTGTGTTATGATAATTTTCATGTATTTAAGAGTTCATTTATGTATTTATTTATTTAATGTAATTCATTGACAAGATAGGTTTTCATTCGTGAAATTTGCTTTTCACAAGCATCTTTGGAACGTATATCCCCATCGCGCATAATGAGGGTATATCATACCTAAGTCTTGACAATCGAGTTGTGGGTAAATTTTCGATGCCACTTGCCAGCAACAGCATTTGGCTGGCCGGAGGCTGTCGAGAGAGTTCACACAGAGGGCCGGATCGAGACCGCATGTGCGTGCCCAAGAGGCTTCGTGAATAAAATACGGGAATGAGTGGAGGTGTCGCTGAGATGGGAGAAAAGGTGTCGCCGAGACAAGTCGTGAGAGGGCGAGGCGACGGGAGGGGCTCGGTGCTGACGGTGACCGCGCCGGCTCCACCGCGCCGCACACTGCCAACTGCTCTCCACGCCGCACGCCCCATACCGCTCTCCAGGCTGCACGCTGCCAACTGCTCTGACACAGATGGCTCGCTTCCTTACACAATCAGAATCGGAATCTTTAGTTATCCTGGAGAAATCCGATGAGCTATGCAGCTCTTTTTTTTTACAGATGTCCACAAGAAAGCTACAAAAAAAGATAGTAGTGCAAAGTATAGGAAGGGTAAGCAAACCTCTTAAAATAAATACATAAAATAGATTAAGTATATAAGTTCAAATTACATAAGTACATCAATCCCCAAGCTTGGCAAGGCAGCAAAACAACAGCAAAACAGTCCCAAATTGGTAGGTATTTTATCGACCCCGGAAGAATGATGGGTTCAGTCCAACCCTAACCAGGATTTGAACTTGCTACCTTCCGATTGCGAGCTGCTCCCTTTTCCACCGGGAATTTAACTGTGTGATCGTGTCACACTCGGTTATTGGATAGAGCAGTGGCCACTGGGACTAAAATGTAATTTTGCATTTGTGTTTGTATTACTTGGGCAGCAGCACTGGTAGTTGTGTGATGTGCTTATTGTGCTAAAGCTATTTATTTTACTGGGTAAGGCCCACTCAGCTATATAGCTATTTTCCGAAGCGACCTCGCAACAAATGATAGCTCATCGAAGTGCCATATCATGTGGAAATTTATAGCAGCCAAATACTTTAAACGCATGTTTCTAAAGATGGAGGGAAAAACCAGAGGATGTGGAGATAAATACACATGATCACGGGGAGAGAGAACATGCAGACTCCAAATATACAGTTGTCAGGGTCGAGATTGAACCCACGACCTGTATACCAGGTGAGGGAGTTAACATCTTGCGACCGCGTCGCACAGCTTATACATACCTACAAATGTGTAAGAAGTATGTGCTCAGGATAAAACTGATGAGTGTGTGTATGTGTGCTTACAGCACAGGGGGTAGATGGTGAGTAAGTGTGACGATTTTCTGAACCTTTCCTGGGCCTCCCTTAAGTCGACTCGGCCTCAAATGAGTACCTGGTGCGGCGTGTAAACATCACCAGTAGGGAGACAAATGTAGCCGGGCGTTGTGCTGGCCACTCACCCCCTCGTGTGCTGTTCCGGCCTTCATAGGTGCTCGCTAACAGCACTTGCCCCAAAAGTCTGTTAAGGCTACACGGGGGATTTTTGTCTTTGTGTGCTTCCAGCACTACCGGTACGTGGAGCTGGCCGTAAAGCAGTGCCGGAGTTCGGGAATCGACTGCAAGGTGCATGGCCTCATCGCACTGGGCCGCGTGCGCTCCGAGGACGACGACTCGGCCGCCGCGTTCTCCTTTCTCGCCTCCGACAATGAAGAGGAGTACGAGGAGAGGAGCAACGCGGCCAGGCACGGCCGCAACCCTCACGGCCCAACCCTCACTCGCACACTTACTGCTTCGCTCCCTTCTGCTCTTACTGCTGCTCTTACAGCTAAACTCACTGCTGCACTCACTGCTACACTCACTGTTTCGCTCACTGCTACCCTCACTGCTACACACACTGATGCACTCACTGATATGCTCACCACTGCACTCACTTCACACTTGCAGCTACACTTGCTGCAACATACCGCTACAATCAGTGCAACACTTATTCTGTTGCCCTCACTGCTTACCTCACAATTCACCCTTGCACACCTCTCCTCACGGCCCCCCCCTCGCTTCCCTGAGCCTTATGTGCGTAGCGCAGCTGAACGTTTGCCGTGCGGACGTGGAGGCTGCAAACGCGGCGAGCACGGAGTGGGTGCTGGGCGCCTGCGGTGGAGGGATGCACTGACGTGACTGTCGCCCCCGCAGTGTGGTGAAGAAACCGTCTGTGAGCTGCGACTCCTCCCTCAACATCAAGACCAAAGTGCTCGTCTGGGGCCTCAATGACAAGGATCAGCTGGGAGGACTGAAAGGGTCGAAGGTAGTGTGTGAAACGCGTTAACGCACCGTTATCAATTTATCCTGTGATGCGGGTTGTTTTTGAACAGATTACTTATTGGTTAATTCGTTCACTTGTTTTTTTTTGTTATTTCCTTTGCCATTTTGGCAACTCAGTCGGATCACTCTTGCAAATGTTGGCCCAGCAGCATTACTTAAATTCTCAGCCGGTTGAACCAAAAGGAACCGGAACTTTAATCCCCACTGTGAGCGTGCGCGGGTTTTGTTGCTCGCATCGCACATTGGTGCAGAGTGTAGCCCACGCGCTTATCCCGCCCGTGTATGCACGCGTGCATGCAGATCAAGATGCCGTCTCTGTCGGAGGGCATCTCCGCGCTGAACGTCGTGCAGGTGGCGGGAGGGTCCAAGAGTCTGTTTGCCGGTGGGTGTGCGCAGCAGCTTTCATAGGCTCCTCACTACCGTATTTTCCTGCATACGCAGATAACCCGCAGGCGCATATACCCCGCAGGCGCATATACCCCGCAAAAATAGCGTTTTGTGTCAAACCCGCATGCATTCATATCTTTAACGTCGTTACCGCAGCTTAATTCCATCATATTAATACAGCGTTTACATTTGTAATACATTCCACTATAAATTGTTAACATTAAAATCATAACGTGCACAAAGAAAACAAACTAACTGGAAACGAGTGAACTTAAAACGGTAAATAAGTAACAAAAGTAAATATCCAATAAATAAGTAACACATGACTGGTAGATAAGTAAGTAATCGTACTGTTAGGCTTACCAGCATTCGACCTCATCATCACAGTAGTTACCCCTGTACAGTTTTAGCACTGGTAGATTGCACACTGCACAGACAATAGTGGCACTACAGTAACGCCATTGCCTCCTGACAACAAAGCCATTGGAATAATTGGTTTTTTACCCTTCCATCTGGCAACAAAACAACAATACCTGCAGTCATAATGAAAACAAAAAACAACAGGTCCCTGTGGGGTGGGCTGGTAGGAACGAACAAATGAATGGCTATAATAAAATGAAATGGCAAAAAATGGGCGCCAATAAGTGGATGGAAACGTAGACGTAGTGGAACATAGGAAACAATAAAGTAGTAGTAACCGTTGTGGAAAAAATACTAGTATTGCACAAGTATGTACCTACGTGAGTGCAGCTTGGAGCAGACACAGTGAGTAGTAACAATCTGCACGATATGCAGATTGTTACTACCCCTGCCGCGGTAGCCCTGCCCAGCCCCGCGTAGCCCCGCCCCCTACCGCTGTAGCCCCGCCCAATACACCCCTCGCGGGGGAGAGATTCCCCGGCCTGGCTCTAGGCTGGAGACCCGCCGACGACGGGGGGGTAGGGAGTGTATTTTAATGTAAAAGCTTAAAATTTTAATGTAAAAGCTTAAAACTGACACCTTTTTTACAAGGAGTCATGTTTGCATAGACCACAATACCTGCAGTCATAATGCAAACAAAAAACATAACTCTGATAATGTGCACTGTCCTTGAAGTTGATTGGTCCACACCAGAGACAGCTCTCCTTAGAGCCTAGTCTTACATGGGTTGGACCAGATGACAGTTTTGTTGCCAGATGGAAGGGTAAAAAAACAATTATATTTTTTACTGGCAAATGAGGTTCCAATGGTGTAAATGCTAACCCCGAGCTCTCATACTCTGATGGTGCGTTGTCTTTGAGTTGTGCGCCTTTTGGCGTCATCTGGTCCAACCCATGTGAGACTAGGCTCTAAGGAAAGCTGTCTCGGGTGTGGACCAATCAACTTCAAGGACAATGCACATTATCAGAGTTATGTTTTTTTTATTTGCATTATGACTGCAGGTATTGTGGTCTATGCAAACATGACTCCTTGTAAAAAAAAAGGTGTCAGTTTTGTTGCCAGATGGAAGGGTAAAAAAACAATTATCATATTTTTTACTGGCAAATGAGGTTCCAATGGTGAAAGCCTTTGGAAGTTTGAAACAAAGCTCATGGTCACGACTGTATGGTGCTCCGCCAATAGCAGCAGCCTAAGGGACTCGGCAATTATTTTTCCGCGTCTGGTAGACGCTTGTTAAGGCCCTTCCCAATGTGCAATGTAAACATTGTACAAACAATTCGAATAATTTAAAACGTGATAACATGTGCAATTTTAGTGTTAGTGGTTTATTCAGCAGTGCTTTAGTCAAAGGTAAGTGTTGCATAGTGGATAGTACTATCCATGTAAAATTAAACGAGTTATGACATGTCACACATGGAAAATATTTTTGGGATAGCCCGCACCTCCATATACTCCGCAGGGTCTTGTTTTGTTTGTAAAAAGTGGTATACCCCGCGGGTTATATGCGGGAAAATACGGTAATTATGAACTTGGGATTGAGTCCTCCTCTCGTGAGCATTGAGGTCCTGTTCATCTCCCTTTTATAGCCCTGAATAAGTGGTGGAAATTCCTCCCTTTTATTGGTTGGGGGTGTGTCTATCTAATGCACACTCTGTTGACTTCCTCAGAAAATGGTACCCATTTTATTGACCTGAGAAAGGCAGAGGATGGGCTGAGTCAACCTACACAACCAAAAATTTGAACTCGCAACCTATGCTAACTGTGGTGGGCTGAAGTGTGGTGCTGTGTGGTGGTGTGTGGTGGTGTGTGATTGGCTGAAGCATCTGCTGTGGTTATCGCACGCTTGCATGTGTGCATTGTGTCTGTGAGTTTCTAAAGCACTGCCGTTCCGCCCTTGCGCAGTGACGACCGAAGGGAAGGTGTTCACCTGCGGGGAGGCCACAAATGGCCGCCTGGGCCTGGGCCTCACATCCGGCAACATCTCCATTCCCCGGCAGATCACTGCGCTCGGAAACTACGTGGTGAAGAAGGTGGCCGTGCACTCAGGTTCGATGCTGCAGCCTGCCCAGTTTCCACGTTCAATGTTAGGATTGATCAAGACGCTTCCTGGATGTCAGTCGTGAATGATCGAATGCCTGGATGCTGGTTGGATTGACATTCTCAGTGGATGTTTTGTGCACTCCTAGTACACTCTCATGTAGATTCATATCCACTTATCCAACCTAACTATCATAGTTTTCGTGGAATTATCACCCTAGGCTGGCTTTTGCAGCGGCCGTGTTACTAACAGGAGGAAGGACGAGGAGAGCAGCGTTTGAAGGGGACACGGGGTGGATCGTGACATCATACGTGTACGTGTCGTGCGTGTGCGGTGCGTGTGTGTGTGTCATGTATTCGCATGTCGTGTGTGTGCGCGTGTTTGTGGCGCAGCGGTTAGAGTGCTCCAATTCCCGCTCGCGGGCCAACACCAAGTGACTATTATCTGAACTTATCCTGGGCCTCCCCTAGGTTGACTCGGCCTCAAATGAGTACCTGGTGCGGTGTGTAAACATCGCCACTGGGGAGAAAAAGGTGGCCGGGCGTGGTGCTGGCCGCCCACCTCATCGTCTGCCGTGCCGGCCTTCATAGGTGTTTGCTATAAGAGCACTTTCCCCCAACAGTCTGCTATATGGGGGGATGTTTGTCTTTGTGCGTGCATCTGCAGGCGGGCGCCACGCCATGGCGCTGACCATCGATGGGAAGGTGTTCTCCTGGGGAGAGGGCGACGACGGCAAGCTCGGCCACTTCAGCCGCATGTGAGAGAGGGCCCAGAGTGGTGACAGAGCCTCGGCCTGGCAACACACTCGCGTTGATTTTTTATATTCAGCAATAAATAATTATTCTTTTTGAGCATGATGATATTTATTATTGCCTTTTGTAGGTAAGATCTGGGTGACCTAACTAGGAGGGATGAATATCGTCGTAACAGTTTAGTAGTGGATTAACGTATTTTGCCGCAGAAAGCCCGCATACACATATAACCCGCAGACGCATATACCCCGCAAAAATTGCGTTTTGTGTAAAACAAATTTCAGATAGCCCGCACCTCCATATACCCCACATGCATTAATATATTTAACGTCGTTACCGCAGCTTAATTCCATCATATTAATACGAAGTTTACCATTTGTAATACATTCCATTATCAATTGTTAACATTTAAATCATAACGTGCATAAAGAAAACAAACTACCCGGAAACGAGTGAACTTAAAACATTAAATAAGTAACAAAGGTAAATATCCAATAAATAAGTAACACATAACTGGTACAGGTAACAAGCTGAGATTAGGAGCAATCCCTTTAAGAGTGTGCTCCTAATCTCAGCTCGTTACCTGTGTAATGACTTGCAGGCACTCGGACGACGGAGTAGAGGCACACACTTTTATTTAACACAAGGGCGGACTGTACAATACTTGAGGGGGTTACGGCCCCCTCACCCGGACTAGCTGGGATCACCCCTGTCACTAAATCCCTACCCTATTCCCAGTCCTCCAACTAAGGCTCTAGGGGAGGCTATCTCATCCGGCTCTGGTACAGCTCGGATACCGGCACCCAGCTCACCCGACCCTGCTCTTATAAGAGCAGAGGTCCCGGGAGCTCTCGGGGCCGCGCCGCTGGCTTACCCAGCTCGGCCCTTACAAGGGCAGCGAGGCTGGGGAGTCCCAGGGCCTATTCTGCAGCTCTTCAATCTTCACTGGTCAGCTTCTCTTCAACAACCACCCGAGCTCTGTGGATCCCAGCCTTATATAGCCCTCCCTTACGAGGGGCGGAGTTATGGGGGATCCCAGAGCCACCCTGGCCCCCCAGGCTCAACGGATGCGGACGTGGATGTAAGCACCCGTACTCGGGTGGCAACACACTTGTGTTTCTTGTCCGCACTCCTCCCTGTAACAACCTCTACATCACCCCCCCCCGTACAGCCCGCAGCCGTCCCGGCTGCAATCACCCTTCAAAAACCCCGAATAAATGTCGTAAGACAATAAACACGTGTGTGCGCCCCGTAACAATGAACAACAACAATAACAACAACAACAAGAACCGACGGACCCATATAAATACCCTAGCCCCCAACGCAACATATGTACACAGTGTGGTTCACGACGCTATATATAAAAAAAATGAAAGAAGGGAAGAAAAGAAAAAAAACACGGTGAGCGAGCCCCCTCCGCAGCGGAACATGCGCGGAAGCCCCTTACAACAACCGGCGTGTCTTGGCGCGCGTCCGTGCAGCGGGCCCGTCACAAGGGCCCGGTCCGGTCGGCCCGGTGGCGGGTGGTAAAAGTTCAGACGCACGGGCCCCCGGCATCCTGAACGAGCCAGTGCCGACCTTCCCAGGGGAGGCCGGCGGCCGAGAGGGCGTCAGTCCTTGGGCCCCTGCAGATGGAACAGTTAGCGGTGGGTCAGACACCGGCGGCGACTCCGTCCTCCAGGAGTCAGCGGACCCCCCACACGTTCGGCCAGAGGTATGAGGTGAAGCATGTGGCGCAAAGAACGGTTTCAACCGTGATGGGTGTACGAACCAGCGCCGCTTCCCCCATTTGATGCGAACACACTGGGCCCGCACAACCTGCACGATTTCCACGGGGCCCCTCCATGGTCGCAACAACTTGGACGAGGTGGCCAACGGCACCTGGGGGCAGTGTAGCCACGCTCTGTCACCCGGTTGCCATTGGTGCGTGTGCGACCGGCGCAATCGTAACCGTTCGTTCGCCTTCTGGCGAGAGTCAGTGTTCCGCATGGCCGCCTCCCGTGCCTCCCCCAACTTGAGGATGTTAAATTTCACATGGTCGGCCAACTTAGATTTAGCGTGCGGTGTGGCAATTCGCAGCTGGGTCGCGACAGGCGGGTCAACTTCGCGCCCATACATAAAAAAAAATGGCGAGAATCCGGTCGCCGCGTGTGGAGCCATTCTGTAAGCCGCCAGAACACCCGGGATCCGAAGGTCCCAATCAGTTTGGGCCTCAGATACCTGGTGGGACAGCATAGATGTAAGAGTCCTATGCAGGCGTTCTACCATTCCATCCGTTTGTGGGTGGTAAGGGGACGTACGAATCTTCTTTGTACCAAGAAGCTCACACACCTCGTGTAAAAGGGAACTGGTGAAATTCTTTCCCTGATCAGTCAGCAACCGTTCCAGAGCGCCCTTGTCGAGGACATAGCCCTGGACAAAAGCCTCCGTAACGGCTGCTGCCGACTGGTTGGCGAGCGGCCAAGCCATAGGCCACCGCGTGAAATACTCCACGCCAACCAGTATGTACTTATTACCCCTAGACGTAGGAGGAAATGGGCCCAAAATATCAAGAGCGACAAGCTCATTAACCCGGGTGACCGAAATGGACTGGAGGGGGGGGTTTGCTCCCTTTGCCGGCGGCTTCCGTTGCGCACATTGGTTGCAAGACCGCAACAGCTCGTCCACATCCCTAGCCATGCCCGGCCAAAAGAAATTAAGCTGGAGCATGGCAAGGGTCTTATGGACGCCCAAGTGCAGGAGCCTCTCATGAGCAGCCCACACAGCCCTACCTCTCAACACGGAAGGCACCACAAGCCTGTGGCGGCGGATCGCCCCGTCCCAATGCATCAGGAGGCCCTGACATAACCCCCATGCGTCGACGCCCGACCTTCCCTGAGCAGATTCGCCCGCGCGCCGCCGCAGCGCCAGGAGGGACGTATCCTCCATTTGGAGGCGCCCCCACTCCGCACTTGACAACCCCAGCAGGGAGTCATTTCCCCCTTTGTCGATAGGCCCATCGTCAGAGGGAGCCTCAATGGCGGCCCCAAGGACCTGCCCCTTGTCGTCGCTTGCAGATTTACAACGTGCGGAGCCCAAGAGACAAGAGCATTCCGACGCGGCGGGCAGGCGCGACAGGGCATCGGCATTTGTGTGGCGAATCCCCTTCCGATACGTGGTTTGGAAATCAAAATCCTGAATGATCTCCAGCCATCGGGACAATTGCCCCGATGGTTGGTGAACACGCAGGGCATACTGCAAGGCCGCATGATCTGTTCGGACAGTGAACCGCCGGCCGTACAGATATGGCCGGTACTGTTGGATAAAGAAAACAATAGCCAACAGTTCCCGGCGGGTGACGCAGTATCTCTGCTCGGCAGGAGACAAAACTCTACTCCCGTAAGCCACCACGCGCTCCATGCCACCCACAACCTGTGAAAGTACGGCGCCAATCCCCGTGTTGCTCGCGTCTGTGTCAAGCACGAAAGGTAGTGAAAAATCAGGGTAACTCAACGGTGGGGCACCTACCAAGGCATCCCGAAGAGAGTTAAAGGAGGCCTCCTCCTCCGGCCCCCAATGAAACTTAACCCCCTTTGCCGTCAAGGCGTGTAACGGCTTTGCAATAGACGCGAATTCCGCGACAAATCGCCGATAATAGGATGCAAACCCGACGAAGCTCCTAACCTCCCCCACCGAGGTGGGAGTCGGCCAGGAGCTGACACAACGCGTTTTGGCGGGATCGGTTGAGATACCTGAGCGTCCGACGATGTGACCCAAATATCTAACAGATTCGCAGAGCAGATGGCACTTTTGTGGCTTAAATTTCAAATTAGCAGCGCGCATTTTGAGAAAAACGGCCCGAAGCCTATCCAGGTGTTCCTCGAATGTCCTACTAAATACGATCACGTCGTCAAGGTAAATTAAACACACCTCCCATTGCAAGCCAGCGAGAACCAATTCCATCAGGCGCTGGAACGTCGCGGGAGCGGAGTGGAGCCCCATAGGCAACCAATTGAATTGGAAGAGGCCGTGCGGCGTTCGAAAAGCCGTTTTGGGCTTTGATTCATTATCAAGAGGGAGTTGCCAAAACCCTGAGAGCAAATCCAAGGTGGAAACGAACCGTGATCCAGCTAGGGCATCCAAAGATTCGTCCATTCGAGGAAGTGGGTAAGCATCGGCCACCGAGATCTTATTTAATCGCCGAAAATCAACACCGAACCTCAGGGACCCATCCTGCTTCTTAACCAACACAATGGGTGCACCCCAAGGGCTGGTCGAGGGAGAAATAATGTCAGAAGCCAACATGTCATCTACAGCCGATTTGACATGCTCCTTTTCGGCGGGACTTAACCGAAAAGGATTTTGGCGGACCGGAGCATTGTCACCGGTGTCAATATGGTGACGTAGCAAATTTGTACATCCAATGTCATATTTATGCTTACTAAACACATCGGAAAATTCCCGCAAAAGGGTACGCAATTTATCTCGTTGTGCGTCGGATAGGTCAGGCGTCTCAGCACAAAGCGCCTCCAGCCAAGCCTCGTCCTGGTCTGACAGGCGTTGCGGCTGAGAAGCGGTGGCCACATGGCCAACAACCGGCGCTTCCGCAGGCACCGGAATCGCGTGAGCGAATACGGTCCCCTGGGAAACCACCGCCGTGCGTGTCCCAACATTGAGGACCGCGATAAATGGGTCCTCCTCCCCTCTAACAATCGTCTGGGCCGTAACCAAATCCGGACCATTGACCCCGGCCCTAGACGGTCCCAGCAAAACACCCTGGTCTGCGACCCCTTTTTCGAACGGCCGACGCAACCGCAGGGGCACGAGCATCTGCGTCCCCGGGGGTACGCGCACCGTCCGAGCTACAAGCGCCTGAACCGTCGCACAGGCTGTACGCAAGGTAGGGGTGGAGGGCAGGAAGGGTATACGTCGGCCCGATGGAAGCTCGATACATCCTTGGTCAATGAAAATTTTGACAGGCAATTTGGCCAAAAAGTCTGTTCCCAACAGGCACGGGACAGCCAGAGAGGACGAGACCAACACCAGGCCAGATAATTTAATGTCCACGATCGAAATTTGCGCTCGAATTTGGCCGATAATCCCCAATGAACCGCCGTTAGCGGCGTAACACGGTATATCGACGGGGAGCAACGGACGACTCTGGACGGGCAGGATATTATAAATCAAATCTGAAATGATAGTCGCCGATGCTCCCGTGTCGATCAATACCCGTACCTCCACCCCGTCAATGTGGCCCGTAATAACGGACGACCCCGCCGACGCAGCCACACCACGGTGCGCCAACTCGGACCATTGGCCCGGTTGGAGCGCCCTCCCCATCAACCCGCGAGCCGGCGCAGCAGTACCCGAACTCGGAGAATCGTGTGTCGGGGCATGTGGGAAGGAAGCGTGTGTGCGTGCGGGCCGAACGTGTGGGGTGCCACGACTTGCCGGAGGATGTTGTGGAGCCTTTCGAAGAGGGCCGTCGTCAGCCACAGGTCTTCCTCCGCGCTGTCGAGGAGCACGGCAACCCAAAGCCACGTGGCCCCGGAGGCCACAGTTGTAGCACACGACGAGTGCTCCCGATGACTTGGGCTGCTCTCGCTGGCTCGGTGCGTCCCGAGCTGGTCGGCCGCCAGACCGCCATTCTGTAGAGCGGCTCGCAGCGAAGCCCACCTCGGACTCGGAGGTGGTTGCCGCCACGGTATGTCCCGCAGCTGCCTTGCTGGCCTTCCTCCGCTGTGAAATCAGGTTGGCGTGAATGTGCCTTGCAGCCCGCAGTGACGACATGTCCGCATCATCCTGCGCCAAGATGACGAAGTTCAAGTCGTCGGCCAAGAGCAGAATTTTCTCGGCCACCATCGCATCCACCCCTTCCTCGTCCATGCGCGGGAAGGCCGCCTTTGCCAATGCCAAGAGGGCCGTACGGTAGGCGAGTGGTGACTCCTTGTCGCCCCTCTGCCGCTCGTAGAAAAGCTGGCGACAATCGGACGGCGGCCCATAAACCGTGGCCAGCACCTGCAGCGCTGACTGAAGCGTGGAGCGTGCCGACCTGGGTGCAGCGGTGAGGGTGCCAAGGGCGTCGCTATCCAGCATCGCCGGAAGAGCACGCAGCGCCTCGTTGTCCGTCCACCCAGCCATCTCTTGGTGGGCGAGGAAACGGCGCTGAAACCCACCCCAATCACCGCCGCTCGACACGAACTCCTGCAGGGCTGGCAGGCGTTGCTGAAAGGTTGGCTCCGTCTCGGAAGATCGCCCAATACCCGTACCGTGTTCGTGAACAGTACGGGGAGCAATGGCGGAGCGTAACGGAGGTCGAGCCGTCAGTGACGCGCTGGCTTCGGCTTGGTCGGTGCTGTCGTCCGCCGCTGATGACCTGGCGGCCGCTGATAGGTAGCCACTGCGACCCGCCCCTGCCGATGACGTAGCGCTCGCTGGTTGGGCCCCGCCACCCGCGTGATGAGCTGGGGCCCCTCCCTCGGCTCCCACTGTACCCGTGGCGGGAAGTTCGAATCCCCGGCCCATCGCGAAGGCGGGAGTTTTTGGCGGGCGCTGTCCGTCTTGTCGTTGCATCGCTCCTCCCGGTCCCAGGCGAGTTATCTGCTGCAGCACGGCGGCTGCAGCATAGAGGAGCTCGGCGAGACGGGAGTGGGCCAAGGCCAAATCGTCAGCCGAAGTGCCGACTCCCTCCGGCTCTCCCGCAGGTGATGGAGGCGGCAGCGACTGTGCAGGTATGTCGGCGGCTATCTCCTCCACCGCCTCTCCCTCACTGTCGTCTTCTCTGGGTTCCTGGACACGGGTCGTACGCCTCGTATCCATGTCCTTTTTTAGCACTTCTGACGCCAAATGTAATGACTTGCAGGCACTCGGACGACGGAGTAGAGGCACACACTTTTATTTAACACAAGGGCGGACTGTACAATACTTGAAGGGGTTACGGCCCCCTCACCCGGACTAGCTGGGATCACCCCTGTCACTAAATCCCTACCCTATTCCCAGTCCTCCAACTAAGGCTCTAGGGGAGGCTATCTCATCCGGCTCTGGTACAGCTCGGATACCGGCACCCAGCTCACCCGACCCTGCTCTTATAAGAGCAGAGGTCCCGGGAGCTCTCGGGGCCGCGCCGCTGGCTTACCCAGCTCGGCCCTTACAAGGGCAGCGAGGCTGGGGAGTCCCAGGGCCTATTCTGCAGCTCTTCAATCTTCACTGGTCAGCTTCTCTTCAACAACCACCCGAGCTCTGTGGATCCCAGCCTTATATAGCCCTCCCTTACGAGGGGCGGAGTTATGGGGGATCCCAGAGCCACCCTGGCCCCCCAGGCTCAACGGATGCGGACGTGGATGTAAGCACCCGTACTCGGGTGGCGACACACTTGTGTTTCTTGTCCGCACTCCTCCCTGTAACAACCTCTACACCTGTATAAAAGACACCTGGGAGCCAGAAATATTTCTGATTGAGAAGGGGTCAAATACTTATTTCCCTCATTAAAATGCAAATCAATTTATAACATTTTTGACATGCGTTTTTCTGGATTTTGTTGTTGTTATTCTGTCTCTCATTGTTCAAATAAACCCATTAAAATTATAGACTGATCATTTCTTTGTCATTGGGCAAACGTACAAAATCAGCAGGGGATCAAATACTTTTTTTCCCTCACTGTATGGTATCTCTTCGTGTGGTCACATGGATTTTTTTCCTAGTCCTCTGTTTTTCCCTCCACATTTATAAACATGCGTTTAGAGTATTTGACTGCTGTCAACTTCCACATGATAAGCCACTTCGCTGAGCTATAATTTGTGGCCAGGTCGCTTTTTTTTTTAACAAGAGCCCAATACAGAGCATGAGCAATAACAAGGGAAGGGGACACAGATATTTCGGGGGCAGAAACCCGGCCAGGTTGCTTCTAAAAAACGAGCTATATAGCTGAGCAGGCCTTACCTGGTAATTTTTTTTAGGAACGTGGACAAACCCAAGCTGATCGACACCCTCAAGACGAAACGCATCCGCGACGTGGCGTGTGGCTCGTCGCACAGCGCAGCCATCGCGTCCAGCGGGGAGCTCTACTGCTGGGGCCTGGGCGAGTACGGCCGCCTGGGCCACGGAGACAACAGCACGCAGCTGCGGCCCAAGCTGGTGAGGGCCCGCCCACGGTGACGCCAGGGCAGGGGGGCGAACATGGCGGTTGCGCGCCACGTCCAGTGCCGCAGCTGCCTCATTCTCTATCATCAGTTTGTTTCCCTCATGTGGTTCAGGGCTGTGTAAAGAGGCACACATTATCTGAAGGTGATGGGCCCAAGACTACCGGCTATGGGATGTTTGCGTGTTTCTGATTTTTTGTATCTGCATGCGTCTCAGGTGAAAGCACTGCTGGGGCACAGAGTGGTCCAGGTGGCTTGTGGGAGCAGAGACGCTCAAACCCTCGCTCTTACTGATGAAGGTAACATGAGCCGGGCAGCGTGCATGTGACGTATTGAGCGCTGTTGCTACCTTGACATCACTGGCATCCGCTCTGCACTCCTGTAGGAGCTCACTAATTTCAGCATAACGGTCTGTTCATATTCTAGATTTGAAGCTTTCGTGACTGCAAGGATTCATACTCTTCGGTTTTTTAGGTAAAGTCACGTAGGTAAAAATAAATAATAAAAATAAAATAATAAAAATAATAGAAATAAAATTATGAATCACGACGTTTCGGAGGCAACACAAGTCTCAGTCATCAGGTGAGACCGTCACAGCTAGATTTACTGTATCAAGTGAGGCAAAATTCCAAGAGACAAGCTCTTAAATACAAGTTGAGGGGGGAGGGGGTTATCTGAATGTGGCAGCCAATGAATGGAACGTGTTGGGGGGGGGGGGGTGGGCGGGGCTAAAAGAGAACAATAGGTGCACATGTTGTTTTACCTGGTGTTGGTTGACAATCCAAATACAAAAAGGAGAGTACTGTTAAACGCTGGGGATGTTGTGGAGAGAGTGGAGAAGTTTCGTCAACGCGCTTTCCTCTTTCGTCCGATTTCATCCAACCTTCCATCTTTTTAATTCAGTTTTTGAATAGAAGTCGTTCAGTGAGCATCTCTTATATTTGTGTTTATTCATATTATTAATACTGTACTTATTTATGTGATTATATTGTAAACAATTCATAGTTATTTTTGTGATAAAAGTATAATACTACAGTGTTAATAGTTATTTTCGTGATCATAAAACACGTGTACAGTATTTCGATGTAGTTGTGGAAGAGATACGTAGATGACACGTTTGTCATCTGGCCACATGGCCTGCCAACTTTGAACCAATTCTTCAACCACATCAATTCCATACACTCAGCCATCAAATTCACCATGGAGGTGGAAAAGGATGGCAAGTTACCATTCTTGAATGTTTTAATCGAAAAGAGACCAGATGGCTCATTGAGATACTCTGTCTACAGGAAAGCCACCCACACGGGTGCCTATCTAAAGCCTGACTCCCACCACCATCCAGCCCAGAAGAATTCCCTCATCAAAACTCTACATTACAGGGCTCGTTGCATTTCCGACCATCACCACCTAGCCAGTGAACTGGAACACGTACACCAAGCCCTCAAGATGAATGGATATTGAGACCACACAATCCGTAAAGCTGTCACCCCAACCGTTGGAAGAGAACCACCTGAGGACCCAATCAAAACCATCACCTTGCCATACATAGCAGGGATCACCAAAGATATTTCCAAAATCATGAGCAAACACAAGATCCAGGTTCGATTTAACACAGTCCATAAAATGTGTGATCTGATCCCATCTGTGAAGGATGTGATCCCTGACATGAAATACTTCGGTGTCTACAATCTAAGTTGTGCCTGCGGCAGTAGTTACATTAGAGAAACCAAGCGACATGTCTCAGACCGTATTCGTTAACACAAGGCGGATCTGAGACATGGTAGGACTAATTCCTCTGCCGTGGCTGATCATTGTTTTAACGCTGTGGGCACACATGAAATTGATTTCTCCAAGACGAAGATACTATGCAAACCCACTGGCTATCAACAAAGATTTGTTCATGAAGCCATCCAGATATATAAATACAGACAATTTAAACTGAGAAGATGGGTAAAAACTGAGCAATCATTGGAAGGATGTTATTTACCAGGTGTGATGCTTCCATCCTACCTGCCGATGTTAACAGTTATTTCCGACTCTCTGAGTTACATTACCTTGTTAAATGTCTTTACATTAACAGGCTAAATGTCTCACTGACATAGCCGCTGCTTCCCTTTTCTTCGATGTGGCGGTGGCTCTCATTGTTTAATAGGCTGAATGTGTCTCATTAAAACAGCCGCTGCTGCGGGAGCCATCTCACATTGACATGATAATCTCTAATCTCCAGCAATACAATGGCTTCTTCAGCACCGTAGTCGTGGGGTTACATTAACTGATTTACATGCTTATCTCTAGCAGTACAATGGCCGAGGTATATTCCTTGTAAATTCCACCTCTAGCCCCGCCCACTTACCCTTGGGTTGTACCCATCTCAAACCTATATAACCTCTTGCTGCAGTAGTTCTCTCGCTATATTTCTCCTGCCTCAGCAGTTCGCCTGTGGTATTTTTTCACCTGAAGGCGATTGCTTGTGTTGTGATCGAAACGTGATTTTTATTTTTATATCTACGCGACTTTACCGAAAAACCCAAAGAGTATAGTATTGATACTGTGCATATTTTTGTGATTCCTGTGAAATACTTATGTTTGTGTTTTAATATATTCATAATGGGTCCTAAGTGTGGTGATAGTAAAGCTAAAATAACCCATAAGGTTCTCAATTTGCAAGAAAAGCTTGATATAATCAAACCTAATGAGCAAGGCATGTCCCATGCTGATATAAGTCGCAAGCTAGGCGTACCTCGCCCAACAGTTAGTACAATTCTTAAGAATGAAGCTAAAGTGTTAGAGGAAGTAAAAAACGCTACGCCAGTGCATACCAAACTATTACAAAATGGCACAGTTTCATTGGTGAGATGGAGAAAGTTTTAAATGTGTGGATTCAGGATCAAATCAGCCACAACATTCCTCTAAGCCAAGGCCTTATGACGGCTAAAGCCCTAACTCTATTTAATACAATGAAGGCTGAAAAAGGAGAGGCATCAGGAAAAATATTTGGGGCTCGCAGAGGCTGGTTTGACAACTTTAAGAAAAGGTCCAGCTTCCATAATATTGCAGTGCAGGGAGAAGCAGCTAGTGCAGACGAGGGCTGAACGATTTGGGGCAGTTATCTAATTATGATTTTTCTGACAGATATTGCGATTGCATTTTCTTAAGTCAAGCTTCAGTTCAATATTCACTGTGTAATAGATTTAAAACATGTGATGGAGCATTACCACATGATACCATCAAAATATGAACTGCTGTATATATTCTAATGCAAGGATGAGAACTTAAATTATGTGAATTGCTTCCAACATGTATTTATAAAAAAAAAATTTAATAGAACAATCAAACATATAACACTTGTTAAGTTAAATAAAGAAAGTTATAATGAAAAATAATTCCAATAATAAAGTAATAGGACTTTTCAAATCGCAAAAAATTGCAGCTTTTGCGATTTACTAATCGCATTGTTTCAAATTGCGATTTCGATTTAAAATCGATTAATCGTTCAGCCCTAGTGCAGACACAGCTGCTGCAGAAACTTTTCCAGCAGAGCCCAAAAAAATAATAGAAGATGGTGGATATACAAAGCAGCAGATCTTCAATGTGGATGAAACGGGCCTCAATGACTTTGATAGCTAGAGAAGAGGTCAGTGCCTGGATTTAAAGCTGCTAAAGATAGGCTAACTCTGTTGCTAGGGACTAATGCAGCTGGCGACTGAGAATCCTAGGACCCTTAAAGTTACATCAAGTCTAGCCTCCCAGTTCATTGCAAGCCAAATAAAAAAGCCTGGATGACTGGTGATTTGTTTACAACTTTATTCAGTGATTATTTCAAGCCTGCAGTTGAGGTTTACTGCAAACAACAGCAAATTCCATTTAACATTCGATTGCTGGTGGATAATGCTCCAAGCCACCCAAGCCTTTGATTGAGGCCCACAGAGAAAAGTTGTGTTTATTCCTCCAAATACAACTGCTTTGCTGCAGCCTATGGACCAAGGAGTAATCGCATCGTTCAAATCTTACTATCTGAGAAGGACGTTTGCAAAGGCTATAGCTGCACGAGATACTGCAGATGTTGATGAGGGAGGTCGGCAAAATAAATGTAAAATTATTTTGGAAACTTTTAATATTCAGGATGGAATGAAAACTATCAGAGATGCATGGGACGAAGTACAAGAAACCAATGTGAAAGGGGTATGGAAGCTGATTCCCTCCCTCATGGACGATTTTGAAGGGTTTAATGAAACGGTGGAGGACATCACTTCATATGTTGTGGACATGGCTCAGCAGCTGGAATTACAAGTAGAGGCTGAAGATGTTAGGGAACTGCTTGAGTCGCATGATCAGCCCCTAACTGATGAGGATCTTCTGCAGTTTGATAAACACAGAAACATTTTCAATGAACAGGAGTCTCCGTCTGAAGATACGGCTCAGCCTAGGGCGTTGACAACCAAAGGATTAGAAGAAGGAATCGCCAAAGTAGAGGACGCAATTGCATTTTGGGAAAGGGTCGATCCCAATTTCGAAAGAAGTTCTAAAGTAATTAGTGGCCGAGAATACCAAATAGCCTGTTACAAAGAACTTCTTAGAAAAAGGAAGAACACTTCAATACTGCAAACTTCCTTGGTTTCCTTTTTCAAGAAGCAACCGCCACCACCATCGCCAGTCATCCCTCCCCCCTAACCCTTCACATTCCGAGCCATCAACGTCAGCCCCAGCCACTGTTAGAGCTCCACCAATGTCCCCTCCTCCAAAAAGAAAGATATTGATTTCCGGGTTCTGATGATGAACCTAATCCGCACAAATTTTCTCCTTCCTATTTTATGAATATAGATTCCCCCTAAATCGCCAGTATATTCATCATCCACTTACGCAAGAATACAAATATTGAAAAAATAATATCGTGCATGAAATATTTATTTATTTATTTAGCTTTTACTTATTATCATGTTTATTTTTCTTTTATTTCTGTTCATTTAGATTTCACACGCATGCGTTTATATAGTTACTCTAGTTATTTGCATGTACAATTTTCACCGGGCAAAATAAATTTGCAAGCTAAATAAAGGCTCTGCTTTGACATTTGTCCATTTTTGACATTCGTCAATGCTCTGGTCCCTAACCAGACGAAAGTGCAAGGTATACCGGTACTACGGTGGCGAGATGTTAACTATCTCGCCTGGTATACAGAGTGTCCCGACCCTGATGCCTGTAAATTTGTAGTTTGCATGTTCTCTCCCTGGTCGCCTATTTTTTTCTTTGGGTCCTCAGGTTTTTCCATCCACATTTATAAACATGCATTTAGAGTATCTGGCTGCTATAAATTTTCATGTGATAATCCACTTCGTTGAGCTATCATATGTGATAGCCAGGTCTGTTCTGAAAAAGAGCTATATAGCTCCGTGGGACTTACCTGGTAAAATAAAAATAGTTTAGTTTAGTTTTTCATCAGCTGCATAATGCTGTGTGGAAGTCTGTCCTGTCATTCCACACGAAGCGTCGGGTCTTCTCAGCCACAGTTATGCCCTCGCTTCTCTGCAATTAGCCTGGCACAAGCTCTGTGGTGATGTCACTGCCACTTAGTGGCGAGCGGTGGCTGTTGTCTGTGAATTTGTGGAGTGCATCCAATTAGATTTTTTAAAATCAGAATCTTGAAACTGGTCAAGAATTTGTGTTAAAATAATCCACTACCTGTAAGGTCATGTGGCCAATGGAATGGTGTATAACATCTTTTATAATTTCTATGTGGAGAAACCGATATGGGAAGAATTTTTTTTTGTCTGCTCATTTATTTTGTCTTGTATGTGTGTGTGTGTGGCCAGGTCTGGTGTTTTCGTGGGGAGACGGAGACTTTGGAAAGCTGGGCCGCGGGGGCAGCGAGGGGTGCAACGTCCCTCAGAACATCGAGCGGCTCAACGGGCAGGGGATCTGCCAGATCGAGTGCGGCGCGCAGTTCTCGCTCGCCCTGTCCAAGTCCGGCCTCGTGTGGACCTGGTCTGTGTCTCATTGCCAAGTTCTGCCAGAGAGTGTGTGTCAAATATAGCCTGTGCTAATGAAAAGCTGACTTCAACGTTACTCCATGTTAAGCTATCAAATTCATACGGAACTCAAAATGTGTTACTATAAATAATTCTTTCTTATTTAGTAAAATATTATTAAGACTCGAGACTCGCTTCAGAGTGTGTGTCTGTAATGAGCGTGCGCACGTGACTGACCTGTGGTGTGTGACCCAGGGGAAAGGGAGACTACTTCCGGCTCGGCCACGGCACGGACGCCCACGTGCGCAAGCCCCAGGTGGTGGAGGGACTGCGCAACAAAAAGATCGTGCACGTGGCCGTGGGGGCCCTGCACTGCTTGGCCGTCACCGAGGGGGGGCAGGTGCGTCCCCCTGCACCCGCCCGCCCGCCCGCCCGGCCACCCGGCGCAATCGAGGACTCAAAAGAGCAGTATGAGTCTCGTTTGCAAGAGTGACCAGGGGTCACGAGAAGTTTTTGAAAAGCAATAACACGTAACACGTACAGGCAATGAAGCTAATTAAAAATCATAGAAAAAACAACGACATTCCAAAAGAAGTTGAAAACGGTGCACGCACACAATCGATAGTAAACGAAATACATTTTCTTGAGCAAGAGTTGACTCGGGCAAAAACTAATTTTTTTTTACAGTTACAGAAACATCTAAATAATAATCGTGGTGATTATTGCACTAGTCTGTAAACAGGCAGTGATACGTGTCAAAATGCAATTGCCAGTGTCGCTTCCGTTACGATTGATATGGGAGAGCAATGTCTGAAGCTATGCAGAGGCAGTGCGAGGCTCCATGCTTCCCACTACAACTGTTGATGTTGAGCTGGCACCACTCAAAAGCGCTATGCTAACGCGAATAACAGAAAACTCAGGACATAAAAAACACGGACTTAAAACTAAAATTGTATCATAGGTGATGCATTGGGCAGTGGCTCTTCTTCGTGATGTGTAAATGAGTGAGTGCTGCACAAAATTGGGTCACGGTGGGTTCAACATTTCGAGACTGGAAAACTCCAATTAGTCAGCCACCTTCATGAAGAGATTTATTTACTTTATGAACTTGGCAGTGTCCGACGTTGCTATGTCACCATCAATCATGGGAAAGTACGGTGCTGACCACTCGATCATGGATTGTGCCAGCCTTGTCAGGTACTTGTAAATCGTTTTGGAACCTACGCCAGAAGTCTGTATGGCTAAACGGGGGCGGGAGTGGGGGATTCTACTCTGATGAGGCCCGCTGCTCTAATGAGTGTTCATGTTGTACCTGGTTCGGTGCCGCTGGGGTTTGTGGAGCTCTGCGTGGGTACAGAGGGTGACCACCGGAGGCTAATAATAACACTGCGCGGCATGCAGGTGTATGCGTGGGGCGACAACGACCACGGGCAACAGGGGAACGGCACTACCATCGTGAACCGGCGGCCCACACTCGTGCAGGGCCTCGAGGGCCACAAGATCACGCGCGTGGCTTGCGGCTCCTCGCACAGCATCGCCTGGACCACCGTGGACGTGGCCACGCCCGCCGTGCACGAGCCGGTGCTCTTTCAGGCGGCACGGGACCCCCTTGGTGCCAGCTATCTTGGTGGGTGCTGCTTCTGCACGCGAATGATTGTCAGCCGATGGCAGACAGGACCCAAGTCTGTACATTGCACCAGAGTCAGCTATGAAGCAGGGCATATGTATCTACACGAGGTCCTGTCGTGGGACAGCTTTGAGACACCCCGAGTGTTTGCTGTGATAATGATTGTGATGTTTGCGTCTGGTGCCAGACTTGAATCCATTTGGGTCGTCTTCATGAGAGTTTTCATGATTCCCTGTGCTCTGTTACAGATGGACAGATGGCACTGATGCATTCACAATTTTGACTTTGATTGGAATATGTCAATAATAACCATAGGAAGCAATGTGAATCGAATGCTCGATTCTGAGAAGAAGCTATCACGTTGAACGTTGCAAAGATGGAGTTTCCTTGTGCGTACGTGTGTGCTCAGGCCTGCACTCGGACTCTGATCCGCTGGTGAGCTCCAAGCCCAGTGGCTCCGTAGCGGCCAAACAGAACCGGCCATCCCTCACCAAGATCCTGCTGGCGCTGGACGGCAAACAGGCCAAGCAGCAGGCGCTGTCCCACATCCTCACTGCCCTGCAGCACATGTATGCAAGGTGCGTGAGCCAGCTGCGGGCCCGCGCCTCTCGGTTCCATTAAGCGTCTCATCGCTTCTTCGTTGCCTTAAACGCAGCGGTCGGCAAGCTCTGGCTCTGGAGCCGCAGGCGGCTCTTTAAGAACTGCATTGCGGCTCTTGAAATATTGAGCTGTCTTTTTACGGAATTCAACAGAAAATGGCTCCTGTTATTTTGGTTGCTGACCCCTGACCATGGGAGTCCAGTTTACCATGGAAGTGTAGTTTACCATGTTAGTCCAGTTTACCATGGAAGTGTAGTTTACCATGTTAGTCCAGTTTACCATGGAAGTCCAATTTGCCATGGTAGTCCAGTTTACAATGGATGTCCATTTTACCATGGGCAGGAGTCGGCAACTTGCAGCTCCCGAGCCGCATGCAACTCATTATGGACTGCTTCGTGACATTATTTATTAAGGACCGTCTCGTATTGACACGCATTTCAGCTCTTGAAATATTGATTTTTTACCATTTTGCAAAAAAAAATTCCTTTTGTTATTTTGGTTCCCAACCCCTGCCTTAACCTGATCTCATTCATTCTCCGATTCACAGCTCTGATTAGCACGGTTGGCTACGTACAGTGCGAAAGAAGTTCAACATACATACAAACACATATCTAATTGTCAGAGTTGTGTGTGTTGGGGCTGCTGCTGCTGCTGCTCCCTCTTCTGCCCTTCCAGAGATGCCGTGTGCTGCTCGCTGATGCCGGGCAGCATGATCGCCCCTACGGAGCGCGCCGTCTCCCCGCTGGTGCCCTCGCGCGACCTCTCCCCAGCTCCGCCGCCCGCCGCCGAGGACGCCGAGTCCTCTGTTGCCACGGAGACGGACGGAGGGCCCAGCTTGGGCCCCTGGCAGGACAAGCGCAATGAGGTGCGCTGGACCCCGTTTCCGGGGGGGAGGTTGCAGAAGCAACCTGGCTATCACAAATGATAGCTCAACGATAAGTGGCTTATCATGTGGAAATTTAAAGCAGCCAAATTCTCTAAATGCATGCTTCTAAATGTGGAAGGATAAACCGGAGGACCGAGGGAAAAATCCATGTCTTCACAGGGTGAGAGACACCGCAAACTCCAGATATACAGGTGTTGAGGTCGGGACCGAACCCGCGACCTCCTACATACCATATGAGGTAGTTAACTTCTTGCCAACGCGGCACCCAATATGGTTGAGATCCTCGCTTATAATTCTTTATTGAGACACAATAAAGAAATGTGTCAAGTGGCCACCACCAAAGAGCATGATTATCAAAATTGTATTCGATAACAGTTAACACATTTCTTAAATTGAGCAAGGTTATAAGAGCTTCGGAATCGAGACGACGGGAAATAAATCCAGAGCGGAGGCATTGCGAGGGAAGCAGAAAGAGGAGTGAGGGTGACCTGCAGTGTGGTGGTTGAACACCGTCCCAATGAGGTGCGATGGATCTGCTCGACTTGAGTCCTCGACACGAGTAGTGGTCGTGATTGAAGTGTATCTGCTGCTGTGGCATCGGTTACATAAATGTTTATATGGCATCAGTCAGTGGAGTCACTAAAGTGCTATGATAGAGTTTTTTATGGAGTTTATATGTTCTCCCCCTGTTCTGTGTGGGTTTCCTCTGGGTTCTGTGCCCCCCCCCCTCCCCCATAGCTAAACACATAAATTGTAACCGCTATCAGACAAACAACCCAATGCTGATAAGCTACCTGCAAATTACTCAATTGGGATTATGCCCATAAACAATACCGCCCATGACTGCGAACATTTGGTAGGGCCCTTCTGGAAAAAAAAGAGTCTCTTGAGACTCGGTGAGGCCGAGTAATGATTTGTAGTGACTTGTGTTGTTTTTGTTTCGCAGACAACAGCGTCGGAGGACACGCTCACCCCATCGACGTCGACCACCTTCTCCCGGCCATTCATCCCCGTGACCGATGACCCCGGAGCCGCGTCCATCATAGCGGAGACCATGACCAACACAGCCAAGGTGCAGCCCGCGGATAGGCATCCAAAACGTCTCGTGACCAAACCCCACCCCCCCCCCGACCCAACTTGCAGAACCAGGGGACTGACGCTGGTGCCGGTCGTCGGCAATTACAACCGGCTACAAAACCTCCCGTATTACATCAGCCCATCTCTTCTCCTGTCCGAGCAAACGGAAGCTGCTTGGGCATTCGGTGGATTAAACACGATCTCGCAATAAAGCAGCTTATTTTTTACTTATCAGAGGGGTTAAAATAAAGGGGCTGTTGGGCTAGAGAGGAGATGGGCTGAGTCGTTACTAAATGTCTGGTATCAGCAGTGTCAAGATCGGCCTCTGTAGGGGAGTCTCGTGAAGAATGCTACTGGGCAGTTTGAGGCAGTTGCCCTCCAACAACAGATGGCGGGAGGAGCAACACTCACAACAATGAGTGGAGCTCCGGGCGGCTAAAACACAGCAAGTTTGCACAGTGGGGAGCACAGGTGGTGCATCTGCCAGTCATCTCAGTTGGCTCATAATAACTGGGTCTCTTCCATGACCTCTTGTCAGCAAGCTTTAACACTTAATGGTGACCTCAATGTGCATCTATCCTGACACAAGCACCGTGGTGATGTCACGGCCATTTAGTGGTGAACATCGTTTGTTGTTGTTGTGTCTGTGAGTGCTCCACGCTGGTAGTATAAAGGTTATTCGATGTTAATAATGCTGCGATGTATCCGTCACCGCCACCTCGTAGTGCATGGTGGCTGTTGTTGCGAGTATGTGTAGGTGTTTGGTGCATTATGCTTATGCGCGCGTGTGCGTTGCAGGTGACAGAGAGCCAGGCCCGGGCTGCCGTGCCGGAGCCCGAGGGTCTGGATGAGTTCACGTGCCTGCTCGTGCCCGAGGACACGCGCGTGCTCGTCGACCTGCTGAAGCTGGCAGTCGCTGCGCGTGCCAGCGAGCGGGGCCGCGAGGTGCTGTCGGCCGTGCTGTCCGCCATGGGCATCGCCTACTCCCAGGTGGGCACCACGGGCGGTGGTAACCCTCGCACCTCTCGGCAAGAAGGGCCTTGTTTTCGATTGCCTTTCTGCGTGGAGGTTGTCTGTTTCTCTTGCCCCATTTTCTGCACGGGATTCCTCAGTTCTCCGAGTCCTTCTGAAGCTAAAAAGCACAGACACACAAACACACAGAGTGACTGGTTTTGGGAAAACGTCCCAATGCTGAAATATGACCTGCAAATTGCTAAATTAGGATCACACGTAGCGGCATTGTGCTTTCCTGGGTGAACAAGCAGAATAATAATCAATTTAAAGGCGCTTTACAAAGCTTTGCTTTGCTTAAAACTAAAATACGTAATGACTTGTTGCATTAAAAACGGAAATCACGTCTATATTAATTCCATGTTAATATCATTAACTAAACTTAAATATTATATTCATACCAGCAACTATATACAACCATCGGGTTAGAAATCAAACCATTATAATAGCAAAGTAAACAATCTTGATTTGAAGCTTTCGTGACTGCAGGAATCCATATTCTTTGGTTCTTTCGGTAAAGTCACGTAGGTAGAAAAAATAATAGATCACGACGTTTCGATCGCCACACAAACAATCGTCTTCAGGTGGAAGAGAAAAACAGGCTGCTGAAACAAATCCCTATACATATATAGAGCCGGGAGGGGGGGGTTGCCGCATCGGGCAAGAGGGTGGGGGCTAGAGATTGTGCCAAAGCGAGTGGGAAATCCAAAGATGGGATTAGGCACAATCCCACCTGAAGACGATTGCTTGTGTGGCGATCGAAACGTCGTGATATATATTTTTTTCTACCTACGTGATTTTACCGAAAGAACCAAAGAGTAAGGAAAGTAAGCATCTGTAATTAGATGGTTTCTTATCCAACAACAGACGGGTTGTGCAAGAAATGAGGCATTTATGTGTCTGTGTTGTGTGCATGATGCATCACATTTTGTGTGCCATGCATGTTGTATATCATATGTTGTATCGGGAGCGGTAGTGTCGTGGTTAGTGCACTGCAATATGAATCCGGTGACCCAAGTTTGATATCTCACGACCAATAACAGTGGTGAATATTTGAACTGATCCTGGGCGTTCTCTAGGTCGACTCAGCCTCAAATAAGTACCTAGTGCGGTGGTTGTAAGCATCAGTACTGAGGTGTCAAAGGCTACCGGGCGTAGTGCTGGCCACCTACCCCCTCGTGTGCCGTGCCAGCCTTCATAGGTGCAGCTGTCTAACAGCACTTGTCCCACCGGCCTGTTAAGGCTACACGGGGGATCTTTGTCTTTAATGTGTGTGCTGGTGCTTAGGCTATCCACAGGGGTGATGCTTGTGTTTGCGAGCCACGTTGTGTGCCGCGTGTCGCATGCACTGTGCCTGCGTCGCAGGTGGCGGAGATGCTGCTGGAGCTGTGCGTGACGGAGCTGGAGGACGTCGCGTCTGATTCGCAGAGCGGGCGCCACGCGGCGCAGCCGGCCGTGGTGGAGAGCAGCCACCCCTACACGGACGATACCAGCTCCAGCGGCACCGTCCGCATCCCCGGTCACTCCCACTGCGCCAATCGCCACCACTGCATGGCGCCATCGTACACAATACTACACCGTTCAATACCACCAAATACCAGTTCATACTGTAACAACAGCATTCATACTGCACAACAGCATTAATGCTGTACAACAGCATCAAGACGGTGATATGTTAAGCAATACTATATCATTCAAAACCTTAGAGAGATGTTGGAAATCTTTTGGGGTTAAGTGGGGGGAAGGGGATAGACTGGGGATGAGCTTGCAATGTGAGTTTTTCCCCGTGCCCACACACTGTCTTCACGGTGCTTGAGCGACTGACGGCGGTAGATGACGTTTGCACGCTTGCTGCCGTTGCTCGCGCACCATTCTGTCCCTCTGTGGCCCAGGAGCTGAGGGGCTGCGCGTGGAGTTTGACCGGCAGTGCTCGACCGAGCGGCGCCACGACCCCCTGACCCTGATGGACGGGGGCAGCCGCGTCGTATCGGTGCGCTCGGGTGAGTAGCGGGAGATGGCGTCGCCGTGTGCGGTGGGCACGTGCCTACTCGGCATCAACACGGTGTCTGGTATCCAAGAGGTCGTGGGGTTGATCCGAACCCTGTCGTCTGTATATTTGGAGTTTGCATGCTCTTCCTGGAGTTGCTTAGATTTTTCTCCGGCTCCTCTGGTTTTTCCCTCAATGTTTAGAATAATAATACAATTTATAACGTGTTGTGGACCAAAGATGCAATTCTAAGGCATGGAGCCGAGTTCAGTGTCTCCTTCGACACCCAAATCGAGCTGAAGAGATGTGTCTCTAGATGTTTTTTTAACGAAGAAAATTATTGACCGTTGCGAATGTGAATTGGGATGGCGTTCCAAATGACAAGGCTGCGACGGAGAACCATGAGAAGCGTCGCACTGCGAAGGTGGCTATGATTCATTGAAGTGTAAGGCATCAGCAGAGAACTTGGGTACGGTGGGTAGCCGAATTTTAGGGTGCGGTAGCAGAGCCAAACGATCTTTAAGGTAATTTTGCTCGAAATGGGCAGCCAATGAAGGGCATGAAGGATGGACAGGGAGTCAGGGTGAGGGTTGCGGGGGCCGTGGACAACTCGGGCAATGAAATTTTGGAGGCGTTGCAGCTTATTTTGGTTGTTTTGAATGGACTGGATGCTTACCGCTTTGCAAAAGTCGAGTCCGCGACCCATCGATGCTGCAGGCGAGAGTTATTTGCTTTGTTGGAGCTGATGAGCAGACGCAGTTGGCAGAGGGCCCTGAGATGGTAGTTGCAGGACTTGAGAACGAGGTTGATTTGGGTGTCGAAGGAGAGAGTGGGATCCAGAATGACGCCAAGAAATGTCAGCATCACTGAATGAAGGAACCATTCGTTTAGAGTATTTGGTTGCTCTAAATTTCCACAGGATAAACCACTTTGTTGAGCTATCATCTGAAAAAGAGCTATGTAGCTCGGGGGGCCTTACCTGGTAAAATAAAAATAGTTTAGATTAGTTTAGAATCGCGACTTGGTGCTTGGAGATGAAAAGTTATTTCTGGGCGTGCCGTCTCTCACGAGTCGTTATCTGCACACGTGTGTCTGTGTGCAGCGTGGGCTGTGTGGCCCCACTAACTCGGCGAAAGGCTTCCTGGTCGACCGCAGTAGCGACTGCTGTGTGAATGTAGTGCGGACCTCTGCTCTGCAGCCTCAGACAGGAGTGTCTGGTGAATCGCTGGGGAGGGGGAAGTGACTGAGCACGCGTGGTGCTAGCGATACCCTACCAGCCATATGATCTGGTTAACAATACCACTTACCCTGACGGTCCATCCTGGTCCATGGGCCATCTTTGTAGGTGTATACCTCTGTGCATGTGCATGCACCCGTGTGTGTGTGTGTGTGCACACGCATGTGTCTGTGAATGGGTTACCGAAGTCTCAACTCGTGACGTCCAAGCCTAATACATGACCTCTTGCTGCTTCATGTGGCCACAAAGTCGAAATCCATGAAATCATAGTTTGGCGTGATTCCGCACACTGCTTAACAATTTGTACGTATATTTTTCGTTTCTGCATTTGTACATCCTGCCTGTCTCTCACACGGAATTTTCTGAGGTCATATTTGCCTCAGCAGCAGGCGATGTAAAGTATTTGGTGTTGTGTGTTGAGGACATGTCAGCACCACCAGTCGTCTGAGTGAGCACTTGGAGTACCCATCTGAGCACGCTATCAATGTGAGCTGTGCGTGGGTCTGTGCGTGCATCTACGTAGGCCGTGAGTGGTCGGACTGGTCGAGCGAGCTGCGTATTCCGGGTGATGAGCTCAAGTGGAAGTTCACCAGCGATGGTTCAGTCAATGGCTGGGGCTGGCGCTTCACTGTCTACCCAATCATGCCGGCCACAGGTACCTGCAGCGGCCAGCAGGACCCCATGGGGCACACGGCCTAGTGTTCACACATTGCCGTGGCCAGAGAGTGCCGTCTGGGCATGGATAGAGAGAGGCCATGTCAAAACTACAACACAGGCAGCCAAGTGTTTCTTGGATAATGAATCTCTCCTTCTTCCACTTAATGCAACTGATGTGTAGTCCACATCTCATCTTTAAGATCTGCTCTCAATGTTTCTCTACCTATGGCGTTAATAATCTGACCGTCATCTACACCTAGAACACTTGCAACATTATTTCATGAACGTCTACGTTTTCTTGGTTCTTTCGGTAAAGTCACGTACTTCCCTTCTACGTGACTTTACCGAAAGAACCAAGAAGATGAATCCCTGCAGTCACAAAAGCTTTAAATCGAAATTTAACGTCTACGTTTCTTACATTTTACTGCCATGAAATTCCCAGAATCCTCTTTGTGGACTTGTAATCAAAGGCAGGACCTCATTTTCTCGTGCACATCTTTCAACCATCTAGCCATGCATTGACACAGTCACTACTCCTGTCTTAAGCGCCCATGTCAGTGCCAATGTTGACCTCCCCGCTTCTCCAAAGTTGCACGTGCAGTCTATCACAAACGCTGCGAGCACAATACTTGCTTGTCCTCGTCCTCCCAGTCTTCAGCACAACTCTGGGAATATTCAGACCACAGGCCTCGACCACCTTCACGCTCTCACTTGCTGATGACACATGCGTGGCAAAAGCGCCCGAGGCCCATCTCTAACCGTCGCCATCAACATCGCTCACTCTTAAGGCTCCGTTTCTAGCCCTGGCACGCAGAACCACCAACAGTGAGGGTTCGCGGGCCATGGCCCTCGATAGGGAATCTGTATCATTCACAACGTCCGTCTCGTTTGAATCTTTACTTCTCTTTCCATCCTATTACTTCTATCATCAATTAAGAATAACTTTGAACAAATTGCCAATTGCCTCTTATTCCTCCACCATTGCCATGTGTGAATCATACAGTATCTTACCTATAAAATATTTTTTTTGTCTGTCTGTGTGTCTGTGGACACACCTTGTGACGCTTTTTAACTGACTAACTGCTGGCTTTACATTTCAAAAAACTACACACATACGACAAAATAAGCCCCCGGACAAAACATCGCTGTGTAATGAGCGACTTCCGCGACACGTCGTGTAGAGGGTACATCATCATGGGACCTCTTTTGCCAGTACCACAATATGAGAATAGGTTTTCCCCTTTTTTCTGGGAACAAAACAGGTGTTGAGATGTTAAAACACCAAACTGAAACCTTTTACAAGGAATCATGTCTGCATTAACCACAATACTTGTGGTCAGAATGCAAAAAAAACCCACTCTAATAACATATGCATTGTCTTTGAAACTAATTGGTCCACACCAGAGACAGCTTTCTTTTGAGCCTAGTCTCAAAACAGTGTTAGACCAGAGGACACGAAAAGGCATACTAGCTCTACTGGCTACACACAGCCGATCACTTGGCATGGTCCCACCGCCCTCACTCGGCTACGCTGCTGGCTGGCGGCGTTACGATGATGGCGATGGAAACCCCGCAGGAAATCTTCCATGTGGCCAGACGACGGAGAGAGATGTCGGCTAGCAGCGACGCAGCCAGGACCCAAGAATCCACACACGAACCCCGAGCCCCGGTTCCGCTCCCCCTTCTATCCCCCCAGGCGTGACTAGGCCCCGCCTCCAGCCATGCCCTCTCGTGGAACCTTCGAGCAGGTTACCGTAGTATCTCGGCTAGCCCCACATGTTACCTTTGCACTAGATACCTCTCCTTCTCTGATTGGTCGTTACTTTAACCGTGCCCGTACCCATGCTTCCCTTTCCTGGCCAGCAGGTGTCACCATGTCATTACAAATGTAAAGTAGTTACATTAATAATGTATTACTATTTATTATTATTATTATATCACTACGCTGAGCGCGGCGCCAAAGCACGCATCTGCGCATGCGCAAGAACGCTGACTCGTGGTTCCCCTAGCAGGCACACTACTATAGTCAGTATATACTACTGTAGTGATCGTAGATACTACTATAATCAGTATATAGTAGTATCTAGTGACACTACTGTAGTCAGTATATACTACTGTAGAATGATTGGATACTGCATTAGAGTCGATGGATGCTATTATAAAGTCGGTAGATACTACGGTCAGTAGATACTACTGTAGGGTCACTAGATACTACTATAGAGTCAATAGCTACTACTGTAGAGTTAGTAGATACTACTACTATCAGTAGATACCACTATAGTCAGTATATTACTTCTGCAGAGTTAGTAGTTACTATTATAGTCAGTGGATACTACTGTAATAAACCCCGTTGAGACAACGTCGGGAATACAGAATTCTTTATTAAGTTTCGTCACAGCTCTCCCTACATCCGTCCTCTACTCTATGGCTCCTTCACGGTGTTGGCAGACAGCGTGAGAGGGAGAGAGGGAGAGAGACTGCTGCGGCCCGCCACGTGGCAGGCTCCGGACCATGGCACCAGCGTGGCTTCCACCTTCGTTCCTCCACAATCTGACCACGTGCTGTCCTTCTCCGCCCCTTTTAATCCCTGGCCCACGTGATGCCCCGCAGCCAATCCTCAGCCACATCCCTGGAACTTTCCAGAGCCCACTGTACAGCTCCAGGGCCACGCCCCTAACTCGACTCCCCATTGGTTGCGGGCTGAAGCCAGCAGAGCCAATCATCATCCTCCAGGTGTAGCCTTCACATTACATCAGGGCCACGCCCCTGGCTCGACTCCCCATTGGTTGTGGGCTGAGGCTGGCAGAGCCCATCATTATCATCCAGGTGTAACCAATTTATCATCCAGGTGTAACCTCACATTACACTACTATGGAGTCAATAGATATCACTATAGATTCAGTAAAAACTACTATAGTCATTATATACTACTATATAGTTGGTTGATATTACTGTTAAGGTGTAAGATGACTCGGAGACAGGCTCACTCTTAAGGGCTACGGACGGTTTATTAAACTGTTACCACACACAGGATTGCACCAGAGGTAGGTGCTTCTCCACTGGGTCCTTCCCGTGAACCGTCCCAGCCCCACTTAACTAACCGTCCGGGGTCGACCCACTGGTTGACCCCGGACGGGGATTAATCCATCACCGTCCGGTCACCAGTGGCGAGCCTTCTCACTCCGAACCCGGACAAGGGTCCCCGAGCCCGAGCAGCGCGCGTCCCCTGTTCCTCTCCGCTCCCCACAACAACCCCGCCCCTCGGCCCGGGGTCCCCCTTAAGGACCCTCCCCCTCTGGGTAACATGACGTCCCCCTATGACGTCATCCCACTCTTTCCTGCCGATTACCTCATCCCACTACTCGTCTACACTACTATAGAGTGAGTAGATACTACTGTATAGTTCGTAGAGACTACTACGGTCAGAAGAGACTACTAGGGTCAGTAAATACTACTACAGGCAGTAGATACTACTGTAGAGTTAGTAGTTACTACTATAGTCAGTAGTCGCTACGATAACTTTGGTAGATACTACTATAGTCAGATAATACTACAGTCACTAGTGACCACTATAGTCAGTATATACTGCTGCAGAGTTGGTAGATACAACTATAGAGTTAGTAGATACTGCTATAGTTAGCAGATACTGCTATAGAGTCTGCAGATACTACTATGGAGTGAGTAGTTACTACTATAGTCAGTAGATACTACTATTGGATCAGGAGATACTACTACTGGTCAGTAGTTACTACAGTCAGTAGATACTACTGTGCTTGGTAGATACTACTGTACAGTCAGTGGATACAACTACAGAGTCAGTAGATACTACTGTAGAGCCAGATACTACTGTAGTGCGAGAAACTACAATAGAGTTACTAGATACTACTCACTCTATTGTATGTAGGGTGTGTAGATATATATGCCTACGTGGGGATAAAAATATTTTTTGAGGGGGGGGGGGGGTCGACAATTTTTTTAAGTCTTTCAGATGAACTATTTACCCCCCACTTTCTATAACTTTTTGGACTTTTGCAAGCCGCTTATAATTTTGTTAGCGGACAAATGGACAAACTTAATGCTGGGCTTTCACAATAGCTTAGTATTTGTGTATGTCCATGTTATGTTTATAAGAGAAGACAAGTTTTTAAATATATTTTTCCCCCGGGCAATACCGGGTACTTCCTGCTAGTTGTTCTATAAACTGTTTACTCTTTTAAGTTTTTTCCATAGCAATTCCTTTGAAACTGTGATATATAACTGAATATTAATTAAATCAAACTGAATATGCACCTTTACCCGAGTGCTTCTTTGCAAGTGTTCATTGGGAATAGATATTTTTTTAATAGAATTAGAGATGTAATAATTTTCCAAGCTACATTACACTAAGGCTATATAATTTCAAGTTTAAGAATAAATTGCGTACATATAATAAAAATTGTCTATCAAACCGATTATACCTGCTTATCACGCTGTATTGCCGCTGCCCCCGTTGCCTCTAGGGCCCAAAGACTTCCTGCTGTCGGACCGCTGCATTCTGTCTACGCCTTCCATGGACCTGGTCACCTGCCTCCTGGACTTCCGCCTGGACTTCAGCACCACCAAGAGCATCATGCCGCGCCTTGCCGCGTCGCTGGCCGCGTGCGCCCAGCTCAGCGCACTGGGTAGGACGCCTCTCCACTGCCCACGTGGCCCTTCCAGCGCCACGGGGGTCATCGGCACCACGGGGGTTGTTGGCGCCGCGGGGGTTGTTAGCGCCGCGGGAGTCGTTGGTGCCGCGAGCGTCGTCGCTGCTCGACGAATGGCGCTGCTTGGCCCCGCTCCCTTCCCCCTGTTTACCTTGTCATATACTGTGCTTAATCTTTCGTCTTAGCCGATGAATGGTGCAATTTTCATTTGGCAGGAAATATGCAATGTTTTTCTGTTCACAAAATTCACAGGCAATTTGTTGTCCTATTGAAACAATAAATATGAAAGAGCGGAATCCAGTAGGATTTGGACAATTTTACTTTTAACTTCCACAATGTAATGGGATGATGGGGTCATGGATAAGTGGGTTAGCAGGCACTAGGAGCAATGATTTGAGGAGCACATTGTATGCAGTCCATAAGCTGCAATCCTCGAGCCCGAATCTTAGTAAGCAAACCCGAATCACTCTCAGCTTCCATATCATTCAAGTCCAAACGATGAATGTTGCCATCACAAAGTCAAGCACGACGTTAAGTACTGTGATGGCAAAGTAAACCCCTGACCACACCGCGCGCTCGTGGATTTCCTTTTGAATGCAACAAGCCATTGTCTGAGTCACTTGGGTCAGATTCATCTTCACATATATTGGATGTTATGTTCTGTTGTATGGCCTATGAAGAGCTACTATTAGAAATTAATTCGTTATTTAGCCAATCCATATTTTTATCTGAGAGTTGGTAAAATGCGGACACCTACTTAAATGTATAGTTAGGCAGTGTGAGGTTACATGATCCATGTTTTAAGTTTTGAGCCACGGTTGCACACAGGAAAGAGTCTCTGATTTTTCTATCCACATCCTCTGCGTCGTGATTGTGTGCGATGCCGTGCGGCTGCGAGCTGGCGCTAACGGAATCTGCGTCCCTCTCTCCGCGTGCCGTGACGCTGTGTGCAGCTGCGCCTCACCGCATGTGGGCCCTGCAGAGGCTGCGCAAGCTGCTCACTACGGAGTTCGGCCAGTCCATCAATGTCAACGTGCTCCTGGGAGAGCAAGCGGACATGGGCCGTGCTCTGGTTGGTTTCAGTGTCTGTGTGCTGCCTTACAGGCCACCGGCTTGAATGTCGTATACCAATACCAATCTTTGCCTTCATATGGCATTGCTTAAATACCGCAGCAACTCGAGCACCTTGCATCACATCACATCTCATCTGAACCCTTTCCCGTTCCGAGATATCTGCAAGTTGCAGGGTTGTGTGTCCGGTTCACCCCTAAATCTCGCAACGCGCAAGAGGTTTGGCGTTAATTTTATTTAGATAGGTGTAGCACCACTTTTTTAAACGCATTGTACTCACCGCAGAGAGCTGTAGCGACATGGTCGCACGCTATTACAGCTTGCACCAAACTGTGCCACACGCCCTCCCGCATGTCCTTTTCCTTCAGATTCTGTTCTGATGATGTACACGTACATACGTACCAGTACGTCATTGAAATGGGAAAGGGTTAAGCATTTGAAGGGTACCTCCATTTGGCAGCTGTCCCTGTGTGGCACAACATGACTCCGGCCTGCAAGTGGGCAATAGTCTGCCAGAAGCGGGTGAGTCAAACTACATCTACATTTATTTCTATCGGTTCTGTCTCCATGGACTGCTGCGCACATTCTGTCAGATTCCCAAAAAGACAAATATATATCAAATTTTGCTATGCCTGGCTTTTGTAGATGATGAAAAGGCATTTTATTCAATATAAACTTATGCAGACATCTAGCTTTTTCACAAACGAATTACTTAATAAACATTAAGGTGGTCCCTGATTTTACTCCACATATATATAGAAACATTACAAAAGGGTTGCTAGCTTATCCAGAGATCAAATCCAAACATAACCAACCTATTTTTATTTGATCAGAAGTAACCTAGCCACAAATGATAGCTCAACGAAGTCGCTTATCACGTGAAAATTGATAGTAGCCAAATACTATGGACGCATGTATCTACATGCGGAGGGACAAACCGGAGGACCTGGAGAAAAATCAATGCAACGACGGAGAGAACATGCAATTACCAAATATACAGGTGTCAGAGTAGAGATCGAACCCACAATCTCCTCTATACCGAACACAGTGCCAAGTCCCGGAGAAGTGACAACCAAATGTATTTAAATGGAACTAGCTTGGCTCCTTACAACTAGATCAGAGATAACGATAGGGCAAAGCTTATTAATAGGGCGAGTCTTGATGACTTGTTTGAGGGACACAGCTAGGGCTTGTTTGGCACTCTGCCAGGTCAAGGTTATTGAGGATGTTGCTTTGAAGAGAGGCTCACGCCGGGTGAACTGAAGTGACACAGCGGCGGAGCTGTGTGTTGCGTTGCAGACGCTGAGCGGCTGTGCGCTCGCCGCGCTCGTCAAGGGGCTGCCTGAGGCCCTGCAGCGGCAGTTCGAGTACGAGGACCCCGTCGTGCGCGGTGGCAAGCAGCTGCTGCACAGCCCCTTCTTCAAGGTGCGAGCCCAGGTCCAGGGCTGCTTCTGGCTTTTGTGCTCTCAACACGAAACGTTCACGGCGCGCCAACCCACCATTTTGACATCTCTGGCGGAGCCACAAGCTTTGAGTTCTAGCAGCCTGTTGTGGCTGCAAGTGGGGATGGATGTTTGTCTCGAGTGTGTGCGAGGGTAATGTGGGGAGCGGTAGTGCAGTGGTTAGCGCGCTGCGCTACGAACCCGGCGACCCAAGTTCGATTCCCGCACATGGCCACCAACACCAGTGATGATTATCTGAACCGGTCCTGGGCCTCCCCTAGGTCGGCTCGGCATCATGAGTACCTGGTGCGGTGTGAAAAACATCGGCAGTTGGGGAGACGAAGGCGGCCAGGCATGGTGTTGGAAACCCACCTCCTCATATGCCATGCCAGCCTTCATAGGCGCTCGCTAACGATACTTGCCCCAACAGTCTGTTCAAGGCTATACTGGGGATCTTCGTCCTGCTGATATTAGGAAGCCACTGGATCCATGCAATTTTAAATCTAGATTGAAAACTAATTTCTTCAACTTATTTATTTGTGTAGTTTGTTGTCCTTTCTCCACACCTCCGGTTAGCATGGTTAGCTACGTACGGTGCGAAAGATGTTCAGCATACATTCACTCCGCTGTGTGCGATGCCAGTTGAGTGGTTTTCAGGTGATTTTTCAGCATTGGGATGTTTGGTCAAAATCAGTTAATATTGTGTGTGTGAACTGTGTGCACGTATTTCTGTGGCCAGGTGCTGGTCGGGCTGGCTTGTGACCTGGAGCTTGACGCACTGCCCTGCTGCGCCGAGACCCACAAGTGGGCATGGTTCCGCCGCTACTGCACCGCGTCTCGTGTCGCCGTTGCTCTCGAGCGCCGATCTCCGCTGCCACGGCACTTTCTAGATGAGGTCAGCCGCCAAACGGCGCCACCGTTTACTTTCCGGCAGTGGGTTTTTGTTCTGGCTTTTCATCACGAGGAACCCCCGTGACCGATGATGACGATGGGACGCCGTGCTGTGCCGCAGGTTGCCAAGAAGGTATTTGAGCTGATGGCAGACACGGAGGAGATGAACATGCTGCACGAGCGGCACGACCTCTTCAAGCGCGAGCACGACGAGCAGCTGGTGCAGTGGATCAACAGGCACGTTGCAGCAGCAGCAGCAGCAGCAGGACACTATGCTGACACTACCCCAATACATGCCACCCTCACAATGCCTCCACTTGCCGCCTCCTTAGAAAACTCCCTCCTTGCAGTGGTACCTCTTTTGTACCACCCCTCCCTCCCGTGTGCACTTCCTCTTCATATTCCACCTCTCTGTGCCACATCACTTCACGTCCCCTATCCCCCTATTCACACTACACCCCTGTTTCCACCCCCGTTCACACCACACTCTCGCATCACCCCTATTCACACTACACCCCTGTTTCCACCCCCGTTCACACCACACTCTCGCGTCACCCCTATTCATACTACACCCCCATTCACACCACACTGTTGCGTCACCCCCATTCACTGCTGCCCGCGACACTGCGCTCCCGATTGTCACCGGTACGAGAGCACTGGCCAGCCGGGAGCAGCGGACGTCGCAAACGGCCTCATTCACACGGCCCCATTCACATGGCCCGCTCGCCGTTTGTCGGTTTGCCTCATGGGTGGCGGTTGCCACGCGCCACCTTGCATTGGCCCCCTCGTGAAAAGACGCTCATTTTTCTGTTGCCGGGCTGGCGGCAGGCGCCCCGACGACTGGACGCTCTCCTCCGGAGGGAGCGGCACTATCTACGGCTGGGGCCACAACCACCGCGGGCAGCTGGGCGGCATCGAGGGCGCCAAAGTGAAACTGCCATCGCCGTGCGAGGCACTCGCTGCCCTGCGGCCCGTACAGCTCGTGGGTGGGGAGCAGACGCTGTTCGCCGTCACCGCGGATGGGAAGGTGAGTGCTGCCCGCTCGCTCGCTTGTCTGTCTGTTGATTTGTTCATTCGGCTCGTTTACCGGGGAAACTTCAACGAGTCTCAAGATTCTTCTCCAGGAGGGTTCGGCCTTGCTCTGAGGAGAATCTGCCACGGTTTTTGTCGCAGCAGGGGGCGATGTCGCTGCAAAATAAGCGATCAAGTTACTTAATTTGTCCTTACCCTGCACCTCCGATTTGCACGGTTGTAAACGTACGGTGCGAAAGAAATTCGGCATACATTCACGCCGCTGTGTGTGAAGCCAGTTGAGTGGTTTTCAGGTGATTTTTCAGCATTGGGATGTTTGGTCAAAATCAGTTAAGTCGTGTGTTTCTTTAGCTATGGGAGGAAACCGGAGAACCCAGAGAATGTCCACGGGTTGGTATGACGATGGCTGTGGTGATCATCGTGATAACGGTGGCTGAGGCAGATAGACTGAATGTGAAGGCGCCGTTGTCGTGCGGGTGCGCGCGCAGGTCTATGCCACAGGCTACGGCGCCGGCGGGCGCCTCGGCATCGGCGGCACGGAGTCGGTGTCAATGCCCACGCTGCTCGAGTCGATCCAGCACGTGTTCATTCGCAAGGTGGCGGTCAACTCCGGGGGCAAGCACTGCCTGGCGCTGTCCGCCGAGGGGGAGCTCTTCTCCTGGGGGGAGGCCGAGGATGGCAAGCTCGGCCACGGCAACCGCAGGTCGGCCACCACTGCCGCCGTCGTCATCGTCCGCGGGACGCGTGCGACCGCACTGACTCGCGTCCGATTCGCACCGACCCCATCCATCCTGGTCCCCCGTTCTCTTCCTCTGCGCATCTCACCTGTACAGGAGATCTCACCTCAATCCACGAGACATCCCTCCACCTCCGCAATCACCTTATCCCAGCTGTCGCTGAGACGTCATCCATCCCTTCATCACGTCCCCACTTGATTACTGCACTTCTCTCCTACGGCCTCTCCAAATTCCTTTGTCACTAAACTCCATGTGATCCAAAATGCTGTCGCCAAACTTCTCCATTGAACCTGTAAACATGGCCACAAAACCCTAATACTTGAATCCTTTCACTAGCTTCCAATCCGGTGGCACACATCACACCTTAGATTAGCATGGTTGGCTACGTATGGTGCGATATTTTTTTAAACATACATATACAGTCTGTTTTCCTATAGCGCAGTAGTTGCGTTCCTGAAGTACACCGTGTTATGGAAAAATTGCGTTTTCATAAATAATATAAATAATATAGGTTAAACCACAGTCTGCAATAACATGTCCGATACATGCGCAGGCTGAACAAAGACTGAGGAACGTGGGTAGCATCTAAAAGCATCCAGCAGCATCCCGCCGTGATGCTATGCCAAGGCAGCCGTACAGCCGCTTATTCCTACTCGCATGACGTAGTTCTGTTCACTGCATTGGGTTATATCCAATTTGCTTCCACGTTCTAAAAAAATCTGTTCCTTAATACGTTCATCAAGTTATGTCCAATTCGCCTTATGAAACCACACGTTACAGGAGAACGGACTGTATACACTGTCGACACGGTCCGCCAAGGCTTTCCGTCTGTCGCTCAGTGGGAGGTCGATAATTTTCCTCTGCGTCTGGGCGTGGTGTCCGTCACACCGCCCCGTGTGTGCCCTGCTGGCTTTGGCGAGTGCTGACTTGCGACACCGGCCCCGAGCGTCTGCATAGGCCACACGGGGGGGATTCCTTGTCTGCGTGTGTCGTCCGCTCAGCCCGTGCGACCGCCCGCGAGTGATCGAGTCGCTGCGTGGGGTGGAGGTGGTGGACGTGGCCGCGGGTGGCGCCCACAGCGCCTGCATCACATCGGCCGGGGAGCTCTACACCTGGGGCAAGGGCCGCTACGGGCGGTTGGGACACGGGGACAGTGAGGACCAGCTCAAGCCGAAAATGGTGTGTGTGCCCTCCCCGAGCAGCGTTGCTTCCGCTCGTCTCGCTCCGGCGCCTCACTCTGCGATGTCTGGGCCAATGCCGCATGCCCACCGGCACCCCCCTGAACTCAAATCCGGAATCCCCTCCCATCGTCTAACTTTGCTCAAGCCAATAAACATGTTAACGCTTGATTTGAAGCTTTTGTGACTGCAGGAATCCATACTCTTTGGTTCTTTCAGTAAAGTCACGTAGGTATAAAATGAAATAAATCACGTTTTGGGCGTAACACAAGCTTCCGTCATCAGGTGGAAAAGCATGGGCTGCTGCTGAGGCAGACTCTTTTTTGGTAATCCCTGCTATGTACGGTAGAGTGATGGTTTTTGTTGGATCCTCAGAAGGTTGTCTCCGCATGGCTGGGGGAGACAGCTTTGCGGATTGTACGGTCCGAGTATCTGTTCATCCTGAGGGCTTGGTGTACGTGCTCCAACTGACTGGCGAGGTGGTGCTGGTCGGAGATGCAACGGGCCCTATGGTGTAGTGTTTTGATGAGGGAATTCTTCTGGGCTGGATGGTGGTGGGAGTCAGGCTTTAGATAGGCATTTGTGTGGGTGGCCTTCCTGTAGACCGAATGTCCTGGATGTTTTGATATTCTCGATCAAAACATCCAGGAATGGTAGCTTCCCATCCTTTTCCACTTCCATGGTGAATTTGATAGATGGGTGTATGGAATTGATGTGATTGAGACATTTGTTCAGTGCTGGCAGGCCATGTGGCCAGATTACGAAAGTGTCATCCACGTATGTCTTCCACAAGGAATGACGTAGGGTGGATGTCTGGATGGCATTTGTCTCAAATTTCTCCATGAAAACATTTGCTACCACTGACAATAAGGGAGAACCCATCGGGGTACCCTCATTTTGTTTGTAAAATGTACATAGCAGGGGTTACCAAAAAAGTCAGCTTCAGCAGCAGACTATGCTTTCCCTCCTGATGACGGACGCTTGTGTTGCGCCCGATACGTCGTGATTTATTATATTTTATACCTACGTGACTTTACCGAAAGAATCAAAGAGTATGTTAACTCTTATCTTAATCAGCTTTTATAGTTTGTTTCCACTGGCCTGCGCTGTTAACCTTCTTAATCTCCTTCCTCCTCCTTTCCCCGCGGTTGCGCCGCAGGTGGAGACCCTGAAGGGTTGCCGTGTCATTGACGTGGCATGCGGCAGCGGCGACGCGCAGACGCTGTGCCTCACGGACGACGACGGCGTGTGGTCATGGGGCGACGGGGACTACGGGAAGCTGGGCCGTGGTGGCAGCGACGGATGCAAGGTCCCGCAGAAGGTACTCCCGTGCACTTGAGAGGAACTCGCAGAACCTTGGGAACACTGTCATCTCACTGACACACAACCGGTTGATCAACTTATCTCAACAATGCGACCCACCCACCCATACCATCACTAAATCTATGCTCATCCGCTATGGACCGGCTGCTGCTCGGTGTGAAATTGTATTGGATTAGGGCAGCAGAGCGGAGCTTCTCGTCTTGTCTGGAGCAGTCTTTGCCGACTGAAGCCCACTCAGCCGTGTCAACCGGAGCTCTCTTAACCAGACTCAAAACATTTCTCGTCTCTTCTGCTGCTAACGTTTAGTCGTATTTTATTTGTTATCATTGTTTCTTTTATTCATTTTGTGTCTCGGCTTTTTGCTGAATATGGCCGCACATTACAAATCTTGGATCGATTTCTTGATTGATTGACAGTAAATTAGAGTTGGCTGAGGCATTTATTATTGAGCAGTAAGCCACGTGGGGCAAGGGCATTAATTTTACCATCAGACAATACCTTTTACATATTTCCTTCAAATTAAGTGTTTGTGCCATGTTTTTAGTGAGCCATTGCTGTTGCCGTGTGCGCTAATTCCACGCGTGGTGTGCGCTGGTCGCGCGTATCAGATCGAGTCCCTCACGGGCCTGGGCGTGGTGAAGGTGGAGTGTGGCTCCCAGTTCTCTGTCGCGCTCACCAAGTCTGGCGCCGTCTTCACGTGGTGAGCACGCTCGCTTGCCTGACGGTCGGCACACCGAGTACGATGCCTCTCGTATAAAAACAAATATTTTGTTGCCTCTGCCCGGAGACACAAACATTTCTCAATTAGAATAGTGATCAAAGTCTTGAAGCGCTCGTGAGTGTATGCTGCTTTCCATCTCTCTTGTTGTCAACTCTGAAACTGAAGATAAAAATTTAAACAGAATATTTTTTTTGATTTATCGTTGAAGGTTGTACAAAAATTACGAATGAAAGAAGTGGACGGGAGGGAATGTGAGACGTAAAAATACACCAGGGTCATCATGAACAACAAACAAAAATCATCGTGCAGGCAATACCTCGCAAATCCAGGGGACAATCGGCGAGTGACACGTTCAAAACATGGGCGTTTCTCGCACCAGTGTGAGCTGACACGCACGGAGTGAACAACTGCAAGCGTGCGCGCTCCACTTTCTCAAAGCTCGCACTCAAGAGCGTTTGCACCCCCCGTGACTCGGGCCCCCATAGCTCAGGAAACCCTGGGTACATCGACAGAAAAAGATTTTGCCCATGCCACCACGCAGAGGTAACCGTCTACAAAGGTCGGCGAGTTAAATGAGACGGCGACATATGCACGAACAAAGTGTGACCGATCGGTTAGATCTGAACTTGGTTGAACTTTAACTTATTTGGCACCGTACCTAGCCAACCGTGCTAATCACATCTAAAAATCCGTCCTCCCCGAACTAATGCCTGATTTTTTTTTCAACCAAGAACCATATTTTTCTTTCAACGACTGTTGTGTTTCACCATCATGCCTCTGAGCTTTTTGCAACTTCAGAACAAAAAAAGCAGCGGGAACATCACTTGTGTACCAAATGCAGTGTTGTTCTTCATTGCACATCGATACAAGCTGCAGTATCCAGACTCCATTTCTCGGCTGCCAGGCTGCTAGACAAGCAAAGGTCGCGGAGCTGAGATTTCCATTGCGGGTGCCACAGAGGTAGAGCAGCACCGGAGGCTATGGGTTCGGCCGAGTTCTCCACCTCGGTCCCTACCCCCCCTGTGGTGACGGTGACCGCCCGGTGCCTGCGCGCAGGGGCAAGGGTGACTACCACCGGCTGGGCCACGGCTCGGACGACCACGTGCGCCGCCCCCGCCAGGTGCAGGCGCTCCAGGGCAAGAAGGTCATCGCCATTGCCACCGGCTCCCTCCACTGCATCTGCTGCACGGAAGACGGTGAGGAGCGCCGTTCTCGCGCCGCTGAGAGCGCGGGTTTCGTTTTCAAGGGGGCAGCCACTCACAATAATTAGCGCAGCTTCTCTGGTACAACAAGTCGATGCTCTCAGCTGATGAGGATCACTTGATGAAAAAGAAGGCAGCGGTTCAGGACTGCTTGGAAAGTTTCTCCCCCAACTTTTGTGATTTTCCAAATCAAGATCACGGTGTCATCTTGGCCAAAACCGGGATCTTAGTTGGGTGTGAATTTACCTTTTGATATTTAGACGTTTACCCTAAATTTGAATACTTTTGATTGTGATCTGTTGTGACTGATGCAGCAACGCATGTGATGTCGGTTCCCGAGCACAGCCGGTATCAGTGGCGAGCGATATCTGGCACGGTCCTGGCCCTTCCCCTCAACCACCCGCACCGACCGGTTTTATGAAGTGTGGTCATAAAAACCCTCTGTAACCAACATGGTGTGCAGAGGCCTTCATCAAATAGTCGATGACAGAGGATTGTAAATTATGATTGAACTTGTAAGGGTTGGATTTGTGGTTGCAGAGCAGATGAGGATACAGAGAAATGTGTGTGTGCGATTGAGTATATATCGCTCGGCTCAACAGGGAAAATGAATAAAAAATCACTTTAATTTATGTTAATAATTTTCAATTGGCCAATGTTACATTGTGGGACCCTGAAAGAATGGCAGTGGTTTGGGGAGGCTTTCATCCAACAGTTGATTGATCATGGCTGATGATTGGCTCAGAGAGACTCCAGTATGGACTACAGAACTTGCGGAGTTTCCTAAATCCATCCCTCACGTCGCGATGTAAACTGTGATGGCGCGACGAGAGCCCTGGGGCATGTGCGATGGGGGGAGGGGCACTCCTGAACGGGTGCGCTGTCTTTCCGCAGGCGACGTTTACACGTGGGGCGACAACGACGAGGGGCAGCTCGGGGACAGCACCACCAATGCCATCCAGCGGCCGCGGCTCGTTGCCGCCCTGCAGGGGAAGAAGATCAACCGCGTGGCGTGCGGCTCGGCCCACAGCCTGGCCTGGTCGACGAGCAAGCCCGTACACGCTGGCAAGCTGCCCATGCAGGTGAGGGCCAAAAGCCCACGAGTTCACCCAGGTCACCCAGGTCACCTGTGCCAATGAGCCTACCGACCCTTGCCTCTTGAGTTCTCACCTGGTTTAACGAATAGCGATCGTGATAATAAATCTGGGTATTTGTAAAGGAGTTTCAGCCGGCAGCTGGGTGAGTCTTGAACTTCATCTTTGTTGCATCGCGCACATCAGCGAGCAGCTCCGCTCAGGTGGCCCGAACCCCCTTCTACCCCTCCTTTTATTCTCTTCCCCATCCTTTTCCTGATCTCTCTGTGTTTCTCCACCAATCCCATTCATGTCCCCTAATGGTTCACAACCGACTCCTCATTTCCATTTAAGTTTTCCGTGACGACAAATCCGATTGGAATCTTCTCCACCTTGAAATCCGATTGGGTGCTCCTTACGTCAGCTCCCCCTGTGATAGCTCACCAATGAGAGTCGTGCTATTGGAATTTGCGAGCCGTTAGAATTGGTGAGTGTTTTTTTTTCCTTTCCAAATGGGGTTTTTCCTCTTGGCAACCGTGACACATTTATATTGTGCTTTAATGCAAAGAAGCTTTACATCGAATATCGTCGCAAATATTGGGAGGGAGGTACCCCAGTGGCAGCTGTCCCTGTGCGGTACAAGGTGACTCGGTACCAGCCTACATGTGGGCACTAGTTGAGAGTTCCCTTCCACCTTGTCGAGACGCTGGGGCTGAATAAGATCTCTCTCTCCTGTCTCTGTCTCGCACCATCTTCACAGCCTCCTTCATCCATGCACTGTGTGATATCTGTCTAAGTCAAGGGTTGGCAACCAAAACAACAATAGGAGCATTTTTTTTGGGATTAAGTAAAAAACTTTCTTTTAGAGCCGCAATGCACGTGAATTTGAATAGCGTCACGAGGCAGTCCTTAAACAGCCGCATGCAGCTCTGGAGCCGCCGGTTGCTGACCCCTGGTCTAAGTAGATTCCATTGATTTCAACGGTGCCTCCCTCCTCCAGGTGCCGATGGAGTACAACCACCTGCAGGAGCTGGCCATGGTGGCCCTGAGGAACCGCCTCGTTCTGCTGCACCACTTCTCTGACCTCTTCTGCCCGTGCATCTCCATGTTCGACCTGGAGGGGCAGCTGGGCGAGCTGGGTCCCCTCGTGGGGCTCGACATGCTCAGGGGAATCCTCATCTCGTCGGGAAAGGTGACCTCCTCACTCATTCACTCACTCACTTGCGTACGGGACTCACTTGCGCATGCACGCGTACACGCGCTCACGCATGCACTCACTCACGCACTCTCACTCCTGCACGCACGCACGTGGCGCTCCGCGGGGTATCTGCCCCGTGACCCCAGGCTGTTGTCCTTCAAGCCGGCTTACGTGCCTCGTATACAATCGGTTGACATGGAGCTTCATTAGGGGAAAGGTGTTCTGCAACCCTAAAGCTATTAAGCTATTTTTTATTTTACCAGGTAATGCTCATTGACCTTATGTAGCTCTTCTTCAGAAGCGACCTGGCCATCACAAATGATAGCTCAACGAAGTGGCTTACCATATGAAAATGTAAGCAGCCAAATACTCTAAAGGCATGTTTCTAATGTGGAGGGAAAAACCAACCGGAGGACCCGGTGAAAAATCGATGCCACCACAGGGAGAGATAACATGCAAACTCTAAATATGGAGCAGATGTCAGATTTGGGATCAAACCCACGACCTCCTGTATACCAGGTGAGCTAGTTAACATCTCGCCACCATGGCGCCCCTAGGCAGGTCGTAGAGGTTAAATACATAAAGTGTAAGCTCCACCAAAGTCACTGGACATGACTCTCCCTATGAGACACTGATTGTCGAAATGGTCCAGGTTTGCTTGTGTTAAACTAAACAAAAACAACTATTTTTATTTTAGCAGGTAAGGCCCACGATGCTACGCAGCTCTTTTTCAGATGAAAGCTCAACCAAGTGGCTCATCACGTGGAAATGTATAGCCGTCAATTCCGCTGAAATTATGCGATTCCAAATGGCCGTTGGGCTGATGGGATGTGTTAAAAACACGTGTATTGTTGATGTGGAGCAACAGATATTTGAAGGAGACGAATTGTCTGCTCAGTCATTTTGTTACTTTTATTTTCCAGAATAATGCTCATATTTTTGATATCCTGTAGCGTTTAATGTGGTACCTGATGGGCATTCGTTTAGACAAGGTACTCGAAGACTTGTGTCATCGTCGTTGTATGATGGTGTGATATATCAAGTATGTAAAATGGCTCCTTTAAAATATAAAATGACATACTTCTCCTTTTAGGGCCACAGTGCTATCGACGAGTGTGCTGGGGTGTTTTTGTACCATTGAGAGAGGAGCTCACCAGATTATTGTATTTTCTTTCGCTTCACAGGAGACCGCCTTCAGGAAGGTGGTGCAAGCCACCATGGTGCGTGACCGGCAGCATGGCCCAGTGGTGGAACTCAACCGCATCCAGGCAAATACTGTGCACCGTGTCGGTTCACTGAAGCGGGACACTCAGCCCACAGCGACGAGTCTCGTGTTACCAACGCTGCTCCGTGGCTCCCACGCAGCTCGGTCGGCAGAGCGGCGGGACTCGGAGTCGTCCGGTCGTGACGCCAAGTCCGCGGCCGTGGTCGGCTGTGCCTGAACCGTCGTGTTCCTGGCCTCGGGACACAAATACCAGCTCAGCGGTCAGGCGTGCGCCAGGGGGAGATCGGTCCCAGCGAGAAGCCACGAACACAAAATCGACAGCTCGCCCGGCCACTGCCCAGTGCTCGTTTTAGCGTAGCACTTGAACGTTTTTAGTTTACTAACAAACGACACAGGGTGGTCCCATAATAATACCTCCCACTGAAATCTCTGCCTGTGTTCTCAACAGGTGATGGAACATTGTGAAAGCGATTGCTCCCTTATAACACACATTATAGGGAGTGAAGGAATTGAATACGTGCATTTGGGATTTTTAGGAGATGTGAACAAAGCCTTGAAATACAATGCAGTTTTCTCTACAGCGTCACCTTGTCACTTCAATGGGGTGTCTATAAATAGATCAGATTCTATTTGACCAATATGAGCGCACCATCAGAAGACCGTGTCTTGTTCATTCATTGCACCTCACAACTCAATTGTGTCTTTGAGTGTTTGCACGTGGAGTCACATTACCCCATTAGTAGGGTGCACTGCACTCTATTACACATGTCCATAATAAACAGGAAACATGTAAAATCAGTGTAGCGCCAGTTGGGCCGCTGCTGCTGCCGCTGCTGAAGTGGGATGTTGCTGTGTGCAGGTGAAGCGCTCGCGGAGTAAGGGCGGCCTGGCCGGGCCCGACGGCTCCAAGTCCGTGTTCGGGCAGATGTGCGCCAAGATGAGCTCCTTCGGGTCGGACTCGCTGCTCCTGCCGCACCGCGTGTGGAAGGTCAAGTTCGTGGGTGAGCTTTCGCCTGGCTCCACACGGGGTGGAGAGCCACGGTGGCGAGATGTTAACGTTCTCCCTATGGTCGCGTGGATTTTACTCTGGGTCCTCCGGTTTTTCCCTCCACATTTAGAAACGTGCGTTTAGAGTATTTGGCTGCTGTACATTTCCACGTGCTAAATCACTTTGTTGCGCTATCATTTGTGGCCAGGTCGCTTCTGAAAAAGAGCTACGTAGCTCAGTGGGTCTTACCTGGTAACATTTTTAAAAGTTTAGTTTTACAGTTTTAGGAGTCACGTTTGCCCACTGAGAGGGACGTGCTCATCAAGCTCGTCTCTCGTGTCTGGAGTCTCTGTCAAATGTTCATTTTTGGCCCCTGTACCAGCAGCGCGCACTGCCTTTGACAACGAAATCACAGAGAATTACAACGCATAGCTACTCACACGGCTTAAGTGGCATTTTCAATAGACCTAACACATTGTAATAAACGATTTGGTTATTCATTCAGGAGCCAACTTTGGGATGTATGGTCAGTTCCTCTTCTCAATGTTTTGAGTATGACTGTTATTTTATATGGGGTTTCTCGGAACACTTTACACACGATGATCAATTTGCACATCACGTCTAATCTCAAACTTTGGAAGGGCACCCCAAGTGACAACTCTCCCTGTGCTGTACAAGTTGACTCGGCACAGGCCTGTATGAGATCTCTCTCCTACCCGCAGCAGCTTCATTGCCTCCTTTGCTCGACGGGGGGCCCCCCCCCCCCCCTATTTGAGATTGTTTGGCACCATGTCAATCCGGCGCATCCTCTCTCTTCCTCGCTTTCTTGTTCCCGTGCGCCGGCGTACCACGATTGTGAAGCTTAAGTGAGGGCAGTCCCGCACTTAACTAACATGATGGGTGCGTGTGTGTGCTGGCACAGGGGAGTCCGTGGACGACTGTGGTGGTGGATACAGCGAGTCCATAGCCGAGATGTGCGAAGAATTGCAGAATGGCCTCACGCCGCTGCTCATGGTCACCCCCAACGGGCGTGACGAGTCTGGAGCCAACCGCGACTGCTTCCTCCTCAACCCCGCCGCCAAGTCCGCCGTGCACCTGAGCATGCTGCGCTTCCTCGGTATGCACACGCTCGCAGGCACGCTGGCTTGCATGCTGGCTTGCATGCTGGCTTGCATGCTGGCTTGCATGCTGGCTTGCATGCTGGCTTGCATGCTGGCTTGCACGGTCGCTTACATGCTGGCTTGCACGGTCGCTTACACGCTAGCTTGCACGGTCCCTTACACGCTGGCTCACTCGCTCGCCGTCCCTCCCTGTTACTGCTGCTCGCTGTGTCCAGCAGCGCAGCTTGGCTGGAAATGCCTGTTGCCATGAAGGTGTAGAGATTTGTCAATTAAGCAATGGCCCTAGTTGTACAGGGATTTAATTACATCTTGCCATGGTGGAGAGATGTTAACTACCTTGCTTGTTATTCAGGAGGTTGTGGGTCCGATCCCGACCCTGTGGTCATCCTGTTTTTCTCTCCACATTCAGAAACATGCATTTAGAGTATTTGGCTGCTATACATTTCCAGATGATAAGCCATTTTGTTGGGTTATCATTTCTGGCTAGGTTGCTTCTGATGATGAGCTATATAGCTCAGTGGATATACATGGTAAAAACATTTTGAAGTTTTTTTTATCGTTTTACATTTATCAATCGCAATACAGGCGTTCCTCTCGTAACATGCCCCCCCATCGCGCGAATTTGCAGTTACGCGATTCATTTTCTTGGGTCTTTTGGTAAAGTCACATAGATAGGTTCAAAGACAATCACAAAAAATAACAAAAAACTCCAAAGTTTCGATTGCCAAACAAGCGGTCGTCTTCAGGAAAAGGGGGTTAGCTTTCAAGGCAAACTGTTTATAAGGGTTTGAAATGGGAGAAGCCCAAATGTCAGCAGCCAATGATAATGTAAGTGGTGGGTGGTTGGTTTTCTACCAATAAAAGGGCTGCCAGGTGAAAATTAGAATTAAAGAGAGATAAGCATGTTAATGGAAGATCGCAGAGCCGCAACCAAGGGGTCTGTGCACGAAGTGACTGAGAGCGCAAGTTTGAAATGGGCGTAAAGCACAACTAACATCGGAAGGTGGTAGGATGGGAACATCATAGCCAATTATGACTTAAATTGGTTGATAATGTCCTTCCAATGATTGCTCAGTTTGTACCCATCTTCTCGGTTAAAATTGTGTCTGTGTCTATATATATGTAGAGGTGGTAAGCGCCGGCGTGGGGCGAGTCATCGCGGGGCGGGTGCTTACATCACGGTCCGCATGTGGGTGCTTACATCGCGGTCCGCATTAGCCCCGCCTTATATAAGGCGGCGCGCGGGAGTGCTCTTGGCAGTTTACACCAGCGAAGACCGAAGACGAAGAAGCTGCCTAGGACCCCGGGACCCCTAGCCCCGCTGCCCTTATCAGGGCCGGGTCTCTGTGCGGCCCGGTGGTGAGACCCTGGGTACCCATCAGCCCGACGTCCTTATCAGGGCCGGGTGATGGGCCAGTGGTCGGGTAGCCGGTGTGGGCTCAGAATAGTATAGCCGGTGTAGGCTCAGAACAGTATAGCCGGTGTAGGCTCAGAACAGTATAGCCGGTGTAGGCTCAGAACAGTATAGCCGGTGTAGGCTGAGAACAGTATAGCCGGTGTAGGCTCAGAACAGTATAGCCAGTGTAGGCTTAGGATAGTGACGGTGTATACAGCCTTGTGTAGGCTGTATGGTGTCAGCGTTACGCGAAGAGAACAATAAAGAGAAGTGCTGCCCCTTCACTCGTCTCCTGCTGGATTACTACGTTACATATATACTATATATACATCCATATATAGACAGACAATTTCAACCATTATCAACCAGTTTAAGTCATAATTTGCTATGATGTTCCCATCCTACCACCTTCCGATGTTGTGCTTTACACTTATTTCAAACTTGCGCTTTCAAAGTCACTTCACGCGCCGACCCCTTGGTTGCGGCTCTGCGATCTTGGATGAACATGCTAATCTCTCTTTAACACGCTAATTTTCACCTGGCATCCCTTTTATTGGTGGAAAACCAACCACCCACCACTTACATTACCATTGGCTGCTGACATTTGGGCTACGCCCATTTCAAACCCTTATAAACACTGTGCCTTGGAAGCTAAACCCCCCTTTTCCTGAAGACAACCGCTTGTGTTGCGATCGAAACGTCAGAGTATGTTATTTTTTGTTATTTTCTTTAAACCTATCTACGTGACTTTACCGAAAGACCCAAGAATATGAATTCCTGCAGTCACGAAAGCTTTGGGTCAAGATTTTTTACGTGATTCGTCTTTTAGATACATACTTCACACTCACGCTGTGCATTTCACAGTTACGCGCTCTAAAAAAAATAGTAACATTCAATAAAAAAAATTTCAACGATACATTTTTTTAAAAAAGGAAATATTTCTGATGGCATCACCACATCATTGCAGCGCCCAGTGTCAGGGCATGACCAAAGTAGATCTGCTGCCTTTGCATCACGAGTGCTGCTACAAGCAGCCCACGGAAGCATTCAAACCCTGAAGTTACTCCTTAGAAAGTAATCTTTGTGAGTTCCAATCTTTTAAATATTAATTATTGTTGCTTGTTACTAAACTCCCTATGAAATGTTTTTGTCATGTTAATATTATTAAATTTATACGTATTTTAGTAAATCCAGAACTAAAATAATACAATTTAATAATACTAAATTTTTCTTCGGTTATGCACGCCCCCATATAACATGGATGTGTGTCTATGGGAAAATAGCCTTCATACAGTGTTATTCGACTTGTGCTGTTTTTCAGTAACGCATGTTATGCATTATGCGAGGGATGCCTGTACTCTTAATCTGTCCTCACGTCTCCAAGTTTGCAGAATGCACCGGCAGTAAACAGACTCAGAATTTAATAACGTAATAATAATACGCGGATGAATAAAGCACACAAGACGTCCAAAGTCACTTTGAATTTAAACATTTTTAAAAAGTCAGAATGTTACTCGGTACTGCACGATAACATTGGCTCCATGCTTGTGTTTACCGTGAATTATATTCGCTCCATTCATTAACTTTATTAACATTATCGCTTTGGTCGTTTCGGTGACCCGGGTCGCCTCTTGCCATTGAGGCTGGTCCTCGTTCTCTCTCTCTCTTTGAGTTCTGACTTCGTTGCAACAAAATAGACCTAAAAAAAACGTAGAATGTTGTCGTGTGCTCCTGCCGCCACCGCCGTGTGCAGGGGTTCTTCTGGGGATCGCCATCCGCACCGGAAGCCCCCTGAGCCTGAGTCTGGCCGAGCCGGTGTGGAAGCAGCTGGCTGGCATGAGCTTGACCATCGCCGACCTCAGCGAGGTGCGACGGCGGTCGGGCAGCGTCGTGCGGCCTCTCTTGTGTGACGGGCGCAATGCAAACTCAAACCTGAAAACCGTTTCGCGTACAGAAACGATCGTGCGGGGCTGGGACGCGACAGCTCCTCTGGCCTTTATCCAGACCACCGGCTCAAAAGGACCGTAAATAATGCAGATTGGTGTTGAGATTTTCCTTATACAGGATCTTTAATTAACAGTGTTGAAATTGCAGTATTCATTTAGTGTTGAAATTATAGCACGGAAGGTGACACCAAATATGAAAACTAACAAAGGGCTGTGGAATGTGAGGCCAATTAACCTTGAATTTAAAGTCAGAGTGATTTCCTCCTCAAAAATGAGCCACTGTTCACAGAATGGCAGCCAAGTCACGAAGCACACTCAGGGCCTTCTTGCTTTGAGGCGCAAGTGTTATCACCATGCCACCCTGCAGCCCAAATAACAACATATAAAAACAGAGCCAGATTTTACACAACTCAATTCATTGCAACCAGGACAAGCCCACGCATGCAGAAAATTAGGTACGAGAGTCAAAGCCTAGAGACCCGGTGAATTCCCAGGATAAAACCCACTGACAAGACAGACTTAAAACAGCCAGTTCACTCCACCGGTCACCGCACCGTCGCTGAGACCTTGGCATCATCACTGGGGCCCCATGCTCCCACTCAGGCAGGCCCTGGGAGAAGTCCCCACAGTGCCACGAGAGCTTCCCCTCAATGTCAAGCATTGAGAAATTCTCCAGCCTATCAACTCCCACTCCTGCACAGTGCCCATGCCATCCGTTTTTCAATTCGATCATTTCATAGCCATCTATGGCACTGCTCCATCACTTTCTCCCCTTTGGTATTTGCCTCGGTTCAGGAATCCTGACTTGCCTTCTGACAAAGGAGCTTCTTCAGGTTGCCAGCTGCAAAGTATCGCTTTGCAGGTTTTGAATGAAGCTTGTAATATTGATCTTCTTGTGAAATGGGTATGTGTTTCATGTATTATGCTCTGCAATGGACAAATACTTTTTACACCATAAAAGTCAGCAATGTTTTCTGACAGTACGCTTATTCAGAGAGAGTAATGCGAGAGCAGAGTCTTGGGACATTAATCAGGGCCACACTCGTATCTGTAGGGAATTTGGAGATAATGCTCTCCTGACCTTATTTATGTTCAATATCACTGGTCACACTTTTTCAGGCATGAGGTATTCCAACGGTTTAAGGTAATTTTGGGGTGCTGATTCCAAATCTGGCATCAGTTTTTGTCCATCACATCAGGTTTTTGAGATATCAAATATTGCATTTTCAATAAACTGCAGAAGAAAAATATTAAATAAATGTGGATATCTACATAAAATTATATTTTAAACACACTATCATAAAAATACAGCACAATGTTTTAACACTAAAGCAGTCACTGACTCGCAACAACTTGCAATCATAAGTGACAGAGTTAATTTCGGGTAAAATCAATGAAAATGGGGTATGCCGATAGCATAAAAATTAGATGTGATAGAGCAAATCTGAGATCATATTTGGAATCAGAACCCTGAAATGAGTCTAAAACAGCTGTTAACCAGTGTAATATATTATGTATTGGGTATATTTATTGCCAGCACCACCAGCACTTATATAAACCACTGCAAGCACATTCTCACCCAATCTTTCAGACGGATAGTTGGTTTATATGTGGAATTATGCAGCTTTGTAAATTTTTCGATTGCTTATTACAACTGTAGCCTTAGTTGTTGTGATCGGCTGAACCGAAGTTCTAATTCTAGCCTTGGCCATATCCATCATGATAACTACGCCTAACCTTAACCCGAATCCCCAAGCTTAAATATTGTAGGTCCACATGTATGGCTCCAAGCCATCTTCATGAATCAATTTGATGTTTGGATGAACCATTGTCAAACATCAGGCTGCAATGTACATCCACACTCACTGAGGGCACATTGGTTGGTGTGGAGTTTACCTCTATTGTGCTGCAAATAACTGTTCATTATGATACAAATCTTGAGTTTGTCCCTGCTAATTTTGTTCACATTGATGGGGATTATTATTGACGAGAAATAATTATCTACGCATCATCAGTGTCCCTTGTTAAAGACAAGGACGCAGCAGGTCATTGATCCGTGGGATACTTTTTCTCATTAAAGCACCTAAATTGTTCCATGCTTGATCGAGTCATTCCACAGTAATTTAACGTCAGTCAATTCACCATCCTTTTATTAGGTTTAAACCATTTTGATGCATCTTCTGTTTTCCAAGTAGGACTAGGGTGGCCATAGTTTCAGGCGAGTCGTTATTAAAGTTTAAGCGCCCTGTTCCCCGTATTTCCCTGGTGCTGGTGGCGACGAATGCTCACATTCCAATAAACTTAGAGGACAAAGGTTTGTGGATCTTTTCGAGATTGAGATCTATGTTATACGTGACGCAATCAACATCTAATTAAAATCGCATTAGCCAAGGAACGGTATGGATTTAAAAAGCAAGAGATTATTGAGTGACGGCTTGGAACTCCACTCCAATGTTAAATGTAAATAGCTGTTAAATTCTGTTTTTGCCAACTAAGAACCCGCATACAGGTCAAACTCCCAACAGAGGCGGGCAGACATGAGCTGACATGTCACGCGCAACTCGTATAATCGAGCTACCTTGGTTCCAGAACGAGACGTCACACATTTGTCTCTCCTCTTGTTAATTGATCTTCTCGGCAGAACGATGGGAGTGATGGATTGACCTCATTTCTCTTTCAGAGTAGGAGGAGCAGTGAGCCACGGGGTACCCATTTACTCTTTCCCGGCAGCAGCAATGACGAGCGCCGCCGCTAATGTAGTGCAGATTTGCTTCGGAATGTTACAATCCGTGTCCAGGGCTCCTCTTTTATCTAAGCATGTTGTTTTTGGCCTACACAAAAAATATCATTCATTGTGAGTCCAGTTTGTTGCTGGATGGATTGTTGCTTAGCAGGACAGTGAATGGTGGCAGGGGCAGCTTGGGGAGGCCTTCATCCAGCAGTGGATTGATCACTGTTGATCATGGCTGATGATGATGATAATAATGAATTGGTAGTCCAAAATTCAGTAGAGGCTTTCCTGGATATTTTTCTTGTTTTAAAATGATGAGTACGTGACCTGCATTTATAAATAAACTCACTGTGTACACATATGCATGTGTACACAGCGTTGCATGCTGTGTACACATGCATATGGTGACTTGTGCTGTCACTCGTCACAGGTCGACAAGGACTTCATCCCGGGGCTCATGTACATCCGGGACATGGAGGCATCGGCAGCTGAGTTCGAGTCCATGGCCATGCCCTTCACAGTGCCCAGCGCCAGCGGGCAGGACATCCAGCTCAGCACCAAACACATTTACATCACCATGGAAAATCGCAGCGAATATGTCCGCCTCGCCATAGGTTACAGGTACCCATGATGCCTAGGGGTTTGCTACCTGTCTGGGAATTACCATCTGTTCTTGGGTGGCAGGAATTGATTTGCAGGGGATAATCACAAGCGAATCGTTTTTTCTCTCATTTCTATTTTTTGTGTTTATTGCTACATTGTAACTTTACGTTCTTGCTTTTGTTATGTTGGTGACCTAGGTCACCCTTGCAAATGAGACTCCTACCCCAGTCTCTCTAGAGTTCTCACCTCTTTCAACAAAATCAACTTGAAACTTGAAAGCGGCATTGGGCGCAAGGCTCTGAAAGGGACATCAGTGCATAGAGTCCACCCACTTTGCTCGCTCCACATTTTGGCGGAAGGTCAAACTCATCACATGGTTCTGGCTGCTGCGTTTGCTTCGCGTCGCTGGTGTGTGCGCTGCCCCCGGTCCCCAGGCTGCACGAGTTTGACGAGCAGGTGGCAGCCGTGCGCGAGGGCATGGCCAGGGTGATTCCCGTGCCTCTGCTGTCGCTCTTCACAGGCTACGAGTTGGAGACCATGGTACCAAAAATAGATGAGATTCCTCCTTCACATAATTGTCCCTCCAAATAAAATAAATCCTGTAGAATGTAATTTTTACACATCCCTTCGACCACACAACCTTCTAGGAGTACGTAATTTCAGCAGCTTTGGTTCAACACAAGCAAATTCTGGAACGGGTTTGACATCCAGTATCTCATCAGCAGTCAGGCTTTCTTAAACAATGCTGGTAAACGGACAGATGTTTATCGGCAAGGGATCTCTGTATTATGTATGGTTTGTAGCTTGACGCAAAACTAATACGTAGTTAATGAGTACAGTAGAACCCCTCTTAACGACGGTAATTAGTTCCACGAAACTGGTCGTTAAGTGATTTGGTCATTAAGCGAGTATAAGAAATACACGTGAAAGGCTTAATTCGTTCCGATTACATCGAAAGTTATCCTTTTTCACCGAAAAAACATACTTAATAATATTTAAATAATGCATATTAATACATAAAGATACTAACAATATTATAAAATACATAATATTAAAAGAAAGATGGTTAATCAATGTATGAATTAATATCTACTGAAACTACAACAGCCGGTCGTTAACAAGGGAATGGTTGGTAAGAGAACTATGGAGGCCTGTCGTTAAGCGATTAGTCATTGACAGGGGTGGTCGTTAAGAGGGGTTTTACTCTACACTACTATACACTACACTATACACTACACATTGGGCTCTATGGAGGTCCCGTCGTTATAGTCATGAACAGTGGTAGTCGTTAAGAGGGATTCTGCTGTACTTTGGAGACCACGGTGAGTGGCACGATGAATGCCACGCACGTTGTGCAGGTCACAGCCAGGGACTCCGAGTGGGGCAGAGGGTGACAGAGTGCAGCGAGATTAGCCAAGCTGCAGTCGGAAGCAACACGCTTGTTTATTTTTTATTTGGGGGGGGTCAGGATTTGGTCAAACCCAACCAGTTCCCCACGGCCACATGCTCTTGCCAAGTGCAGAACGTACGCGAGCATTTCCCTTCACGCAGCCCGCGGAGGGGTAGGTGGGAGCTCGTTATCCTTGCGTGTCACCGCAGATATGTGGCAGCCCGGACATCCCACTGCACCTGCTCAAGTCGGTGGCCGTCTACAAGGGAATAGAGCTGAGTGCGCCGCTCATCGTCTGGTTCTGGGAGGTCATGGAGGCCTTCTCCAACACGGAACGCTCGCTCTTCCTGCGCTTCGTATGGGGACGCACGCGACTGCCGCGCACGATCGCCGACTTCCGCGGCCGGGACTTTGTCATTCAGGTCGGTGCCACTCACAGCCGCCCTTGAGTTTCACTGGGGCTGATTAGAGCAGCAGTATTCAACTCAAATTATTCTCTCTATGACTAATAATGTTAAACGACAGCCGGTAGCTATTTTCAGACTCAATTACCAGTTCTGAGATTTATGAAGCGGTTTTCGTTTCTGGTGTAATGTTCGTAATGAATGCACTGGGAGGGAGCTCGAGAGGGTATTTGGTCTACTCTTCCATATGGATCTGACTACGATGCGCAATCTGCCGATTGACTGTGGTGAACCTATTTATGCTTTTGGGTGGACAGAGGCCGTCATAGAAACTTGTTTCAACTGCTCTGCACCCTAAGATGTAATCAAACCGGTGACCTCTGGACTGCAGGTCCAGTGTGCCTAACGTTACAGCATGGCAGCTCCCTGTAATAATAACAATGTTACCCCTTTAAATACCTAGGAAGCAAAATCGTCAAATGGATGTTAACCGATAAAATAATGAGAACATTAACATTTCTAATAGACGTGGTATTGAAAGTGCAGGGCAAAACAAAAAGCGGTACATGCAGTCCCCGGGTTACGGAAGGGTTAGGTTCCCGAGAATAATCCATAACCCGAATTTTTCCGTATGTCGGAAACTGAACAATTTCCCCCAAAAAATCAAGATGAATTCCATTTACTTAATCCTAGTGAATCTCGAGTGAGGCGTAATGCAGCTGCCCACCTTACACACTACTTGCGCTTACACAACTAATGCAAAAATATTCCGCGTATTGAATTTTTTTAACATGATTTATGGGAGCATTTCCGTAAGGTCGGATTTCCGTAAGTCGGGTCTTCCGCAACCCGGGGACTGTCTGTACTTTTAAGTTTAGCCATGTACATTCTCAATGTAATGAATGTACTTTTGAAAAACGAGTTAAAATAGAATTTCACAACTGAAAGCGTAAAACTATTAAGATGAAAAGTTTTGAGTGTGAATTTGATTTAATTTGAAAGGTAGAATATAACACGGACTCCTCTTGCATTTCCCAAACAATGCACTGGGTTGTGCTGTTTGATCTCGACATGCCCAGCAATGGCAGCTGTACAAGCAGTGCTTGTCTTGAATATTTTTCAGGATGTGGTAATTACAGTGATAGGTAATTACTACTTATAGGCACAGAGGCTATTACTTAAATTACAGTGTTTTGGAAAATGTAATAAGGAGGCTAATCATTTCCATTAATCTTGATCAACCTGAAGTACAATTACAGATATAAATAACAGAATTATGTATTATGAAAATTACAGTTATGCACACAAAAAAATATTCATATGGAGGAGAAGTGGTGGTGCGGTGATTACACATTGTCCTGTGAACCCGGAAAAACTAAGTTCTATTCCCAGCCTTGTCCAACATATGGTAGCGTTGAGAAATAGCTTTAATTAGTCTGAGGCCTCCCCTTCACCAACCCCCACTGACCAGCATGGTGAAGTGTAGACAAACAAGCCCGTGACCGACCCATCATGGGGGATGCCTTCGTCCACCAGTTGGATGAAAAAAGGACACTTATGCAGAGAAGTAATCCGGACAATGGCGACGCGTCGCAACGGGGAACCGCTTTCGCTGCTCATTGCAGGAGTTTGTGGTTTCCAAACCGCAAGGCTGCTCTGGTTAATGCTGGGAGTGATTCGCATTGCCTGCTTCGCAGTGGATGTAAACAATTCCGTGACGTAATTTTAATAAATTCGTTGTGTGCAAGTGTCATGGTACGAATTTGCCAAATTTGAAAAATAACCTGCTAATTGCGAATTTGGGATTACACGCAGCAACATTGCCCCGACTGTGAAGCTGTAGACTGTGCAACGCAATGCCTTCGTGATAACCCTGGGCTATAAGAATGGCGTGTATACTCAAATTTTAATCGCCGAGCCAGGCATTGATCCACCTTGTGCCGCACAGTGACAACTGCCAAGGAGACTTGCACTCGGAGACGTTTCGTTATGTCGCAGAGAGAGCACATCATCCGTGCGAGTTCATTTGTTCATTCATGACGCCCTTTGTTCCTCCCTTCCCTTGCAGGTGCTGGACAAGTACAACCCGCCTGACCACTTCCTGCCCGAGTCCTACACCTGCTTCTTCCTGCTCAAGCTTCCGCGCTACTCGTGCCGCCAGGTGCTGGAGGAGAAACTCAAGTACGCCATCCACTTCTGCAAGTCCATCGACACGGATGACTACGCTCGCATCGCGCTCACGGGCGAGGTGCCGGCCGACGATGACAGCAGCGACGACACCGACAACGAGGAGGACGGCGAGTCCGTGGGCTCGGCCTCCACGCAGGACTACTCGGCGGGCCAGTGACCGGCGGCTGGCAGAAAGCCGCCCCGTCTTCATTCTGTTTGTGTTTTTTTAACGCCGTTGTACAATAGACAGCGGCAGCAGCCGTGGGTTGTTCCCGTGACATCATGGTGCGAGGCCTAAGTCTTACATTGCGTTTAGCTGTACGTTGTTTTGACGTGTTTGTCCCGGCCTGTACACGCTTCTTTATTTTTCCAGCTGATGGGAACTCTTGTCATTGGCTGGAGAAGGCATTAGCTTGTTTTTGACAAGCGTTTCGGCTGTGCCAATTCCTCTTATTGTGGAGGCCCCACTGCTTGGAGGGACAACTCTGTGTTTGTGTGTGTGTATAACAGCACTAGGCACAGTCAAAAGCACTATGTCTGTAGAGTTACACTGCGCTGATGATCCATAATATGAGTGAGACAAGTACAGTTGCCACGTTACTCTTGCCAGATTCAGAATGATCACGCAGCCTTCTAAGCCTGGTGGCTGCTCAGGCTGCCAGCCATGTAGGTACACTCCGAGGGGATGGGGGCGGACTTGTTACGTTATTGCATTGATGTGTTTTCCCAGGATGCTCTGCGCAAATGTCTTTCACCTGTGTGTCACGTGACATTTTTTTCTTTACTCTGCACACACGTTTTTCCAACCAATGAATATCATATCAGGAGAGGGGGATGTTAAGATTGTTGTGCAGGCAGACTGGGATAGTGGCCGTTTAGTCCAGCCATGCATGCCAGCTCGGATTGCCACCTGTTCGGGTTTCACCCAGGCAGGCTGGGAATTGGCATCATCTGTGTTCTGGTGGCAGGAAATGATTTGTACTGAGATCTGGTATCAGTATTGATGTGTTGAACTTTATTAAACTATCCAGCACGGTTGTGAAAGGCCGAGGCTGACCAATACATATTTTTACGGGTTAAAGTAGGCAAACTGCAACCATGCGTCTCTACGCAGCATTGTTTAAGCAGTTCACTTGGGCCATATCGGCTTGAGGAACAGTTTTACTCATTGTGACGTTCATATAATCAGTTGTGTCCCCGGAGCCAGGTTCAACAACACCTAACGCTGATGTCAGGTGTGAACTCAAGGCCCACACTTTTGTGGTGTCACACAGACAATACGTGTGTCATTTAAGTAGAACTACATCGACCCTGGGGTGGTGATGAAGCACTTGTGTTCAGTGTTGTCCGTGAGCTAGGAAGTACCCGGTCAACTGATAAAGTAGTTTTTCTGTTTCTCTTATTCCGTTAAAACTAGTTGTAAAACTGACATAATATAAGTGTTCATTTCACTCGGTTGCATCCATTTTGAGTTTTTTCAAGCATTTGGAAATTCGCCATCCTAATGTGAGCCAATTAGGAATGCACTGCAGATATGAGCAGTATTTTCACAAGCCACCAGCTGACATCTTTAAAAGTTAAACAAGGCCTTTGTGGACTATGTTATGTAGGCTACACACACTTTTGTGACAATGCATCAGCACTGCATACATTTCAAATATTGTCATCAGAATACATTTCATGCCAAGGGATAATTCAATGAGGCTAGAGGAACATTTTAGAGGCTTGGAACTCAACACCAGGAGACTGGATTCCAGGCCGTGGCATGGGCAGTGGCTGAGCTTGTAGCAATTGCAGATTGGCTTACCCCCAGCGATGACCATTTGTGAGGTGTACTAACAGCTCCATTTGTTGAGGTCATCTTTCAGCTCCTTTTGCAAACCACGCGATACATTTTCTATAATAGCACACATACACTGCTAGATCCTATTTAACGATGGTGCATATCCATATGGAACTGTAAATATGGTTTATCTTTTTTTTCACCAAGGAAACCAATGCCTGCTTAAATCATATCATGTCAATGGCTGAATCTCACCAATGTCCTGATGAGATCATTCATAAAAAATTAACCTGGTCAGTCCACGAAAGTCATCTGAAGCCCATCACATTGTATGGAGCTGGCTTTAAAACTACAGATCCTATAAAATGTGCTCATATTCCCTGGGCTTTCTAGTCGGGATATTTTTTATGCTTATGTCTTCTGGTGTATGTTTTGTTATAAAAAAAGGTATTGCTGCTGGCTTTGACACAACGTTTAATATATCGTTCCATTTCCCCCACTGTAGTGTGCACTTGTACTGTTTGAATGCATGTGGTGGTGTGTACGTGTCTGATTATCAATTCGCTGTACTTGAACCGAGATTGGTCATAGGTAGCTATTTGAATTAAAACCCAGAGTCTTTCCCTAGCTGGCCAAGTTTGTGCTGGAGGCCCTGGGGAGGAGAGGTGTTTATGATGCCTTCTGGCAAAACCCCATTTTGGTGGAGCCAGATTGTACCCCTCCCCTTGTTAGTTTTTTCAAGAAACACCAGGAACACACTGAGGTTGGCCACGTGGAATGTTCAAATGCTCACTGTGGAGGAGAGGCTTCCATTTCTCTGTCGGGAGCTGGACTGATACCGCTGATTCTGACTCCAGTCACCATGAGGGTTGGACAGTTCTCCACTTGGGGCAGGAAACTGCCAAACAACAGGGAGTGGCACTTCTTTTGAATAAAATAATGTCAGCGTGGAGGTGACGTGTGGGTCCCAGGCTATTGCGGACTTACCTCCCCATTAATGGGAGTAGAGTGATGGTGGTGGTTAATAGCTTATGCCCTCTCCGAAGATGAACATGAGTGGAGGGGTTCAGGCAAGGCTGATGAGTGAGATGCCTTCTATGACCTTTCCCAAGCGCTGGCTAAAGTAGCCTCTCGGGATGGAGTTATCCTTTTGGGTGACTTTAATGCCTGAGTGAGTCATGATGCAGACTCCTGGTTGAGTGATTGGAAGGCATGGGCCAGATATGCTCAATAACAACGGTCGGAGGTTGCTAGCCTTCTGTGAAGCCTATGGGCTTGTAATCACCAAAACACTGTTCCGGCATCAGCCCATTCACACATCATGGATGCACACCGGATCCAAGAAAGAACATCTGCTGGACTACATAGTTATGGACCAGCGAATACGGACCCATGTCCTTGACATGGAGCTGATCTTCCTACTGCCCATTGGCTTGTCATCTGTAAGATGCAGTTATAATTTCACTGTGGTGGCAATCATCCATTCACCCACAATAGCCTGGCACCTTTCCCTAACCCCCTCTTCTAATGCTAAGGGGAAATGGGAGAGTTTTAAGACTGCGACTGCTTTGGCTGCATTGGGCATGTAGTCCAGAGCTCCCCAGAAACCCTGGCTAACGTATGAAGTGTTCTGGCTAGTAAGTAATTGGCAGGCCCACTCCCACCATCTACAAAATCCCACGTCTAAGAACGAGGAGGCTTATCGCAGCCTTCGCTCATAGATTCGGAGAGTCGTGCAGTGCTGCAAGGATGAACGTTGGTCATGGGTTTCTGAGGAAATAGAAACTGCTTCAGTAGCACGTGATAACAAATCACTTTATGACACCATTAAATAGTAACTTGCAGTGTCACGGCTATCACTGTCCTTCAGGGAAAAAACGGTAACCTGATCTCTGAACCCCAAGAACAGGTTCACAGGTTTGCTCAGCATTGGAGTGAGGTTTTGGAGGAGGGGAAACCCCTCCGCTCAAACAACATCATCGGGCAAGGTGGGGTTGACCCTGCTGGTGCTGCTGTGCCTCAACTATTGAAGTAGCCGCTCCTTGTGAGTGGTTGACTGATGTGCCAACTTTTGAGGATGTACGAAGGGCAATCCAGAGCTTGAAACCAGGAAAACGCCGGGGAGAGATGATCTCCCAAGCGAACTTCTGAGGGAGGGTGGAGTTTTTGTGCAGACTGCCCTATATGACATCATTACAAATGTTTGGTCCACAGGATGGGTTCTGAAGGACTGGAAGGATGCCCTGGTGGTCGCCATTACAAAAAAAAATGGGACCGCACTGATTGCACAAACTACCGGGGGATCTCCACCATTGTTTCGGGAATGGCCTTGGAAAGAATTACTCGACATTACCTTACCAGACATGCTGAGGAGAGGCTTGCTGAGGAGAGGCTTGCGGAGCCTCAATGTGTTTTCATACCGGGGCGGTCCTGCACGCATGCCATATTATCTGTCCGTATGCTACGGGAAAGATGTAGAGAATTCATAAGAGGTTTTTGGGTTAGATCGCGTAAATATAAATGTGTCGTTAAAACCCGCCACCACTGGACACCGCTAACGAGTAAGGGTTGTAACGTAAACAGAACATGCCAATTCGTCACTAGTCCAGCATACCACAAAATTTACAAACACAGTTTGTAAACGTTGTGGCTTGGCTCTCCAGCACACCGGTGTGCTGGACTAGTGACGAATTGGCATATTCTGTTTACATGACAACCCTTACTAGTTGGCTGTGTCGGGTGGTGGCGGGTTTTAACGACACATTTATATATTTACGTGATCTAACCCAAAAACCTCTTTTGGATGATATTGGTCGCGAAAGCCTACATGTTAAACGGTGTAGAGAATGTCAACAGTACCTACATATCTGCTTCTTTAACCTGGTCAAGGCCTAACATACCATCAATATGCCCCTCACAATAAATAAGAACCTTAATGATGGTGGGCCGGTCTGGGTAAAGTTGCGTGGTTGAGTGTCGGAGCCATTTTATGTTCACCTTGGGGTGCAACAGTAATGTCCTCTTGCCCCTACACTATTTAACATCTTCTTTGACCACATAGTTCTAGAAGATTTCCATGGATGTACTGTTGGAATTTAAATCTGGTATAGATATAATAATCAGAGGCTGATCAATGCCCAGGGGTGGTCAAGGGATGGCTCCTGATTTGTTAACCATATTCTGTATGTGGATGATTTGCTGATTGGTGCCCACCCTGAGAAGGAGTTGGAGGCACTTCTACTGAACCTGGAGCATGCTACTCAGAGATGGGGCCTCATCATCAAGTACCTGCCTGGGTATTTTTCGTCCTAAAGTGCTCCTATTCCTCAACTCTCCATGAGTAATGGGGCAGTTGTGGAGAGAGTGGATGTTTCCGTAATTGGGCAGTGTGCTTATTACCAGCTCCGGGTTGGAAGCTGAGGTCTCTTGCGAATCCGTAGAGCAGCATGATATTTTCATTAACTGCGTAACGCTGTGTGGAACCTACCTGGTTTATTGCTCGATAGAAAGCTCCCGGTCTTCTCGGCCACAGTTATGCCCACTCTTATCTATGCTTGTGATATGTGGAGCCCTCAAATATAATCTGCACCGTTTTGAAACATTCAGGCTGGCCTGCCTACAATCCATCCTGGCTTTAACCAGGCTGGATTGTGCGAGGAGCTCACAGATCGTTGAAATATCTGGACACTGTCCCATCAACGAGCTCCTCTGGCAAACGAGGCTGCGTTGGTAGGGTCATGTCGCCCGGATGCCCAGCGACTGCATGCCCAAGCAGCTTCTGTTTGGCAAGATAGGTGGGGCTAAACGCGTGCGGCACAGGCTTTAGAAGAGCTGGACTGATGTGGTATAGAAGGATGTGGAGCTGATTGGAATTGCCCATAACTGGTACCTGCAGTGTTAAAATCGGCCTCTGTGGAGGAGGTTCGTGAAGGATGCTGTTTGGGGAGTTGGAGGCAGTCGCCCATCAGCAACAACGGATGGCAAAGGAGCGATGCTCAGAACGTGCAGAGCGCCGGGCAGATAAACAGTTGGCACAGTGGGGAGCACAGTTGGTGCATCTGCCAGTCATCTCAGTCAACCGATGGTACCTGGGTCTGTTCCGTGACCTTCCAGCAGGCTTTCGACACTTCACGTGGTCTCAAAGTACATCTAGCATGGCACAAGCGCCATGGTGTGTCACGTCCACTTGGTGGTGAACGGCGGTTGTTGTTGTTGTCTGTGAGTGCTCCACGCTGGTGCTGTAAAGATTATTCGATGTTAATAATGCCGTGATGTATCTGTTACAGATGTTAAAATTACCATCCAAGGCTCTGTTTCACATGAGTGAGTAAGCTATGAGACGTGAACTTGCTGTTACTTTCTATATTAGTCATGTGACACAAAGATATTCATTGCTGACATTAAATGTTCTGAATGGAAGTTAAATTGTCATTGCTTGCCTGTTTGTTCAGTCACGTTCAAATAAGGGTTATCGGTGTCAAAACAGCGTTTGCCAACTTGTAGGAAGCATTGTGTCGCCCCCTTAGAGCTGGAATTACTTTAAATTATGCAAAACCAAGTACAATGTGAGGTCGTTGGTGAAAGGTGGAGACTATCGATCTCAAATTGTAATTATTATCATCAGGCTATTGGATAGCCTCGTTCAGGAATGAAACCAATTCCAAATGATGCCAAAATAGAATGTTGGAGATGGGTTGTTAACCAATGGTTTTCATAAAATTTCGAAATTGCATCTGGCTATATCAGGGAGTTGGGGAATAAAATGTCTTTGTCCTTTTATAACTGGGATCATAATCTAGTAATGCACAACTCTGTACCACGCTACGAAGGATCATAAGCACTGCACGATGTGTTCTCTGTTGTAGTGTGAATATGGGCTTCTCTGCAGAGCCGGCTTGGACACTGCTGTTTGGCTGCGTTTGGTAGTGTTAGAACTCGCTTGACAGTGCTGCCTTTGGTTCAAATATGAAAGCAGAAGCTTCACCATCGAGCCTGGGGCTGGTTTTATGAAAGGATACACAATAGGAGTAAGGAAAATCTGCCCTCTGGTGACTTCGTGATCCATAAGTGCTGAAATAAATGTTTATCATCCTGGTTGAATAAAGGTATTGGCCATTTTAGGCTACTTGATTACTCTGTAATTAGCTTTAAAATCTGTCAGTCCCTTGCTGAGCCTAACCACCAAGCTGGTTTGTAATGAAACATTATCAAAGCTTTCATCATCATCAGGTGATGATGATCGCTTGTGTTGCAGTTGAAACGTCGTGAGAATTTTTATTGTTTAATATTTATATTATTTTATGATTTCCCTTCTGCATGACTTTACCGAAAGAACCAATAATATTATCAAAGCTGTACACTTTCCAGCAGGGACTTAACAAAGTGAAATGTTGGGAAGTTGATGTTTAATGCCTTGACTTAAAAAAACTACCACATTGATAATTTAAACGATATTACATCCAATCAATTACCCATAACATTTTATATTGTGTAAGGCAGTGTGTTATCGGACACAACTTCTGAAATTATTTTCTCATGTAAAAAATAAAAATAGCTTTTCTCATTGCATAGTCATAAAATTCATATCAGAAATTCTGGGTCAGAAGGATGTGGAGCAGATTTGTGCATTTTTATTATTTTACAAAGAATAGTTAGATTGTCACAAGTATGAAACTTTGCAAGATATATTCATAATGTGTATATTTTCAAAGATACATGTTAATTACCTAAAAGTCAAATATGGGCATCATTTTTGGTAGATTTCCAATATTTTTGGTGGCAGCCTATTTTGATTTTGGAACCCATTTTTTTATTTTAGGTCAAACAAATTTATTAATAAGTGATCATACGAGATAATACTTATAGAATGTGGTGCTTGTATCACCATTCGAACAATTGTTATCTGCTCCACTATTCATAAGAGGTTTTTGTGTTAGATCGCGTAAATATATAAATGTGTTGTTAAAACCCACCACCACCCGACACAGCCAACTAGAAAAGGTTGTCACATAAACAACGTGTCAATTCGTCACTAGTACAGCACACCGGTATGTTGGAGAACCAAGCCACAACATTTACAATCTGAGTACGACATTTCGCCAGTAATTACAACTAGCTTCATCAGGCGACAGACAGATTTGTGGAGAAGTCTTACTGTTTCGTTCCTTATCTAGAGGCGTAGATGTGTGACACGCAGCTACGCTCTTGCACAATGTGGGGGGGGGGGGATTACTGAGGCAACGTACATTATGCGTGTGCATTATGCGAGCCCTTTGAACTTGTCCTTCCTGTCTATTGTGTTTATTAAAATAGACCTAGCAACGGTAATCCCTATTGAAGTACGCTGCCCTTTGTAGGCATGCATTTAATTAATGTATTATTTGATTATTCGCTTCCACGCAGCACTAAGGCGGTAGCTATCCGAACGGTTAATGTTATGTTAATTTATTTCGATAGATTATCTAATTAGTCTTGGCCAGTATAAGCTAGTTTTCCACAAAACTTCAACATCAAAATAAATTGAGTGTCCTTGTTGACACGCGTGTTCTGCTACTGCTGACAGTTGTATTTGGGAGAATTTTATATTTCTCTGATGTTCTTTTAGTCTCGTGCTGATCATTCGTCCTGTTTGCCCAACATAACATTTACCACACGTGCAGTTAATCCTGTACACACCTTCTGTTGATAGCTTCGGTAATACATCTTTTGTACCAGATATTATGTATTTTATGTACCATGCCACATCTGACACGGATGTTTTGTTTTCCCAAACATCCGGCTAGTTTATCAGTTACTCCCGCAATGTACGGTATTTTGATAGTTTTTTCAGTTTCAATGCTCTTGTTATTTGATTTGGTTTTGGTATTCAATGCCCTGTTGATTTGTGTAACCGTTCATTTGCAGCGCCTCTTTAACATGTTGAATTTCACTTCTCAGACTGTCACCATCTGACACTTTCTTCGCACGATGAATGAGCGTCTTGATGAGAGCAGTGACTCTGCATTCAGATAGGCGTCAGTATGCGTTTTCTTTCGGTAAACACTGTTATTTTACAATTTCTACCCCGTCCGAGCAGAATATCCAGAAGCGAATAATCAAATCATACATTATGTAAATGCATGCCTACAAAGGGCAGCGTACTTCAATAGGGATTACCGTTGGTAGGGCTATTTTAATAAACAATAAACAAGAAGGACAAGTTCAAAGGGCTCGCATAATGCACATGCATAATGTACGTTACCTCAGTAACCCCCCCCCCCCCCCCCACATTGTACAAGAGCGCATCTGCGTGGTCAACACATCTACGCCTCTATATAAGGAACGAAAAAAACATTAAGACTTCTCCACGAATCTGGCTATCGCCTGATGAAGCTAGTTGTAATTACTGGCGAAACGTCGTACTCAGATTGTAAATGTTGTGGCTTGGCTCTCCAACCCACCGGTGTGCTGTACTATGACGAATTGGCATGTTCTGTTTACGTGACAACCCTTACTAGTTGGCTGTATCGGGTGGTGGCGGGTTTTAACGACACATTTATATATTTATGCGATCTAACCCAAAAAACCTCTTATGGATGATATTGGTCGTGAAAGCCTCCATGTTAAACTGCTCCACTATTGTTAATAGTTTTCGACAAAGAAGGCTGCAGAGTTGGACTTGAAATAAGTATTAAACAAAAGTAATGTACAACAGGACTGCTAAACAAAATTTATTGTTGAAGAGCCCACTGCCTGGAAAAGCAAAATACTGTAGGTTAATCTGGAACAATTTGAAGGTGAAGTGTGGATGCTGACAAAATGAAACAATCTGAAAAGTGCACAGATCCATGCCCTGAATTCCACTGTGGCAATGGGATCTGGTCATGTGAAGGAGTGAGTTTGTGGCATTGCAGGACCATGGGGGACGATATTGTCGTCGAAGCCTTCATCCAGCAGTGAATAAAACATCCTTATAAACAGTGAAGGCTGCACTTTTTACCATTGTACATCTACTTCACTATGCCGTATTATTTATTCACAGATATATACCATTGTGAATACATAATTATGGTTTTTCATGTTCTTGTGAAATCCTGAACTATGAAACTGCACGTCATCGTTCAGTGCTCACTCGGTGCATTGCAAACACGGGAATGTAAGCCCCCACCTGAACGTCTGTATGGAAGTTGAGCAGGCACCCCATTCTGCTAATTGAATGTTCTGGACCCACTGCCAAGGGGCAATATCATCACACTGTTAACCTCTGCCCTCCATCATCCCAAAGAACTGCTGTTTTCACAGTGCTAAATGATGATTTAATGCCCACATCACAATCACCTTTACCCATACAACACAAGGGCAAAAGGCTTGCCAGGTGGCTTACGGAATACACATTGGCCACATAGATTTGTTCCCAAAAGGGTGTTTTTAGCCGGTTGGATAGACCACTATTTAGCATACAGATCATTTTAAAGGCATGATGAATTTATTAATTTAAGCTGATTAGGGGCAGTAATAGGAAGTGGTTTTAGGCCTGTCTGTTCCATATATGGATGTTTAGGGTTCTGATCCATGTACAGGTTTCCTCTGATATTTGGGCAATGTTGCATATATAAATGTGTTGCTTCAAGGGAGATCTGATTTCACGGTTTAGGTGAAAATGCTAAATAATAGGTTTGGATTATCCCATTTGTACAAAAATGGCCTAATAAAGTTGCGTGACTGATGTGATTGCATCCACTTTAAAGCAGGCCACTTCTAAGTTTATACATCAATTGTAAGTTGAATAGCTATACATTAGATAGTCAATGTGCTGCAGGGATCTAGTCAAGTATATTTTGACCCAGAAAAGTCTTGCCGAGTTTTTAAACTTTTATTTCAGGAGGGCCTTTCCGATGGGGATGGTTAATGGTATCTATTAAACGATGTGTTCCAGCCCCCAGAGAAACAGAAATACCGAGTAATTTGACATGTGCATAAAGGAATAACTACAGCGATAATCACAACGCACTGTGCTCATGCATTCTGAGGAATTGCACGCACAACTACGTTTTGTGTTTTAAGTCCATGAGTCCACCATACAGTTCAGATTCCGAAGAGTCATTGCCATCACAATGCTGTCACATCTCATGCCACGGAGTGTGTTTATGTAAAAGGTGGCTCAGGGTTTTAATGACAATGCGAGTTTGGACTGGAATGAGCAGTGATGAGATTATGGTTCGATTATAGGTGGTCATGTGAGATCGAACAGGAGTTTTAAACGTTATACGTTCTTTTGCTAGACCAGTGTTTATTATATTTTGAAACACAGTTGCTGGACACAAGGGCCCAAACATCAAGTGTCCATCAAGCAAGCAGAGCGACTATCAAAGTTGTAATATTTATTTAACAGATACAGGGGACTTTTGATTATCCACGTGCGGTTTATCCGATTTGTGGATTAACCATGCACCTCAGATTTTGATATGAATAACTCATGGATTTTCCCTTAAGCCCAAATTAATAATATGGGGATGGTTAACGGTATACATTGTTATTCTTGGAAATGTTCATTTCAAGTCACGTGCTTAAACCGAACAAATATGTTGCTCCGAAATCCACTTGATCGCCCCTACAGTACAGTAGTTGCATATCTTTACAACAGTGAGCAGAGTTTGATTGATGTTGATTGGCGTGGCTCTGCTATAATTTACTTGGTGGGCCGAGTCTCACTGCACGAGTCTTACTGCACGGGTCTTACAGAATCAGAAACGGTTTTAATCGCCATGACAGTTTGCACATACACGGAATTTACTGTGGCCGAACGGTGCATACATACAACATTTAGGAACCTTAAAAACTTAAATAAGTGATATAAAGTCTAACTATACTAACGTTACAAAGTATAACTAATACGAACGGGCTAAAGTATATAAAATTAATAATAAGTAGACCTATTAAAATGTAAAATGTGAATTAGCCGTAATATACAACTTACAATACCAAAATATAAATATGATAACACGTTGTAATTATGACAAGGTGTAATTATAGTAAGTGTAAAAGTCATTTTAAGCCCTTGGCCTTGTTTAAGAGGCCAACAGCGGATGGGAAGAAACTTTTTATGACGTGAGGTTTTGGTCCTGATGGACCGCAGCCTTCTGCCGGAGGGGAGTAGCTGGAACAGAGAGTGTCCAGGGTGAGAGGAATCGTCCACAATCTTCCTCGCTCGCCTCAAGGTGTGCAGGGCCCTCAAGGGTTGGTAGATTACAGCCAATCACCTTCTCAGCAGTGCGGATTATACGCTGCAGTCTGCTCTTGTCCTTCGCAGTGGCAGCAGCGTACCAGATAGTGATGGAGGAGGTGAGGATGGACTCAATGATGGCTGTATAGAAGCGCATCATCATTGTCTTTGGTAGATTAAATTTCTTCAGCTGCCGTAGGAAGTACATCCTCTGAGCTCTCTTGATAAGGGAGCTGATGTTCAGATCCCACTTGAGGTCCTGAGAAAGAATAGTGCCCAGGAAGCGGAAGGACTCCACATTGTTGACTGGGGAGTCACACAGGGTGATGGGGGTGAGTGGGGCTGTATTCTTCCTGAAGTCCACAACCATCTCCACGGTCTTCAGAGCATTAAGCTCCAGGTTGTTCTGGCTACACCAGGTCACCACGTTGTCAGCTTCCCTCCTATAGTCAGACTCATCCCCATCAGAGATGAGCCCAATGAGGGTGGTGTCGTCCGCAAACTTCAAGATTTTGATGGACAGGTGACTGGAGGTGCAGCTGTTGGTGTACAGGGTGAAGAGCAGAGGGGAAAGGACGCAGCCCTGAGGAGATCCGGTACTGATGGACCTGGAGGCAGAAACTTGTGATCCCAGCTTAATGCACTGCTTCCTGTCATACAGGAAGTCTGTGATCCATCTGCAGGTGGAGTCTGGCACGTTCAGCAGGGAGAGCTTGTCCTGAAGCAGGGCAGGGATGATGGTGTTAAAAGCCGAGCTAAAGTCCACAAACAGGATCCTGGCGTAGGATGCTGTGGAGTCCAGATGCTGTAGGGTGAAGTGGAGGGCCATGTTAACTGCGTCATCCACAGACCTGTTGGCTCTGTAGGCAAACTGAAGGGGGTCCAGGAGAGGGTCTGTGATGGCTTTGAGGTGTGCCAGGACCAGGCGCTCAAAAGACTTCATTACCACGGAGGTAAGGGCGATGGGTCTGTAATCATTTAGTCCTGTTGGCCTTGGCTTTTTGGGCACTGGAATGATGATGGAGGACTTGAGAAGGCTGATACATGGCATGTCTCCATGGAGGTGTTAAAGATGTTGGTGAACACCGGAGACAGCTGGTCCGCGCAGTGCCTGAGGGTGGCTGGAGAGATAGAGTCCGGCCCAGCTGCTTTGCGTGGGTTCTGCCTTTTGAAAAGTCTTTCGACTTCTTCCTCCTGAATGGAGATAGTTGTCTCTGTAGTGGGGGGCGGGATAGGGGCCTCTTGGGTGGGGATAGGTAGTTCAGGACAGTCCAATTGTCTTTCAAATCTGCAGTAGAACTCATTCAGGTCGTTGGCCAGGCAGAAGTCGTTAGTGGTGTGGGGGGCTCTGGGCTTGTAGTTGGTGATCTGCCTGAGCCCTCTCCAGACAGAAGCAGAGTCGATAGAGAACTGATGTTTTAGTCTCTCTGAGTACAGTCGTTTAGCCTCTATCACCGCCTTGCTAAACCTGTTCTTCGACTGCTTGAATCTGTCTCTATCCCCACTCCTAAACGCTTCCTCCTTCTCCAACCTCAACCTTCTAAGCTTTGCTGAGAACCAGGGCTTGTTGTTGTTGAAGTTCACCCTGGTGCGTGTTGGAATACAGCAGTCATCACAGAAGCTGATGTATGACGTCACAGCCTCTGAGTTCATCCAGACTAGTGGTAGCAGTCGTGAACATATCCCAGTCAGTACAGTCCATGCATGCCCGCAATTCCTCTATAGCCTCACCGGTCCACTGTTAAAATGTCCTCACAGCAGGTTTACAGAGCTTTAGTTTCTGCCTGTATGCAGGAATCAGGTGGACCATGACATGGTCAGAGTGTCCCAGTGCTGCTCTGGGGACGGCGTGGTAGGCTCTACTGACTGTGGTGTAACAGTGATCCAGAGTATTCCCTTCTCTGGTAGGGCATTTAATGAATTGTCTGTATTTGGGGAGTTCGTGGCTGAGATTACCTTTGTTAAAGTCACCAAGTACGATAACCAGCGAATCTGGATTTGTTCGCTCCACACTCAGAATCTGGTCGGCGAGCATGCGTTGGGCCTCTTTAACCTGAGGACCTGGCGGCAAATATACTCCGACGATAATGAGCGATGCGAACTCGCGAGGCGAGTAGAAAGGTTTACAGTTTATAAAAAATTATTCAAGGAACGGAGAACAATGTTGCAGAATCACTGTGACATCTACACACCAGCCACTATTAATGTAAAAACATATACCACCGCCTTTCGTCTTGTCGGAGAGTGCTATGTCCCGATCCGATCTTACGAGTTGGAAGCCTGCCAGTTGTAACACAGTGTCTGGGATCAAATCACACAGCCATGTCTCCGTGAAGCATGAAATAGAAGATGAAATAAAGTCTGTTTTTCACCATCAGTAGCTGAAGTTCGTCCATTTTGTTACATAGTGAACGTACGTGGGAGAGGAAAAAGCTTGGAAGCACTGTTCGGATCCCGCGTCTGCGTAGCCGTACTAGAGCCCCCGACCGTTTACCCCTTCAGCGGCGTTTTGCTGCTTGAGTAAAGCCTTGCGCGGTTTTGACTAGAATGCCCACTAATTCTGCCGCTGGAAGCAGAAAAGTGGGAAATAAGTCCACAGGCGTTGTTTCCCTGATGTTTAGAAGTTCGTCTCTTGTCAGAGAACTCCGAAAATCCTGGCAGAACACTGAATTAACAGACAAAACAAGACAAAACAGGGCGCACCGACTGGCTGAGGCTACCATCATCGGCGCCATCTTCTCACCAGCACGAGTGTGCTGAGCAGCAGGCCTCTCTCACCAGCACGGGTGTGCTGAGCGGCAGGCCCCTCTCGCCAGCACGGGTGTGCTGAGCGGCAGGCCTCTCTCGCCAGCACGGGTGTGCTGAGCGGCAGGCCTCTCTCGCCAGCACGGGTGTGCTGAGCGGCAGGCCTCTCTCACCAGCACGGGTGTGCTGAGCGGCAGGCCTCTCTCACCAGCACGGGTGTGCTGAGCGACAGGCCTCTCTCACCAGCACCGGTGTGCTGAGCGGCAGGCCCCTCTCACCAGCACGGGTGTGCTGAGCAGCAGGCCCCTCTAACCAGCACAGGACACAGGTGTGCTGAATAGCAGGCCTCTCTCACCAGCACAGGACACAGGTGTGCTGAACAGCAGGCCTCTCCCAACAAAGGTGTGACTAAACAGCAGGCCTCTCTCACCAGCACAGGTAATCAAGCAAAACAAGACAAAACAGGGCGCACCGACCGGCCGAGGCTGCCATCATCGGCGCCACGTCCACCACTGCACGAGTCTTACTGCACGGGTCTCACTGCACGAGTCTTACTGCACGGGTCTTACTGCACGGGAGCAGGACAGTGTATCGCTGAGCACGCACATTTGTCTGTCCATTGTTAGTATTCATTCTAAATCGACAGTAACAATCAACATCGTTAGTTGTGCTTCATTCTGAGTGATTTATCCGATCATTTATTTTGTGAGTTTTAATTTATGAAACTGTGCGATGGCATTGAAACCTAAACATAATGTATATAAATATTAGTGTTTTTTGGCAGAAAGATCCGCGAAAATTTCATATTATTGGATTGTCTGCGATTTTGAATTATTCGCGACTGTCCTCCCCGTCATTAGCGCAGATAATCGAGAGTATACTGTATATGCAAATTGAGTAACACTAGTTTTACAGGTAAAACTGTATATGCTTTGGTAAAATAAACTCAACATACAATGCAAATTTCAGATAATACCCCGATTTGACAAATGTCTGTCCCATCATCGTATGTCCAGAGAGGCAATGACTTCATTATTCATCTGTATTCCATTTGCACAAACGGGGTATAGAGAAAATACTCAATTAGAAACAAAAATGTACAAAAAAAATAATGGTGTTTAAGCCATGCAGTGTATTCAGAGGTATGTGTGACAATGAGACAGCTGTTTGGAAGCCATCAACTGTGAATCCCTCTCCAGATGGCTGACACCAATAACCCCATAACCAAAAATGCCAGGCCTTTCAGGGAGAGGACAAGGACATTTTGGCAGGCATAAGAACAGCTCTGCAACTTATGTAAGCAAAACATGCAGAGAGCCACTGCTTCATAGTCACAATGTTGGTGCTCACACAAATATGTTTATCTGCTGCTATGGTTGGTCACTGTTGATATGTTTTTGATAAATTTGTTCTGCTGTTTAACAATTAGGTTACATGCTTTTGCGCACAACAATCCCAATTGATAATTTGGATCGCGTGTGAACCCAAATTCCGTTTTTTCCACTCTCTTCATTGTCTTAAAGAATACTGGTCGCGGCTCTTAAAAAATAAACATTTAATGCTGCATAAACATCTTAAAATTTTAATTAGACAGGAATGAAATACAGTACTGAAATCGTGGAATTAATTATCCAAAAGGGGAGACAAGACCAACTTGAAGAATTACAAACTCCGTAGCCTCCTATCTTTGCGCCTATCCTTTGTGGAAGATGAAAAAGCATTTGACTCATTATGGATGTATTACAGTTATTCAATCTTCTTTCTTTTCTTTTTTCTTCTTTTTATATATAAAAAAGTCTCCGCGCGCTCGCGCTTGATGGGATTTGGCTCTCGGACGGTGGGCTATATGTAGAAAAAATTTTGCCGGGCGCCACGCCCTAAGCCCCACGGTGGGAATAGGCTATTTCATTTTCCCCATCTCTAAACTTTAAAGTAGTTTAATTAACACATTTGTGCCGTTTTTATTATTAGTTATTTACTTACTTATCGACATCGACCGTACCAACTGTCACCAATTGCGTGGGGGGGGGGCGGACCCTACCAAGTGCTGCGCGTTCGCTCGAGCTCACGGGGGGACATTTCCTTTTACGCGTTTTACAGCCAACACATACACACATGACGCTGCGGATATTTCTTCACAGTGTCATGTCCTCTTCGCCCCCCCCCCCAACACGATGTGTCCAGTTTATACTACAGACTCCCTAGATAATAATATTTTACTGCTTACATACCATTATTCTTGCACGGGCGTGGGATGCTGGGGGGGGGGGGTAGCGGCCCAGCCCCTAATCTGGCAACTTGCCAACTCCGCCGCCTCGCCAATGTAGGCCAGGAGGGGGGCTACGCATGGCACAAGGCCTCAAACACGCCTATGGTAAGTAAAAATTTCCAAGCTTCTTACGCTAACAAATCAAGTCCAATGTTTTCTATTATTAAACACATTAGTTGACAAACATTACTATAATCATGTTTGTGTACAGATAACAACTCACATTGATTGCTTACTATTATCAAACACATACGTTGGGAGATATTACAATAATAATGTTTGTGTGCACAAAACTCTTTATTTTTAGGTTGCTAAATGTTCCCTTTTTTTGCTGCGCTTTTATGACGCTGCGACGGTCTGCCAGTCTGTCATCTGGCCATGTACGTCCATGTGTATGTGTGTAGGGCTGTGTGTGTGTCAGTCTATCTATGTGTGTCTAAGTCCATGTGTGTGTGTCTTAGTCCATATGTGTGTGAGTGTGTGTGAGTCCACATATGTCTGTGTGTGAGTTGCTGTATGTGTGTACGTCCATATGTGTGTGTAACTCCATGTGTGTGTATCTCAAGTGGATGTCTATGTGTGTATCAGTCCATATGTGTGTGTCTAAGTCGATGTGTTTGTGTGTGTGAGTCCATATATGTGTGTGTGTCTGAGTCCATGTGCGTGTGTGTTAGTTGCTGTGTGCATGCCTCCATGTTAGTCCAGTGTAAGTCCATTTATTTGCGTGTCTGTAGGCCCATGTGTGCGTCTTAGTCCATGTGTGTGCTTTATTGACCTGCTCAAGGCCTATGATACCATCAGTAGGCCTGGCCTCGGGGTTGTTCTTCGTGCTTTCCCAGTCCCTCACCCACTGCTCACCATCCTTAATGACCTTGATGATGGTGAGCGGCCCCGCGTCAAACTACGTGGCCGTGAGTCAGAGCCATTCCCTGTACACCTTGGGGTGCAACAGGGATGTCCTCTGGCTCCCACATTATTTTACATGTATTTGGACCACGTAGTTCCTGAAGCCTTCAATGGCTGTACCGCTATAATTTCCATCTGGTACAGATACAATGGGAGGCTGATTGATGCCCGAGTGCGGTCAAGGGATGGCTCCCTATTGCTCAACCACGTTATGTATGCCGATCTGCTAATTGCTGCTCACTCGAAGGAGGAGTTCGAGGTGCTGCTGCTGAACCTGGAGCTTGCCACCAAGAGGTGGGGCCTTACCATCAGCCCCACCAAAACTAAGCACCTGCCTGGGTATTTTCTACCATCGGACACTCCACCCCCACAACTCCCAATTGGTGATGGGGCAATTGTGGAGACAGTGGAGAGTTTCCCATACCTTGCCAGTGTGCTAATGACCGGCTCCGGTTTAACAGCAGAGGGCTCCAAATCAGTCGAGCCACATTATATTTTCATTGGTTGCGTAACACTGTGTGGAAGCTACCTGGTCTATCACTCTGCACGAAGCTTCAGGTCTTCTCGGCCATGGTCATTCCCTCCCTTCTCTACACTTGCGCCCACCTAATGGAACATCTTTGCCTGTTAGAAACATTTAGGATGGCCTGCCTATGATCCATCCTGGATTTAACCAGGCTGCATTGTGTGAGGAGCTCACAAATCCTTGAAAGATGTGGACAAAGTCCCATCGGTGAGCTCCTCCGCCAGGTAAGGCTGGGTTGCCTGAGTCACGTAGCCCGCATGGCCAGACACCGCATGCCTAGACATCTTTTGTTTGGCCAGATCGAGGGGGCTATAATGCCCGCACGGGCTAGAGAAGACATGGAGTGATGTGGTACAGGAGGACGTGGAGCTGAGTCAACTTGCCAATGACTGCTACCAGCCGTTTCAAGATCGGCCTCTGTGGAAGAGCCTCCTGAAGGACGCTACTGGGCAGTTGGAGGCAGTCGCCCTCCATCAACAACGGAGAGCGGAGGAGTGACTCTCACAACAACGAGCGGAGCGCCGGGTAGCTGAAGCACAGCAAGTTGCCACAGTAAGGGGCACAGGTGGTGCATCTGCCAGTCGTCTCAGTCAGTCGACCTGTGCCATCTGGGTCTGCCCCGTGACCTGCCAGCGGGCGTTCGACACTTTACGTGGCCTCAAGGTGCACATAGCCTGGCACAAGCGTTGTGGTGACGTCACCGCCACTTACTGGCGAATGGTGGTTGTTGTTGTTCAGTCTATGTATGTATGTGTGAGTCGATATGTGTGTGTAACTCTGTGTGTGTGTCAGTCGATTTGTGTGTGTAACTACATGTGTGTGTCTGCCTTTTTCGCCCGGGCAACGCCGGGTACTCACCGCTAGTCTCTCATAAACCAAGGGGTGATGTTTCGGCTTTATGCTGCTTGACGTGCAAAGATTCTAATCACCGCGCCGTACTGCATCCGTTGGAAGGTGTGAAATGAATCGACAATGAAAACGATTTATTTACCATTCTATGTTTGTGTGTGTGTGTTTTTGTTTATGTGATAATGTAACACACTCAACGCGCACGTGTCAGGAGCGATCCTCGGGCTGGGAGATCAGTGTTCGGAGCGAATGTTGGGCGTGAGTGCCGCGTTGCGGGAAGAGGAGTAGAGACATGGCTTTTGTGTTGAGATGACATTGAAAAAGTAAAGAGTGTACACACACAAGAAATTGAGGTACTCGGCATCATTGAGTACAATACGAAGGGCGTAAATCACGTAGACTCAGTGGAACAAATAAGCAGCGGGGTAATCATTGCAGACTCAAGAGTGCAAACCGATTTTCCCAGAAGATATATTATTTTTGTTGAATTTCGGTTTTGTCCAACACCGAATTTACCAGGAATGTAACCCCCACGTTTAGCGAGGTCTGTCTATTTGAATTCATACAGAAAAGCCTTTTTATGTGATCATTCAATAACGCTTCAGTCATCCCGGAAGGCCGTCTTGATTCTCTGCATCGCACGGAATGCAGCGACCTCTTTTTTGAACACGGGTCATGATGCGCTTTTTCGGTTATTTTTGTTGTTGTTGGTAAATTGTTTAATCTACACAGGGAATGATGGCGCGATGAATCTGGTAACCCTGACAACCCGTGTTATGCGTGCTATGTGATAATTTAAATAATATTATTTGTACGTCTATATTTTCCACATTTGTTCACCACAGCCTTATTAATCACAACACATCCCTGGTGTAGGGGGCATGAAGATGGTGCGGTGGCGATTGGCACGCACGGCCACCCTAGTAACCCTTACTCCTGCCAGCACTCTTTAGGCGTTCGAATTGGAGAAAAAGTCACGGATTATTTTAATACGACAATGTTATACCCGCTGTAAATTGGATATTAAAGATCCAGTGATTTAATTCTAATCTAAAAAAAGATTACTAACTGTATTATAAACAATATCGTAAGTACGGATATCTTGGTGTTCTTTGTAAATGAGATAGGGAAAGTCAGTGGGCTTTCACAATGGGAAATGCAATAAAATACAGCCACGTTAAAATTGTGATATTTGATAGCCGCCCACTTCATTGCGCAGTCACTCACGCGTGGCCTGCCAAGGGCTTGTCAGTGGGAGGCTCTGGCAGCTCGTGCAGCATAGAGAGGCCAGAGGTTGAAGTTAGGGAGCATGTGTGTAGACGGTATCCAAAACACACTTATATTGCGATTTTTATAACTCTACAACCCATCATGAGTTTTATAATCTGCCATCGGGAGAGGGGCAAGTCAGATAATTTAATGGTTACATTATAGGGTGTCCGTGCAGAAAATGAGAATCTAATTACATTTCAGAATGAATAGACTTTGTATTCTATCAGCTCTGAGCTGGTTATTGATCTCGTAAGAAAATGTATTTTCATTTGTAGGGGAGAGAAAAAGAACAGCCCCTATTGACACACAGTGAAATTGGACAGTCACCACTCCATCACAAAACGTCAGCAAGGTGGCGATCAAACTTCTAATCTGGGTCAACTTACCAGGGATGCGATACCACGAATAAAAATATAATTTCAGTCGAGTACTAACTTGTGCTATTTAACACAAACAATATAATTCGATTGTGCCGGCTTGTGTAGAATATGGGAAGGCATTAGACTCGGTAAATGTTGATGCAGTAATCCAAGCTCTCAGAATATTTTTTTAAGTCGACAGACAAAACAAATTCACGGTCCTATAATTTGGGCCAACTTATTTATTGGACAACTACTAACTTGCTGTTAAAATACTAACATTGTCGTAGTTTACACATTTGATCAAACCGAGAGAATAGCGGATTGTACTGTGTAATGGCGTGTTCAATTGGTACACGTAGGGCAAAGTAGTGCACGTCTTGAAAGCTGTACTGTCTGCGAAGCGCCCCAGGACGTCTTGAGTGACACTGTGAAGGGCGGACGAGCGCAGGCGACTCCAGGCTCGGCAGAATAAAGCCCGAAGCCTCGACGTCGACAGCTGGGCTCGTTGCACCTGACAAAGCCCGATGTGCACTTCCCCCTGGCTTAAGCATGGCTAGCTCTATATGCTGTGAGTAATGGCCCATTGCGGGTGTAGTGACCCGCACGTGCCATGATACAAGGTGCCCAAGTCAAAATTCACATGTTATGTTTTCACATAAATTTGGGAGAGAATTTAAAACGCGACGACACGCGGTCACATCTCAATATACTGAACAAAGGGTCTCATTTTGATGAGGATAATGCGAGGATAATGTAATGCTGCGACAGAATATGATAATGAAAAATTTGGATTCAATTTGGCAAAAAAGCATGATAAATGTTACTTGGGAAAGAGGTTAAATTGGGTGGGACACTTTCAGATACAGTACTTCAATATGAAAGGAGCTTTATAAAATATACATTATTACGTGCAGGATGCGAGAGAGCAAGTTACGTTCTTAAAGTAACTTGCTATTGGCATTGAATTAGCACCACAGGGCAGTGACCATGCAAGAGGAGATTGGATCATGGAGGGCGGGCATATTTCGATTGTAAAGAAGCTATCGGTTGAGGGTACAATGTGTTTGCTTTAGAAGCCCCATACAATGCAAGAAAAAGCTGTTTATACCTTCTGACGAACGTCATGACCGAGATTGTGTTATCGATTCATATTGCATAGATGAGTTTAGTAGTAAATGAACATGTGCAATACCTTGGGCTAGCAACTCTTATCAGGGGGCTATTTTACTCAACAAAGTCTGCAACTGCAGTACACAATGGATACACAAGTTACATTTCTTGGCCATTGAAGACGTCACCTCCACATAAACATTTGCAATGCTCACAACCATAAAATGCAGTTATCCCACTTCATCACACCAATGCCAATTGCGTATCTTTACGAACCTGGCATATTCCTCGTTGTGGTCTAACCAGTCAAAACTGATACACTGGTGTGTGGTGCGATGAATCTCACGAGAGGATGAATGAATTCACTTGTATTGGATGCTGAGCTCTGTCACGTCTCCGAGCGCAGACCTCCCTACTATGTATAGGGAGCGATGATTGCTACGCGCGTACATTTTTTTTTATTTCCGAATTTTTTTATCAAAATTTACATTGTTCAATACTTTGTTTAACTGCTTAGAGAGAGGGGGGGGGGGGGGGGTCGGGAGAACCCAGAGGAAGGCCGTGCAGAACAGGGGGAGAACGTGAAATATTCACAGACACCCAAGTCCAGAATCTAACCACTACACCACCCAGCTGAGGCAAAAAGGATTCCGTGTGCCATTAGCCACAACATCCCCCTGGTCGGTCAGCCATATCCACCTTCATAAGTGCTCACTAACAGCACTGCCCCCAAAAGTTTGTATCGTCGAGGAATTGTTGTCTTTTGATGTACATGTATGAATGTGTTTCCGGATGTACATTTAAATTGCAGTGGGTGGAAAGTGCCAACGGTGTTTCCCACTGGGCATCAAAGGCTCACGTTTCCCCTTGGGTGTTGCAAGTTATTTTATCAAACAGCAAAGAGAATGGAATCCTAAAAACCTCAACTCCAGAGCTCTGTGTCCTGAGATTTAGAGAAGTGCAGATGAAAGGATTAAGGCTCGTTCAAGGGATACTACTGTAGCATTAATATTCTAAAGCGATTAATTTCTAGCCTGTGTACGAGTCTTGTACATTTAATTAAGACGTACGAGGGTTTATTTAATCAGAATTTAAATTTGTTTCCAGGAAATGAGTACACATCCAACACTAAGGAATGCACGTCGTGAATTATAAATGTGCTTGGACAATCACGAAAATTATTTTTGGTGCAGCATTATTCATGCAAACTGTATCGCACAACACTGCACGATACTCAAACACAGAGGTGCTTATTGCCGAAGATGTTTATACGTGGGAGCGATCCAGAGCAAACCCACGCGAGGTGACAATGCTCTATCTCACACAGATGGGACACATTACATTAGTCCGCACGTCGCTGTGCGGCCTTCTCCTTGGTGAGCCAGGGTATGGGCTCCAATTCGACGTCCACAGGTAGGGAGTTTCACAACTAATTGGGTGTCCGCCACCACTGCTCAGTTGAATGTCAGTTGCCTCACTGTATATTTTTGTAATGAGAGCGTAAATGGGGTTTGCTGCTGGGCTCTGGCCCAATCACACGGGCCGGGGTATTGGGGGGCGGAGCCAGTGTGGGAAGGCCAGATCTGGCGATCCGGAAGGGGAGGAGTCGGGATCACGTGGGAAACAGGATATAAGGGGGAGCCCGGAAGGGATTGGGGAGTTGCGGGAGTAAGAAGGCTGATCCACGTTGGGTGGCGAGAAGGGATCTGCGCCATCGGCCACGTGGCCGAAGGACCTTCAGCACGCCGTCAGCCACCGGTGTGCGGAGTGAGGGAGTGGAGGAGCTATTGGAGGGGCGCGCGTGGAGACGCTGGTCCACTGTCAGGACCAGCGGGGTGTGAGGAAGAGCGGAGGAGTTTGACGAGGGAGCGCGTGCGGGGCGCGTGGGAGGAGAGGAGCTGCAGAAGGAGCATGTGCGGGGCACGCGCGAGGAGCGTGCGGGGCGCACACGAGGAGACGCTGGTCCGCGGTCAGGACCAGCGGAGTGTGGAGAAAGAAACTAAATAAAAGACCAACGGAGACCAGAAGTGCCCGACGAAGTCTTTTATTACATTTTAAAGGAAAAATGCCCATTGATAATTACAGGATGCTTAAAAAATTATTTTTAAACACTTATACGTGACTATCGGTATTATTATTTAAGTCTTATGGTAAAGTAACGTAGATAGGTTCAAGTTAATAAAAATAAAACAAAAAACGACGCTTCGATCGCAACACAAGCGGTGATCATTTAACCTATCTACGTGACTTTACCGAAAGACCCAAAGAATATGAATTCCTGCAGTCATGAAAGCTTTAAGTGAAGACTATCGGTATTGTTGCAAATTCTCAGAAGCATTAACATTTTTTGAAGCACCCTGTATATGTTTGGGTAGAAGGGTGGTGCATTGGTATCTCGTTTTTTTCATTTTTCAGCCAAAACTTAAATGTCAGTTGTCTTCATATTTATTCAGTTAAGTATACGTTCTGGACATGTGTCCATTCATTACATGCTGTCGGCAAAACAAACGACGCAGGCTCGTGCAGTACAACTCCGCTAATCCGATCATTCGCGGTGCCTGCGCGGTTTGTAACAACTCCCGTAATCCGCGGGGGTGAATAACCTGAAATCTGCGATTTCTTTTACGGATGAAAGGAGACTGCCAATTCCACCCAAAACCCACGGTGCACCACGCGAGGGCTCCTCGGCGAATTTCGGGTTTAACCTCCGCGGTGTGTTGCGGATTATAAGATCCGCGGGGGTGGGGGGGGGGTCTGCCCTTCTCGCCGCGGATTACTGGGGTTCCGTTTTAATACGCTGGCCATTTTAGAACGCCACTGCATTTGACAACGTGCGTGGCGTTCCAAGTGGATGTGTTCGCTCGGCACCAACAGGAGGTGCTGTTGACTAGGCGCAAGGATCGCCTTGTCCTCGCTTTATATTGAAGTGTCAAAGAAACAATAATAGACACACACTGTAAAATTACACTTCATCAGCATCAACTCAACTCGGTGCCATTTCAGCGCCACAGGAGATCAAGCAGTTGTAAGCTGGTAGAAGCGTAAGATGATCAATTATCTGCAGAAATAAATAGGTTAATGATGCACTTTTGATGATGAATGTTGACCTTTTTTTTTCTTTTAAAGTGTTTTCCTCTTGTGTATAGTAATATTGAATGCTGTCTATAATCCAGAAGCAGCTGCCGTTGGATAGCATTTACCTTCACAGCCATTTTGAGATGTTAATTTGCCTATGAGAGGCAGTGCTAACGATTCCATGCAGAGAGGAGCCTCATTGCACACAAAGGCTGTTCAAGATTGGAAAGTTTTAGAGTAATCATTTGTATCTGGTTATTATATGTATGTATATTGAACTTCCTTCGCACCGTAAGTAGCCAACCTTGATAATTGGAGAACCATATTACAAAATCAGCAGTTGTCCTTTGGATAAACTTGCCGCTGCCTTAGGAATGTAGAATTTCTACCACCGACTCAGGATTGTCAACAGATGATCACCACCTCAATGCTCATGTGAGAATGAAATCACTTTGACAGTTAATACACATGGAGTACTATGTGCATTAAATGCATCGCTTACAAATATCCTGGTCGTTCGCTAAAAATAGAAGCATCTGAGACTCGGGGTGCAGTTCGTGTGGCGAGCGAGCCTGTGGACGTCCTGCGCCGCTGTGCCAGGCCGTGAGGCTGCACCGACACTCGCTCCACACTCTGAGTGCGGGAGGTCGGGAGGCCACCACACTGGACGCAGTCATCCATCTGATTAGTGGGCGCCGCGGTGGCGAGATGTTAACTACCTCGCCTGGTATAGAAAGGGTCGTGGGTTCGATCTCAACCCTGACGCCTGTATATATTGGGAGGTTGCGTGTTCTCTCCGTGGTCGCGTGGATTTTTCTCCAGGTCCTCCAGGGTTTTCCCTCCACATTTATAATCGTGCGTTTCGGGTATTTGGCTGCTATACATTTCCACGTGATAAGCTACTTTGTTGGGCTATCATTTGTAGCCAAATGACAAAGAGCTATGTGGCTCAGTGGGCCCTTACCTGGTAAAATAAAAATAGTTTTAGTGCCCCGATCCCAACTTTCACACCGTACGTAGCCAACCATGCGAATCAGAGGAACAGGGGAAGGAAATGAAACTAAACATAAAGCAGTTATAAATAAATTAGTTTTCAATCTAGATTATTTAAAAGTGCAGGCATCCAGTAGCTTCCTGATATCGGAAGGAAGAGAATTTCAGACGTCCACGGAAGCGCATGTGAATACACGCGATGCAGTGACCATCTTTGTTCGATGTTTCGCCAAAAGCCACTGCGAGGATGACCGGAGTTCACGTGATGGTTTATGTTCCTTGACGAGATCAGCAAGGTATTTCGGTTAATTTGTGGCAAGCACTTTGTGTATAATGAGTGCGACCTCAATCGATTTGTCCAGCAACTAAAAGCCAATGCAGCTGGGTGAGCAATGGACGGACACGATCAGATCTTCAAGTACCCGTCTGAAGTACCCGTCACGACACGTGCCAGAGAATTATGTACAAGCTGCAGCTTGGTAATGATTTTTTGCCAGACGTCCGGTAGAGTAAACGAGTTGCAATAATCGAGTCTTGTCGATGCAATGCTACACGCCATCGTGCTGGCTATATCAGGACGTGGAGCTCATTGTGACAGTGAGGGATTATGAGTGGACAGCACGTCACGTGACGGGGTGCGCGCACACAGCCTGCTCCAGAAGGGCGCCACCTCCGTGGCCCTGCGTGATATGGCGAATGAATACCATCAGAAGACCTGTGGATGGCGGCATTGTAATGAAAAAGCAGTGTTCAACAATTCATGGCCTCGGCATTAACTCCAGGCGAGTGGAGTATGGTAAGACGCTGCACTATCCAAGTGCACGATGGAACTTTCAGGACATAACAAGGAGTCGAATCCCAGTTGCACTGTTCTCAAAGCACTGGCTACACACATGATTTCCCCCTTCGCTTAGCGAGCAGCTTTTTTTTTTACATTGCAACCACAGCCCCATAGAGGCTCTAATGTATGGTTTCTGCCACTACGCTAATGTGGGTCTTGGCCGTTTCTGCTTGTGTGCACTCCATTTGGTTCAGGCGCCAGTGATTGATTGAGCCAACTGCTGTGATCCAGCTCGAGTCTCGGCCGAGGTTGTGTGAAGGTCCTAAGTCAGCGCCTTCCCCTGCAATCGCTGCTCTCGCTGTGTGGACTCGTCTCCTCATAAACTCCGCAAAGCACCATCGATTTAACCCTTGCCACCTGTGCAATCCTATACATTTTTATCAAGCGGATTGATTGATGACTTGCCATTAATGTGTGTGTGTGTGTACACGTGCAGATACAAATGCCTGTTAATCTGCGGCGGTCGTTGCAATAACTTTGCCCAATACAAACCGATTTCAATATGGCTGCACATTTTTATTTTATTTTACACGGTTGCCGAGCACAGGCCTAAAACGTCAAATGACCACTAACACACGGCACTATCAACGTTGTAAGGGTTAACACATTTCTTTAATGATGCAAGTAATTATATGAGCTTGGGAAAATAAACGATGGGAGGGAAAGGATGGAAAAGGCTGCTTTTCACCCATATTCCAATAATGACTGCTACATCAGCCTTCAACGTAACTTGTGTAGAGCTGTTACGAATGGGAAACAAACACACTGGGCGTGGTCATGGCCGTACGCCGAGAGGTGCTTACATCCACGTCCGCACCGTTTAGCCTGGGGGGCTAACACGGAGCTGGGATCCCCCGCGGCCCCACCCCTCAGGGGGGAGTTGCTATAAAAGGCGGGGAGCCGGAGGGCTCGGGAGTTAGTGTGTTCAGCTTAACCAGCGAAGAAAGAAGACCTGCTAGATAGGCCCTGGAACTCCCCTGGATCGCTGTCCTTCTAAAGACCGACCAGGGCAAGCCAGCCGCGTGGCCCCAAGAGCCCAGAGCCGATGCTCTTATAAGAGCCGGTCTAGGGAGTCAGGGTGCCGGAATCTCAGCTTAACCAGGGCTGAGTTAGCTAGCCTCCCCTAGCCCAGTAGTGGAGGACCTAGGAGTAGGCTAGCTGTGACATAGGTTGTTGATCTCCTAGTTAGACGGGTGAAGGGGCCGATACCCCTTCGAGTGTAGTACATCTCGGCCTGTTATGTGCTTGGTGTTTAATAAATAAGTGTGCCTCCAACTACGTCGTCAAAAGTGTCCTGGAACCTACTACACTTGTAACGAGTTATCTTGTCGGCATGTTTGGATTTGTGAGGCTTTCCCCACAATCGTATGCAATCTATTTTTGTTCATCTTAGCATGTTTACTAAGCAGGCTTTCACTTGAAGATATACAATTATGCACATTTATTCGTGGTTGTGTATTCACAAATACATCTCGAGATCCTATACCATGTATGGCATACATTCTGCTGTTTCCCCGAATATGCACAAATACATTTTCAATTTTTCCCAATTATAGCAATCTGCTTTGTGCCTGCCTCTGTTTCAGCATGGTGCTGACATTGATTGATCGTCTGTAGTTGCCAGCCATCAGCGCTCCATCCCACAATTGCTTCATCTCAAGTTATCAAGTCAGATACTATCGGTCCCACTGGTAGAATGTGTGTACACTGCATCTTACACAGCGTTCCTCATCCTTTATAGTATTGCGCTGTGGCACGACCGAATGCACACAAACTTTTTTTAAACTATAATTTTAGCCCTCAATATTTATTGGAATCATTCTGTCACGCCACAGAGGCCTCCAGGTTTTACAGCGGAAAATACTTCTTTGAGTGTATTTTCCCCCGCAATGCGGCGCTAACGTTATCTAAGGCCACATTTTAAATGTCTCCTGCGAGGGCATCGCACCGCAGCCTGTGGCCTGACATCTCCATTATTCTGTTTAGTGGCATCTGCGGCAGCAATGAGGTGATTTATGGCTCAGTCTGTGAGACCATCATTTTTAAGGACCCTTATGAATGAATTTAAAATAAAACCAACAGTTGCATTCGCGGACGCCGGGAACCGAGCAGTCAATGCACATGTCATTACATGAGTTTACAGTCAGAAGTCGGATTTATTTGAAGTCTCTGTGGGGAATTAGCTGTCCTGAATGTAAAATGGACTTCAAAGAGCCTGCAAGATAATTTTATTTAGTCGGGGCCATTTTGTGTTGACATCAAATCACAGTGGTAATATTGCCTGCACATAATTTAAAAGTGTAACAGTTTACGACTCCTATTTTACCGTCATAAATGTATAAATATAAGAAATGATAATGCATCACCATGAGTTTTCTACATTGGTCAGATCAATGAGAAATTCCAAACTTCAGTTTCCAAGTGTCAAAGGTAATACAGATCAAATTGAAATACCATATCATTAGATATATATAAAGTACATACCATATATAGGCATATGGAATGGTGCAGTGTACCGGTACTCATTTCACTTTGAACAATCGGGTGATGTGGGTGGCCCACTATTAGCAAGATTGCCTCATGATGTGATCTGAGAAGCATTACACACCTACCTCAACGCTGCGCACATGGCAACGCACCAGTGTCCCTTCTTGCGCTGGGAAGATACATTCTTAAATGCTGCTTTCTCCAGAGAGAGTGAGAGTGATGGAAAAGTCCTTATTACTACATACAGCCCCAGGGCGAGTTAAATAAAACATGGTCACAGCTGCTTTCTCCCATCCGTCCTCCCTGCGTGCTCCCAAAAGGAATGAAAATAGTCCACGGTCGTTGGCGACATGACCCATGCAGAAAACAGACGTGAGGCAGTGCCTTACGCAGCTGCACGACACGGGCCATGGTCATTTGCCTGGAATGAGTGGAAGTGCAGAGCGATACTGTTTAAGTAGCCAGTGACTTCTCAAATAATTTCCAGATATACTCAGCAGACATCCTTCTAGAGCTGTTGGTGTTCCTGTCTTACACAACCATGTGATAATTGCCTTTCTTACAGTCCTGTGACAGTTGTTCCCTCTTCCACAGTTTTGATTACCTCGTGCAACTCTTCCAACATGCAGCATTTCAGCAGTAATACCAAACATAACCCTGCTGCCTTGCTTGCCTTAATCAGCTTCATCGCTGTTTCAATCTCATTCGTACTGTACCTGCCCCACCTAGAACGATTTTATTCCGATGGATCTCCATAGTATGTGATATTCGTCAAATTTAGTCACAAGGCTTCCTTCTCAAACATGAGTCAGCTCGCGTGAGAGTGTCCATCTATGTTAGTGGTCTCTAGCCATCAGTGGAAATGTCATATTCTTATAACGGGGGGCACATAATTATGGCTGTGTATAGGAGAATCAGGTGGGAGAGGAACGTGGATTGGGGCGAATTAGCTGCAGATGGCAGTGAAAGGGAATCAGTTGAATGAGGTGATCGAGGAAAGATTATCGGGGGGGGGGGGGGGCAAGAGGAGGGAAAAGATTGGTGATGCTTGAAAGATGTTTAACTCAGACGGACGTTGTGGACAGAGTAGCGGGAGACGGGAACAAGGAGGAGGTGAGCATCGTGGCTCGGAGCTCTCTACTGAGAGAACACTTAAAAGCACCAATGGCAGGGGCCAGTGGCTACACAGGGTAACCACTTCTACCTCTCAAAAGGTCGTGATAATGTTCTTTTTTTACGTATTGAATGTAGACCTAACGCATTCATTATACAGCATTGTGTGTGCTGTATATGTTTGAGATTTGTTTTTATTAAAGTCGATGGAATTTATCACCGATTCTGTTTTGGACTCACTGGATAATATAACAAAACGATGTACTGGGCCGTTGATTAAATCCACATAACCTTTTGGCTTTTATGCACAATAGCACTAAAATACACTTGGTTGTAAATTCAGGCAGTCTGAATAAAATAAAAAAGTGTTAGTGCGTAGACCATATTTTATGTGAATGAGTATAGTGTTTCCCTTATAATTATCTAGACAAGAGACAGTCATTAAATGAGAGTTATTATCTTCACCTGCTCTTGGTGGGCAGACAAGTTTTACAGCCTTTTCAAATTATAGTGCTCCGTAGATTCTGTACACACGTGAGCATTACACGAGGGTGTGCCGGTATCCAAACTAACATAAAGAGCCCAAGCTATGTACACTTTAGTTTCGTACTTTCTCAGAATTGCACCACACTGTATTCCTCATGCGCATATTAGTTTAATAGCTAGGTTTTTCTCATATAAAACCGTTCTCATACAACATTTTCTTTACATTTCCTGACCCTTCCTTATGCTCTTCATTATAACACGTACTCTTTGGTTTTTTCGGTAAAGTCACGTAGATAAAAAATTAAGCGGTGTGCTTTCACTAAGTTGTCCCCACCTGAAGAAGGACGCTTGTGTTGGGCCCGAAACGTCGTGATTTAATTTATTTTATTTTTTTACCTACGTGACTTTACCGAAAAAAACAAAGGGTATGAATCCTTGCAGTCACGAAAACAAATCTAGAATTGACACTTTCCTGCGGAGGGAGCTGGTAGGAACGTTGGGTTGCTCGGTCAATGACCAGGGTCAACGGCGGCGTGGTGTAGTCCGCAAATATGCCCGACTGTGGGTGGGCACAAGCTGGCGTGAGTAGGTTAAACGTTGAGTTTTATAAGGGCACCACGGGGTGACCAGCCCCTCCCCACCCAGCCCCCCCCTCCCCACCCACCCAGCCCCCCCCTCCCCACCCCCCTCGCCATCCAGCCCCTCCCTGCACGACGGACGGACACAATAATCCCGTGGCCTGGTGGAACCAGTGGGTTCCTACCAGTATAAACACGTGTCAGCCCCTTTCGCTTTGTTCCTTGTCTTCACTCGCCTACTTGTTTCCGTTTCAATATTTTTCGTTTGTAATCTCTTCCTCAACCTTGTTTACATTCTTCTGCAGGGAACTGCAGAGTTGAAGGCGTGCTTATTTGTGCGTGCATAATACCGGTTGCGTTGATTCCTCTCGGGACTGCTGCAAATGCGCGGGGCTGCAAGGTGAAGAAGTCTAATGCTCTAGGGGCCGCGATGAAATGGCGGGGTGTTTGATGTCGAGAGAGACAAATACAACGACGATGCCCCCGTAGCTCTGCGGACCTTCCAACGTGAATTCAAGACGACGTAGACGTGTGCGTTAATAAGATGGAGGCAAACCGAAAGACGGTGCTCATAATTGGATGCTTGTATATTTCGTGTATATTTTAATGGCCACTACATGGACCCGTGCCTTGGCCTTTCCTGAGATCTCAACCAGTTAAGTTTGGTTTTTAATTAGTCTCACTTTTCTTTATTTAATCACGTTAAGGTCATTGGAATAAATTTGTAAAAATATATTGTTGGTTTGTGTATCAGAGCTGCTTAGAGTATTTACAGTATAACTTGGTAATGGTTATGTTTTTATGCAAATATACTGTATTGGCTTTTGATCAATATGTATGTACAGAATCAGAATCTTCATTGAGACTCGAAGAATCTGATTAGCCATGAAGCTCCTTTTTCACAGGTTTCCAGTAGAGGCGGTCAGAAAGTTAAGATGCTCCAGCTATATTTAATGTATATTTATATATTGTGCTCCTGCCTCTTGCGCACCTGAATATAGCCCATTCGCCTTTTTTTGCTTTGCAATAACACTTCCATTATTATTTAAACCTTGTATCTCTTACATTAGTCGGCTATTTTTCGCTTCACTTGTTCCCGGAGGTTTATAGCCAATTGTACATTTTTTCCCCCATTTTTAGCAGCCCCCAAAGCGGTTGGAAGTGCAGGCCTGCTGGCATTGTAGAGGGCCCCCACTTGGCATCGTTGGGATTACCTCTCCACGGCGCATGGGGCACGGGTGGCGGCGTTGGGTTCCTTTTAATTCCCTCGCTTCACATCCTCGGGGGTTGTGAGATTTGAGCGGAACCTAGAGAGCCCGTGTGTGGTGTTCCGACAGCCATTCCCGCTCTCTCTCTCCCAAATGAGGAGCAAGGGATTTTTATGTTTGGAATTCCTAGGGGATTTGCTTTAGATCATTACTTTATTCCCGAATTGATAGATTTCCGAGTTTGTGCTGCTGCCGTCCACGTCTACGCAAGGAAGGTTGTATTTTTTTGACACTTATTTTTCTTGGTGTTGGTTTATTACCAGACGCGTAACTTCCAGAATGATTTACCGTAACTGGATGTTGCATAGATACCGTCACCCGCCCTGATTGCGCTCTACTTTCCCAATGAAATTTCACTTGCATATAATTTTCTCTGAGTAAGTTCTGCTGTGACATGTTCTATTTGTCCATCATAGCCCACACCTCGATGGCGTGATACTTTTTTCTTCTCATTTCATCATTCTGCAATGCCGCTTCAATTGAGATAGATGTGTAGTGAGTCCAACTGAGTCGCAGACGTTTCTCTTTAGAGGCGCCACATTTATTATAACATCAACACGTTAATACAAAGGGGTAACTGCCCCTTTACCAGATACAGCCTAGGGTGGTGACCAACCAGCTAACTACACTATACGGAGGAGTTACAGCTACAAAGGGTCTGACCCTCACTCGGGTCCCGGCCACGTGTTGATGCCTGTAGAGCTTCCAGCTTGTAAGATGTAGAGCTTCCAGCTTGTAGAATGCAGCGACTCCATTCCCTCTCAGGGACCCACCTTATATCCTCCTGGTCGGGGCCGCTCCGCCTTCGGCCCTGCCCGCCTTCGAGCGTTCTAGCTTCCTCTCGATCCCCCTCCAGAGCTCTCCCTGGACACGTGATCACCCCCTAGCCCCCCACCTGGGGCCTTCTCTGTGGACACTCCAGATCACGTGTCTAGGCGGTCAACCAGAGTGCCATGGCCCGGGGCAACCCTGCCCTTGGGCCGACACTCTCCCACTCCCCCTTGTGGGGGCCCGCACTAAACGCTATGCGTGGTGCCCGCGCTCACCAAGCCCCACCTAGGGCTGGTACTACACCTGCCTACGAGGTGTACGCGATGACGGTGCATCGCACGCCGTGCTGTGCTAGAGCCGGCCTCACACAGCAACCCACCTAGTGCTCTCCGCGACATAGGAACATCGCACAGTGACATCCCCAATGTCACTACAGATGCAATGTGTACAAACACGCATGCACCGGTAGTTTGTGTAACCTTGCAACACATGAGTAAAGTCTTATCATTAATTATTGTGCAACACGTATTCTTGGCCTTGAGCCAATCATATATGATACATTACGTGTGTAGTGTCAGTGAATCGGAGACGAGGTTTGTAGAGGCACCTTCTTTATTGTACACACTCTATCTCGCCTGCACACTCTACAGTCGCTAGCCTATACACAACACTAGCCATCTAACACCAACGGCGCTGTCGGAAACAGCCAACTACTATCTAGCAGCGCAATATCGAGTGAAGATGGGAGTGACTATGGCAACGAGATGACAGCAACGACGAGACGATCCAATCCCCAAACCGGCAGCCTCGAGCTCCCGCTCTTGGCCCCTTTTTATGCTAATAGGGTGGCCTGGCTCCGCCCTGGCCACGCCTCCCTTCTCGAACCCACTCGCAGGTTCCAGGGGCTTCCAGATGGGGCCCCCCATGACCCTTGCCCCAGTTCCACCTCCCTGCCGACACAGCCGTGTATATGCTCACCGGCGTGTGTACTGTTTGTCCACTACAGTTGCTGCTGCTGGCCACCAGCTGGCGCTATTATATCACACGTATTCAGTTGTGTTATGATTCCATCTGTTGGCTCTACAATGTTATTTTTACTTGGTGCTTGGGGAGGCCTTCATCCAGCAGTGATCATGGCTGATGATGATGATAACATACCTATGTTTTTAAAATGTGAACAGTGGGGTTGGGGTAATTGGACAGCCAGGTTGTCGGTGCACTTTTCAATGAGCCAACTCTGTAGAGTGAACCATTTTTGAGAGCTCACAGGATTGAATAACTTTTGCAGAATTACAAATGGTCATGAAACAAGCACGATCACCAAGGTATCCTTTCCAATACGAAAGATACAGTACATTGTCAATGTATTCATTTGTGTTCGCAATCTCCTGTTGTTTCTGCATTATTACGTACAGAAGTCCCTCGGTTAACGTTTTTAATCCGTTCCACGGAAACTACTGTTAACCGAAATAACCTAATCAAATGTAGGAATTACATGTTAAAAGCATGAATCCGTTATAGGCGTATCAATAATTTCCTGCTTTATTTTAAGGCTAATTACTTCCTACTCTTTTCCTTTGCAATGACCCCTACAGTGAATTCGCAAATCACTATTAATTAACTTATAAGTTGAAAATAAGTAAAAATTACTGAGTCTGCAAGAAAGCTGTTCAGACTGCCAAAACAGAAACCGCATTATGTTAACATTGCCCAGTCAAGGTCTAAACAATCATACATGGGCATCGCTGATTGGCTGAGAGCATGGCTCAACCCCACTTACGGGCTGCAATTTGCACCCGCGTGCATAACGTAAACACATTACCGTGAGTCAACATTTTAACGTTAGTCGAAACCATGGGGTCACTATGGGAGGCGAGACGTTGACCGAAAAACCGTGAACCGATGTCACTGTTAACCGAAGGACTACTGTGTTTAATTGTAATGTTGTCCACAAAGTCATTGCATTTGTTAATTTAAATGACGTCTCAATAGCCCCCCATCTGGTTGAATGAGGAATTATTTACTGCAATACAGCGTTGGTCACAAGTCAAAATCATGCACTCAGCTGCCGAGCAGTGAATGCTCAATTTCTCCGCAGAATGAACGAATAACGTTTGCACGAGAGGGCAAACGTTATTCGTATAGTGCAGTGACCTGTACTATTTGAGGAGAAAAGCCTGCCTCCAAGCTCACGATGTGTCTTCAAAATCTGTTGTGGCATGAAGTCACTGCTCATAACTGGAAATGAAACATAAAGCCAGCATCTAACCAGACTGTTGCAGTGTTCTGCTGTTAACATTTCATTACAGGTAGAGTTGCCCAGGTGACTCATGGGTCAAAACACTTAGCCAGCACTGCCGAGAGGTCCAGTTTGAATTCAGGCAGCTGCGGGTAATTAAACTGGGCTAATGTATTGAGTTGATGATCTCATGGTAGCCATTAGCAAATGCTTAAGACAACCTTAAAATATAATATACCATTTGGTTTTTACATTCATTTATCAAAACTTTAAGCATAGATAATTAAGCAATTTTCAGTTTAACTGCCATGTACTGAATATCTGTCGAGAAGGGAGTGCAGGAAATTCCAGCGCTGCTCTTGTGTGGGTTAAGATTCCTTCACCTGAAAGGATATCAGAAGTCGTTCAGTGACATCCCTTTCCATGGGCCGTGTTCTTACACTGAATGATGCGCTGCTCTGCAAGAGTTTTGAATGTGCACGTCATTTCGGAAAAGGCATGGTTAAATGGAGGTTATTGAAGTGAAATGTCCAGTTTAGAATTAAACATGAGGCAAAGCTGAGTGTAGGAACGCTGTCCTGAAATGGCAAGCGTAACGGTGACCTTATGCTAACTTTCATGGCTCTGAACACATTCTCACAATGTTCCTATTTCCCAATGGGATTTACACATGGCTCCTAATGTGCATTTGTTTTTTAAATGTGAGACCATGCGCGCACAGCACAAATCAGGAGTGATGCTCGGAGCGTTTGCTAGGTCAAGCATCTAGCAAATGCGGCAAAGCGATATTTGCGAGCAAAATTAACAGTCAGCTTGGCCTTGTCTAATGGAACTCGCATGGAACGCAGCCAGGGGCTCTTTTTGTTAATTGTGCCGAATGAAATTTGACCGTGGGTGGTTGTATACAACTGGACAGCATGGCTGTCACTAGTGCGCTTGCCACCGAGGCACACAACTACTGCCACTCATAATTTGTGTGGATAATTAGCATAATGGACTCTCATTAATAATCATGAGCAGATGATGTCCTCCAAATGGACACCCCCCCTCCATTAATAATTAGTGGGTCACGTCACTCCACATGGGGGGGGGCGAGGTGCCTCCTCCCCCCTCCTCAGCATCAACTTATAACCCTCACTACATTAGGGTGGGTAGAATAATACATAGTGTAATATTACAATGTATAAGGTTTAGGGTGGTTTATAACAATACAGTATTTAATTTAATGTTGGGTTTGTCTATGGCAGTATATAGTACGGTGTAGACTCGTGTGATGTAAGAGAATAAAGTTTAGATGGAAGCATATTATATATTTTTTACGACGTAGAATGGTAATGTATTACTTACTGTTAGTAACTCAGCTTATTGTAGAGTATATTTAGTATACTGATGATACTATGTAGTTTATACTTTAGTTGTTTACGTGGTGGTTTTAGTTACTGCAGCTACATACTATTAACACTCCTTCCCTTTATTAATGCTACCCCTATCCCCTCCCTTTGATGCTGCTTATCCTGCATAATGTACGGGCAAAAGTAATACTAATCACATACCTGCATTTCCCATATCCCCTCCCCTTGATGCTGCTAATCCTGCATAATGCACGGGTATAAGTAGTACTAATCACATACCTGCATTTCCCATATCCCCTCCCTTTGATGCTGCTATTCCTGCATAATGCACGGGCATAAGTGGTACTGGTCGCATACCTGCATTTCCCATGGGTATGCTAGATTCCTCTTGATATGCGAATTCCTTTGTCGGGGCGCTCTTCCACCTTCCAACCCAGCTTAAATATACGCTGCCAAGCGTGGTGGTTTTCATTCAGACACCGTCTTTCCGACAGACCTGTTCTTCACCTGAGGACGGCTGCTTGCGTTGTGGCCGAAACGTCGTGATAATTATTTTATTATGTTTTATTTTTATTATTGTATTATTTCCCTTGTAAGTGACTTTACCGAAAGAACCAATAAGATATCTCAGTGCCGTCAGTGTTAGATGGCTATAGTTGTGTACAGGCTAGATTAAGCTCGTGTGGAGAGTGTGTGGACGAGACCATGGAAGTTGTGGTTAATAAAGAAGGTGCCTCGTTGACACTACAACTGGTATCAGAAGTGGGACAGAAAATTTGACAGGCATTATGGTATAAATCGCAATGTCGAAGCTATCCAGGAAGAGGAACCCACCCATAGTGTCATCAGAGGATGAGGACGGTGAGACGGTCATCCCTCCGACAGCCCCAGGACCCGGGACACCGGTTACAAACCCCGTTGGTATGGAAGCAGCAGCTGCGGATCAGCGGGAGAGGGGCACCGATCCTCCAGAGTCACGAGCCAGGATGGGTGGCGCAAAGTGGTTGGCAGCCTCGACCTGCTTCTCGTGACCGTCAGCCAGCTGGTCGCGCAGCTCTCTGCGTCCGCACCTGCCATCCTGGGGATGGCGAGTGGGCCTCGCTGGAGCTGCTGTCTGCAGCGGCGGTTCCCGCGGCGGACACCATGCGGTTGCCGGCTGCCATTTGACCTGCAGAGGGCACGGGGTGGCCGGCAGGTGCCATTTGGCATGGGCCATGGGACTCGGAGCTGCCGCTTGCAGCGGCAATTCTCCCGGTGGACACCATGCGGTTGCCGGGCACCATTTTGCCCACGGAGGGCATGGCGTGGCCAGCAGGCACCATTTGGAGTGGGACCCGGGATGACGCTAAGGGGGTGCCGCGTCTGGCAGAGTTAACAAGGAGCCGCATGCTGCCCATGACGGCTGTCTCCCGTTCGGGAGTTTGTGGCGGTGGGAGGCGATTGGACGGCATTCCGTCATCGCTTTGATGCAGCTTGGTTGTCCGTAGAGTGGATGGAAGAGGAGGTCCTGCACTACCGACGGCCCTTGACAATGATGCATTAGCGGCGTTCGAGGCCATCCCAGCAGGCATACGCCCAAATGGTGGCAGTCTTCGACCCGCCGTATTCTCTGCTCCAAAGAGAAAAAGGAGCCATCCTCGATGTCTCCTTTATTCTTTCCGCTCTGAAGTGGGTGACGAGGAAACTGTCTTTCCCACTCGATCATCAGTGGCCACTTGCTAGGATGCTGGTGCCCCGAAATGCTGCTGCCAGCACCCTTTTCTTCGGATCACGGACCCTCCTGCAGTCCACAGCCCGTAGGTCATACATCCGCTGTTACCACTCCTTTTTCCAAACAGTGCTCTCTCGGCGCCTCCACGTTCCTCTGGATATGCTCACACCAACCTCCTGCGGGGTCTTCTTCAGTAGGACCACCCATTGGTTCCGTCGTTCCATGGGGAGGCAGCTCCCTAGCGTCCTCTTATCTCGGGGACACTCAATGCTCCCCCGCCATCTGCCTCCTCACTAAGGAGGCCAATTTTCTTTCCACATGACAGTCTTTTTTAACCCAATGGGCGAACGTCCTCTGCTCCTCAACTCATCGGCTGGCCAAATAGCCTTCCCGGAGCTGGAACATATCCAATATCACTTTTCTCCTCACCAACGATGGTTCGCCCAGGGTCTCGTAGGTTAGTAATGTTGGTGGTTGGCAGACTCGCTTTGGTCGCTGCCAGACAGCCTTCTATAGTCCATCTCATTGGGGCCCTCTTTCTCCTTATTACTGGGCGCCTCCCACTCTTCCTCATTCTCTAATGCCCCTCTCAACCACTCATCCAATCCCTCAAGCCTTCACTCGCCTTCGTAGTTCCAGGGTCCCTCTGCCTATATCCTCCGACCATCTCCACGACCCCTCACTCACCTGGATTGGGGAGGGAGGCTCTATGTTTAGATCTTCCCATGGACCACCTTGATGTCGACGGGTCCTGGGATGCTGTGTTAAACTCCTTTGCCACTGGGTCATGGATACAAGGGGCTCTCGGGTCTCACTCTCCATAGCACCCCCATCCATAGTGCCTCATCCTCACTCTCTTCCCCGGTGCCTTCCCCAATGCGCTTGGGATTTTATTCCCAGCTCTTCCTGCCTCACCACCTCATAACATGGTTGGGACCTACTGCCATCATACACTAGGCTGTCTTCTCCCTTCTGGCCTCATAGCACGTGTACCTGGTCCTCCCAATAAGACCACAGCTTCCTGGACCACCTCCGCTTGCTCAGACTTGGTACCTTTATAGAAACTTCACTCCGTGGGCCCCTTGGTCGTACATCTCCTTGCCCCGCGCTGCCCTCTTGGCCATCTACCAATCAACTATATCGTAAGCCTCCATTCGGGCCGTCCGGTGTTCAACATATTTGCTGTACATTTCCTTCCAGCTCATCCTCTCCAGTCCCAACATCAAGTCGATTGGAAGCTGAGGGGGGATCTTCCATACAGCAGGTAGAATGGCTAGAATTATGTGGCCTTGTCCGGGTGCAATTGTAGGCATGAACCACTCGAGGCAACAACGGCCTTCCAATCCGGTCTGCTCCTCCGTCAAAGCACGCAGCATTCTGAGAAGCGTGTGAATAAACCACTCGACCTGACCATTCCTCTGGGGATGGAGAGGGGTTGTGTGGGAGCCTTGAATGTTACTGAATTGTTGTTAGTTGCGCAACCAGTTGGTTATTAAATTCACGCCCCCTGTTGTGGTGGATCCACGTGGGGAATACCACGTTTCAATGCATAGTCAAAAGTGTTGCTAGCCACTGTCTTAAGAGCTGTCCATAAATGACGTCACGCACCTAGGGGGGGGGGGCAGACATTTGTGGCGATGTGTGACGACGGGGGGCGGGCCGGCGCGGTTGAGAAATGTGACGTCACATCAAAATGCGCAACTTAAATAAATATAGACAACACGTTCTACTTAATTAAATAGACTTTTTAATAAATGTTTTCTCCTACATCAGAGTGCAGCGCCACATTAAATACGCACTACAATGACAATAGTTTAAAGCGATTTGAAGCATGTTTTAGTATTTTTTTGGGGGGGGCACAGCTTTGTGACGTCATATTTGAGGGGGGTCTGACTTTTTGTGACGCCGTGGGGTACACTTTGGCGATTCGTGTGCAATGGTCTATGGCCACTAGGATGTAATCCTACCCCCTTTAGCATTGATTGAGGTGGAGGAAGTCCACTGACCACCTCACATGGGTGTTTTATCTTGATGGGGACCAATGGTGGCTCGCGTGAGCCGGGTAGGTTTCCTCTTTGAGGAAATTACATTGTCGCATCACATATTCCTCAACCTCCAGCTGCATTTTGCACCAGTAGAATCTCTCCCGGTTCAAATCCAGTGTTCTCGTTGCCCAGGTGACCCATTTTTGTGCAGTTCCTAGTACATGAAGGGCTTGTACTTGCATGGCAGCACCAGCTGGATCCGGCTGCCAGTCCGACATGGCACGGCAATCTGTCCCCATTTATGTAGAGTTGTGGCCACTCTCTTAGTAGTGCTCTCACCTCCCTTGTCTCTCGTTTCTCCGCCATTTTACTTGGGCACCATCCACCTCCTTGTACCTCAGCACCCACCCAAGGGTCTCGTCAAGCTAGCCCTCAGTACTGCCATGCTTAGCAGGGGCGCGGTCTCCTCCTTTGGGGTTATCAGCCCCTCAAATACCGCTCCCAATCTTTCCCTGCCCAGCTCATGGGTGCATTTCCCTATGAACCACTCAAAGTTTTTGAAGATCCACGACAGCCCATCTGTGTTGACATTATCCCGCCCTGGCTGGTATTTGATGGCAAAGTTGAAATCCACCAGCTCAGCCACCCAGCTCTGGCCCGTGGCGTTTCGCTTGGTCGTCATCATCACGTATGTCAGCAGGTTGTTGTCCATGTAGACTGTGAAAGACGGGGCGTGGTACAAGTCGTCCCGGAATCGTGTACACTTCAGGGCCAGGAAATCCAGTTGAGGCATGACAGTCGGTAGTGGACAGACGGCGTTGTTTGCTGCATGTTTTATTTTATTGCCCTGTAAACTAAGTCTCGATGAAATGGGTGTTTAGAGGCAATTACATTCAATACATCTCTTTCATTTAAATAAGCAAGGTCTCCCAAATTATATTTTATGTGAGACCTGGGGAAACTATACAAGGCACAATAATTGATTGCGATGGAAATTGGTTTTGTAGTCAAGTTGCGCAAGTGAGCAATAATTACCAGTACCAAGGTCTAATTCCAGTTCTGTGAGAGGACTGTTTTCCCAATGTTTTATTTAATATCCTTGTGTTTAGCACGCGTGCCAATGAGCTCTTGTGTGCAAACCAAATACTTAAATTCTTACAACCGTGTGGTAATTTTCACAATTAATTGTAAAAATGTTTAATCTCCTGGAAATGCGAACATTTTAGGAACTTTTAACAATTTTCAAGTGTAGGCTAATTGCGTAAGATGACACCATACAAATTACAAACAAAGGAAAATGTACGCGAGGACGAACTGCACAAACGTTCACGCAGAGGGACAGGTGGCTCATGGGGCTAATGCTGGTGCGGTTTTCCTGAGCCAGCCCCTCTAAGATCCTTCGTTTACACAGAGGCTGCCCACCTGTGATTAAACCACGGCCTGTGGTGTAATTAATTAATTATAGATCTCAGTATTGTGAAAACATCGGCTTTCATAAATTTGGTCTTAAACTGATTATAAGTACCATGAGATGTACGAGTGGTTTAAATTGACTGATATATCAAATTTACTGACAAAGATATATTCATTTACTCATGTTTACTGAACGTGTCTTTACACAGCAATAATGAGTATTGTATTGTGTTGGTCAAAATGTTTCCAGTACCTATGAAAATTACTCCATAGATAATATGTCATGTCATCTTTCGGGGCTGTACTGATCTTCTAACTGAAATAGTTAAAGACAAAAACTCTTTGTCTAATGATATACCACTAATAGTACATTTAGGATATAATTGGTGATAAAGTAAAGAAATAAAAATATTGACTACTCATAGATTCTTGGCTTTTTCAACATATTATGATGTATATAACAATGGCCTCTCACATTTTTGGAAAGATAATGGAAAAAAAATCCCTCCGAACAAGAATATCACTGTTGTGGAAACATGCCCGGCTCTTGGGAGTTTGTGACACCAGACGCTTGGTTTTGGATAATACAATCTAAAAAGGAGCAGCTTGGTGTAACTGCCAATGGGTCGCTTTGGGTCAGGGTGCTGCATTTGGGCGGTGATGCGAGGGGCAAGCGGTAGCGGCGCGACGTTCCCCGCTATTTTCAGGAGTTCATGGTTCGAATCTGGCAGACCGCCCTGTACACGTGCGCCTGATGTTATGGCTATTACAACCGCGCAGTATTAACCCTTTCCCGTCTCCGAGACATCTGCAAGTTTCAGGGTGGGGTGTCCCGTTCACTGCTGAATTTTGGGATGTGCAAAAGGTTCAGCGTTAATTTAATTTAGAGATACATAACGCCACTGTTTTTAAACATTGTACTCACGGCATAGAACTCTAGCGACACGACCACACTCTGACAGCTGGCGCCAAACTGTGCCACACTTTCTCTCGCATGGCTTCATGGGAGCCTTGGTATGTCTTCTGACCTGAAGACATGCCGATTGAGTTTTTTTTGTACGATTCCAATATAGTATGCACCGTTTGATTCATCGTGGACGTAAAAGGTCCCGCAAAGTCATTTGACTAATAGTAGGCCACTGTGCGCTCGGTTCATCGTCTATATTTTTCAAACTAGAAAAAATGGCCAAAAATGATTTAATTGGGAAACAGAGCAATTGTTGCCCCTCCTGTAAATATTAAGAAGAACACCGCTGAAATAGAGTCTTGAGACTCGGTAAGGGATTCCTGGGTAAACAAGTATTACAATTTTAATATATATACTTTAACATTTGGCCATGACAAATTACACACGTATGTACGCTTTGCATGTACGTCATTGCCAACAATTCTCCATTGCTTCGAGAAATCATCGTCCTTCAAATAAGCCGATCCACATTGTGAATATCTGTCACACCCTTGATGAAATGCTGTAATTTTTCTAAATTAAGTGCCGAGGTGGAATAGTAATAATGGAAATCTTTGATGTTCCGTGCTCACGATGTCAACATTTTGTGACAATGATAATGCCCCAGAGAATAAAAAATAGTCTTATTTTAGACTGGAAAATGCAGAACTGCTGAGAGCAAAAGATGTGATTGATTAAATGATTTCACATCAAAAGACAAGGGTTTCATTTAGGTGCCATTCACGTTTATATTCTCCATATATATAGTGTGTGGTGAAATACATTTACATGTAAATTACTAATCTGCAGTAAAATAACAAGTTGAGAAAGTTTTCACTCTGAAGATATGGAAGTAAATATCCAGAAGCTGTTGTTCTGGGAATGGGCGATCTAATCATAGTGTGGCAAATTGAAATAAATGTTCAGCAATTGAGAAATTGTTTACCAAGAGATATAAACAGTAAATAATCCATGCATTAGGAATTTGACTGATGAAATTAATGCGATGTCCTTGACCTAAAAAGTTTGCTCGTTAGAATGATTTATGAATGCACCAGTATGCACGTATGTGTTGTGATTATGTCATAGGGTAAAATTGCGAAGGTCACAGTGACGTTGATGACGATGAGAATGGTGGTTGAGGGGCTGATGTGCGGCTTCCATTGTGAGGGGGTTGGGGCGTTGCACTGGTTCAGGGAGAAGGAGGTCACGCAGCCAATGAAATGGAGGGTGAAGGGTGAAAGACCGTGCTTCGTTCTCTCTGTGATGCTACTGTTATGGAATTTACACTTCACAAAGCACACGGTTTAAAAATGATACGAAGAACGGGTACGGTTTAAACATGATACGAAGAACGGGTAAAACACCGCAACAGTCTCCATACGAAACGGACCACACACCACATGGGGGATGTGAACAACCAGTCATAGACTGGCAACCAACCTGTTATTAAATGAAGATAGCCTATTGGGATTTCTTGTTTTTGCAATGTACGTCTCAGTAGCCATTCAGTGAAACTGTCAAAACTGCAGTATTTATTAAAAGTACAGGTAAATGACTGGATCACAAACATCGACACACGAATGAATATATATAACAGAAGCTGAAAATGTATGGAGAAGTGTGGATTCACTGAGAAAGACAACCGTGCCAATCAGATGAGTATGCAAGCATATATGTTGAACTTCTTTCGCAACCTATGTAGCCAACCGTGCCAATCAGATGAGTGAATATGGATCATGGAACAAACACACATTAGACATCATAATGACAGTTAAGGAAAACAAGTCAGAATCAGAATCTTAATTTATCCCGTAAAAACATCGGTTGAGCTCTGAAGCTCTTTCCTCACAGATGTCCAGTAGGGGTACGGGGTCAGAACGTCACAACAACAAACACAATACAAAAAACACAATAGGAGTGCAAAGTATAGGAAAGATGAGCAAATCACAATACAAAATAAGTATATACTGTAAGTTCAAATTGCATAAGTACATCAATTCCCAAACAAGAGCAAAAACAGACCCCACTTATTACAACACGCAATCACCCAATAGAAATGCACATAAAAATGTAACTATTGATGCATGGGTAAGGATTAAAGTTACAAATCACATTTGCAAATGTGGTTGAATCCAGCACTAATATTCTGCTTCGGGATATTTTTTGAAGGAAGATTTACGATGTTAAGGGAGAAAACGTTGTTCTAAAACGTTGGTGCTGCAACAGCAAAGGCATCACCTCCAATTCTTGTACTTTGGATAATAAAAAGGAAATAACAATAGACGTCAAAAGGTTTATTGCGTATGATAATGGGGGTTAATGAATTAGCTAAGTATAGCGCATAATTGTCAATAAGGATTGTATGGATGAACAAGGGCCCAATGTAGATTTCTTCTTGCATCAAGTAATGTGAGATTAGATTTTAAGTGGGCATGGGAAGGAGACATTGCTTGCAGGCAAGATAGCCGGTGTATGAGACTAGTCATATGGATTGGCGGCCAAAGGTGACAACATTCCAAAGAGGAAGACCACTGCAGAGATGGAGTGATGCACGCAGAAGAGAGATGGATTGTAGGTATGACGATGAAACCTATATTAACCCTGGCTACGAGCTTGTAGATATCCATCGCTGACAGACTAGTGATACGACAAGACAAGGGTTACAGCAGCGACAATTTTTCTGCCAGCTGTGAAGTCAAAAGACGAACCCGCCTCAGGAAAAGGAAGCCTTTAACAGTGGAATAAACTACGTGACATGTTTCGGTCACATTTGTACACATTGCACGTCATTAATGGCTGACAAACAAGGAGATGCGCATGGTGATAGAATCCAAAGCACATATCTCGGCATGCATTACACAGACATCCATTGGGCAAGGGGGGTAATCATTTCTCATGAATACATTTCCATTTTGTCTGCAGGCCATGCAATTGACGTTTATCATTCACGATGTGGAGGAAACGCATCATAACGGTGCTTGAAGGTTATGCACTATTGCTCAGAGGAAAAGCTACAAACTGGTGAAAAGCATCATTACGTGAATTAAAATGTGTTTTTTACATGCACGTATAAAATTAGGGTATGGACTGGCTTGAGGGTTTGTATATTTGCACTGCGCATTTGTGTACTTTAATTTAAATATCAAGAAAGTTGTAATCTTTATAAGCAACACACCTTCAACATTAAAATTGCTATGAGTCTGAAAATGTATTTACTGTGAACATCTCTGAATATATTGTTCAATGACTACAATGCATTTAAAATTCTTAAAACATATCATCCTAATTAAATACATTACATAAAGCATATCGTTCAAAATGTTGAATGCGATTTCATTTTCCATAACCTAGAGGAGACTTCCAGTTTGATTTTTACCACTATAATTCATGATTAACAAGTTATTAACTTCCTTCTGAATATCATATGCAGAAGGAAACATGGTATTTACATATATCTGTTTAGAGATATCTATATAGGTAGTTTCCACTTGGATTCTTGAATCTTGTCGCTTGGTTTATTTTCACGTGGAAATTATTCATTTATTTTCAACAGCAAAAAAGTGATAAATTACAAGATTTGGTTCTCTTGCCCAATTTTGGCAGCATAGTGCCTTTACGACAAAACATTTAAACCAAATCACGAGCTTTTTACATATATGGCTCAGTTTGAGGGAGGCAGCGTGTAGCAACCCACATTTATAAAAGCCACCACGTGAAATCATACTTTTTTTTCTCATACAATAATACAATACATCTGCTCTAGTAGCTGATCACAATTGGTGTACGATCTCATTCATAGTGTGGAATCTCAGACCTGGTTAATGAACAATGGGGAGTTTGGCTTTGTGGAAAGTCTTTGTCATAGGAAACTTTTAGCAAAGCCAATTCTTCATACTTTTCGATTTAAAGCTTTCGTGACTGCAGGGATTCATCTTCTTGGTTCTTTCGGTAAAGTCACGTAGAAGGGAAGAAATAAAATAATACAAATAAACATAATAAAATAATTCTCACGACGTTTCGGCCACAACGCAAGCAGCCGTCCTCAGGTGA